>JADMLL010000003.1:173645-320477 GCA_016920875.1 Columbicola columbae | reverse complement strand
GATAAAGGACAAGAACATGGCAATCGCTTGATGTCTTGGTGACTGTGACGTCCACGTACCAATAAAAGTGCCAGAGGAGATGCTAGAATACAAGGATCTTGTCATCGAAATGTGCAGAATATGGAGTGTGAGTTCGGAAGTTCTGCAAATAGTGGGGGCTCCAAGAGTCTTCCCATACAATCTGAACACCAGTCTGAACAAGCTACTAGTGTAATCAGCAGGGATTGGCTGCCAAGAGATCGCCGTAATGGGAACAGCCCACATCCTGCGAAAGGCTCTTCAGTAGAACTGAGAATGCCACGGGACTTAGTACTAAGGAATCGGAATGATTCCTGGAATAGATTTGCGCACTTCCGGAATCAACATCTAATAACCGTCAAGAGAATAATGACCACCCAACAGATTCATGAGGATGCTTGTTGAATTTTGGGACCTGTTTTTAGAGCTGACAAATAACATCTATAGTCGAGTTAAAAAGAAGACATAGTAATGATGATGATGGTGATGATAATAATAACCGACCAAACTGTCCCGCATAGTATAGGTCGATGTCCTTTGGGTGGAACAAGAAAAACAGGAGAACGACGTTTCTCGAAATAGCCACCTAACACCACCAACTACCTGGTCCAAAACGCGTCATAATAACAACATCATAATAAGGGCACAGCAAACATCCTATGGAAGGTTTTCTGAAAACATCATTAACTTGACGTGTTCCTGAGGATTCTTTTTGAATTTTGAAACGTTTTGGAAGATCCACCACCAACAAATGTCATCTATAGTAGTGACAGGTGAATAATAATAGTAATTTGAGGAAGATGATGTTTTAAGCCCCTTTATAATTAATTTTACTATTTATATATTTAAGTTGTACAGCTAGAATGTTTTCCACTGAAATTGACCTACCATCTATTTCTATAAGTGAGAACTGTAGAAATTATATTTTGAGACTGACTACTTTTTAATTAAAATTGAACTAAAATGTCTACCTCAGTTTTTAGGCTCAACTGAATCCGGAATTGATCTGATGTTAAATGTTTTCAGGCAAGAGTTGAGAGTAAGCTTTCGTTCAAAAAAAAACGGAGCTACTCTATTCTAAGAGAAGAGGAGGACACAGTCAGGAGAAATGCGAGCGTTCTTTACCTGTTTTGGAAGATAGTGAAAGAATATTTCACGAGATGGTAGCGGCAGGTGATGTACACGCTATCAAAATGTTTTTACTAGATCATCCTAACTTTAACATAAATTGTGTAAATTATCAGGTAAATTTTCAGGCATATGTACATTATTTATTTAAAAAATAATAATAATAAAGGAAAATATGTTTTTAAAATGTTAAATTTGAAAAGAGCTTTTTGGTATTTATTCAGAAAATATCAGCCTTGCATGGTGCCGTAAAACAACAAAACGAAGCCATGGTTGAATTTTTGCTGGAACAAAAGGCCCTAGACGTGTCTGATTGTGCACTTTATGCCATTAAAGGAGGAAACATTAGAATTGTCGAAATGATCTTGGACAAAATTCGGGAAAAATCACCAGGTCTGGAATTTGCTGGCACGACCCACAGGTAATATCTAACAGGTCGACCTGGCGACACGACCACACAGGTCCATATCTGGTTTGCAGCTTATACCTCATCTCTTCCCTCTGGACTTCATTTAAATAAGTCTTCCATTTTGCATTCAGATTTGAATGCACCCCTTTAATTATCACAAACTTTTCAGTGATCATTCTGAAAGTTTTAAATTCTTTTTCGCGTCGTTGATTAAAGTCACCGAAGATTTAAATTCAACTCAATTTCCATAAATTTGTCTTAATTTAAATTACTTTTCCTTGTATAAGCCTTAGACAGATATAATATAAAGGCTTTGTGTGAATAAAAGCTCATGTTCTTCCTGTTTGGAAGGAAAAATTCTTTTAAAAAGAAAGAAGAGGGTAAAACGGAAGTGAATAAAATACAATGCTCGGTATTTAAGAGTATAGTCTAAAATTCTTTGACCAACACATTCTTCTTTGTTTTTAGTGTTGACTTTGCTTGATGATCTAACCCTTTGATACTAGCAGCACAGTTGGGAAATTATGAAATGATTGATTTTTTAATTAAAAGAGATCATTCCATTCCTGCAGTTCACCCTCCATTTTGTAAATGTGAAGCTTGCAAGTAAGACTTTAATCTACTAAGTTTTGTTTAATAAAGAATCGAACGGAAAGAAGCTTGTGACGCAATGCAAATTATGGCATAAGATGCACAAGTAAAGCAAACTAGAAAGAGCGAATTGTGATTTTAACCCAGTTCTAAATCTCGTTTTAATTTTTTCTTGTTAAAAAACCGTGAACTTAAGCTGAGGAATTGAAGACCTTTTAATCTCTTTGCTTGCCTACAGAACCGATTTAAAAAAGTACGACAGGTTGAGATATTCCACGATGAAGTTAAATTTGTACAAAGCTATATGCAATCCGATGTACATTTTTCACACAACTGATGACCCTTTTCAAAGGGCTTTTGAACTAACTAAAGAGCTACAAGATGCAGCAACAGTTTTCCCTCAGTTTAAAGTTTTATTTGAGGAACTGTGGATGAATTTGAGATCCTTTACTGTTGATCTTATAGGTACGTAAATAATACTATATTAGAGCACGAGTTTGGTAGAACCATTTGTTACACATATTATGAACGGAAATATTATTATGAGTATATTATGAATGGTGCTGGCGTGGCCACCGCTCCTTTGGCAAAAACATGACCTCCCCCATTACTTTATCGGTCTTATTATGATGACCACAAAAACCATTCATACACACTAAACAGACAGAGCTTACTTATTTCAATGTCACTCTTCCTGCAATAGTAGCTCAACCCATGGACAAACAAGCAGTGCATCCTGCAAACCAGTGCGTTCAGTTGGGGCTTGGACTCATCTGTTTCATTAGTTTTTAATATATTCAGTTATGACCTAAATAGTACAAAATGGAGAATTTAGTCATATTTCAAGATAATTAATAAGTAAGGAAAGATTATAAGAAAGGAAAAGAGAGTAATAATCAAGTTTAATGTTTTCAAGGTTGTTGCAGAAATTCTCAAGAAGTAGAAATCGTCTTAAAAAAATCACCGAAGAGCGTAACAAATCATATTAAATTTCCCAGATTGCAGTATGCGATCGACCTAAAACAGAAAGAATTTGTGTCCCATCCGTACACACAAGCCGTAGGTTTCAGAAAATAGTTTACTCTTATTAATTAAACCAACTACCACTCACGTCTACGTATAATTTTGTAAACACGATCAATTATTTGATAACTAAAAACTTGGGATGATGGAGTCAATCGAAAGCGTAAATTAAATATTTATTTGAATTCCATTTACAATTTCTTTTTCAAATAAATGATTGTCTGACTATAAACGTTGTGATCGACCTCTGAGTGGCTCTACCGGAAAAATATTTATTCGAGTACTACTACATGGGATATTAGCTACACCTGTCGATCAACGTGAGAAGAGTGATTAATTCGATAAATGGTTCAACTTAAAATATATAATTAAGTACAGTTACTGTTCAAATTCAAACTTTTCAAACAATTTCTTAATTTTTGGCCACAAGGGGGTTGTGTCGTGAACGGAGCCTCGGGGATACCTGGCACCCTCCCCGAGTAAGTAACCTTACCCAGGTATAGGGGACACTGCCTGGGTGGACCGCTATCTCCCCCTTAAACCCCCTCGATATGGACATCAACAACAATGGACTCGCCATCCGTTTTGGGGATCGTGGGGTTAAGGCGCAATTCCCGAGGGGAGGCAACTGGACGACGACTACGACTTAGGACCGGAACTTGGAATGTTTTCTCGCTGACGGTGGAGAAGCGCCTGGAACTGGTGGAGGAGGCCAAAAGGTATCGTTTGATATCCTGGGTGTCTCCTCCACCAAGAAAAGGGGCTCCGAGACCGTGGATCTTCCCGAAGGATGGAAGCACCACATAAGGGATAGATTCGAGCAACTTCCACCGCTCGTGGCCGAAGTGGAGGAGGAATGGCGTCTGTTTAAAACAGCCGTCACCGAATCCGCGGAGGCAGCTTGTGGGGTGAAGCGGCTTGGCGTGGCGGCCGGTGGCTGCAGGCGGACTCCGTGGTGGGGAGACCCGAGGTCCGGCGTGCCATTAAAGAGAAGAAGGAAGCCTTCAAGGTGTGGTTACACCGGAAGGACGACTCTCTCGAGGCCGGTACGTTGAGGCGCGAAGGACCTCAAGTTGGCTGTGAAAGCAGCCAAGGACCTGGCTGGAGGAGTTCGGCGAGCAGCTTGAATCCGACTACGGATCTGCCAGGAAGAAGTTTTGGCAGACCATCCGCCGCCTCAGAGGGAGGAATCCGGGTGCCGTTGGAGGGGTAAAATCCAAAGACGGCACTCTCCTCTTCGAGGAGAGGGCCATCCTTGCTCGTTGGAGAGAGTACTTCTCGGAGCTGCTCAATCCAACTCAGGGCACCGAGGGTGGCAGAACCGGCGCCACACTTGGGGCGGAGAATAGTCCCACCGTGACTGAAGTCGGTCGGGGGGTTAAATCGCTCAAGAGCGGCAAAGCTGCTGGTGTGGATGAAATTCGGCCCGAGATGTTGAAGGCGCTAGGAAGAGGGAGTCATTTGGCTCACTCGCGTCATTAAGGTGGCCTGGCAGGAGGAACAGCGCAGGAGGATTGGCACCGGGGTGATTGTCCCAAGAAAGGGAGCAGGAGTGATTGTTCCAATTATAGGGGCATCACCCTGCTAAGTCTGGGAAAGTCTTTGCGAAGGTGCAGGAGGCCCGTTGGAGGAGATTGGATTATGAGGACCTGGAGGAGGGTCATCTTGGAGTACGCCCGACCAGTTTCATATTTGGATACGACCGGGTCTCTCGCGGAGACTCTGGGAGGTCCGGGCACTGGACTGGTTTCGACGCCGCATGTGCCGAGGCCGGGATGAAGATCACCGTGACCACCCGGAGGTGATGGTGATCTCGAGAAAGCCCGTTAAGTGCGACATCGCCTTCGGGTCGCGCTGGGGCAGGTGGAGAAGTTCTTGGGGTCGGGTTCGCGTCAGTGGCAGTTCAAGTGGTTCACGAGTAGTGGCAGATGCAGAGATCGCATCGCGGATCGCTCAGGCTGGCGCAGTGATGCAACAGTTGGGGCGGTCCGTAGTGAGGAGGGCTGGGCTGAGCAGCCAGGCAAAGCTCAGTATCTTCCGATCCGTGTATGTTCCTGTCCTCACTTATGGTCATGAGGTGTGGGTGTTGAGCGAAAGGATCAGATCCCGGATACAAGCGGCCGAAATGAGGTATCTCCGAGCGGTGGCTGGTGTGTCGAGCCTGGATAGGTGTCGTAACACAGCCATTCGCGGGGCTTCAGGTCGAGCCGCTTCTTCTCCGATCGAGAGATCCATCCTCCGATGGTTTGGGCACGTTCAAAGGCTCCCCCCAGAACTTCTGGTTCGTCGGGTCCTGTCGGAGCACCCGGGAGGAAAGCGACCCCGTGGCCGTCCGCGGCAGGGGTGGCTCAGGGGGGTGAAGGCTTTAGCCGAATCCCGCCTGATAACCCCGGGTTCTCTGACTTCAATAGCGGAAGATCGTTCCAGTTGAAGTCTTTGATTGCTTCCTCACCCGCGACCCTAACGGATAAGCGGGTTCACGAAAAGTAAAGTAAAGTAAAGCAAAGTTTGGGTGTAAAAAATCAGAACAATTCATTGTTTACGTTTGAACCTTTCCAACAATTTCTGTTTATTGTTCTTTCTTCGTTACTTTTCACCATTCCCACTACCGCTCACAGTTGTACTGAGATTATTTTCTTCTTTCTTCGTTGGTTGGTTCGTTTCTAGAAAACGTAAAGCTGTGTGAATCGTGTCAGTATCAAATGATGAAACGAAAAATGTCAGCCCTGAACGTTGTTCATTAGATACAGCTTTCCTCTCTTTAAAAAAATCTGTAATTTTGCTTTGTACTCTTTGCAGTTTGTCGTAGATCTTCCCCAAAAAAAAACTCGAAGTGTTGCATATCTTTTTGAATTGCCGACTTCTTTCACTCAACGGATTTCAATCTAACAAAATTTTATCTTAATTTTCATTCTTAAATTTCGCCTTAATTGCAGTATGTTGCGGACAAGGACCTCAACCCTAAACAAAAAACTCCACAGTGGAAGTTAATGAACCAATCACGAAAAAGTCAAAATGTTCTATTTCCTTTTTAAAATCCCTTGCCCCCAAAATTTTTTTGTTTCCTTTTCATTTTATGTAAAAATATTAAAACTTTAACGCTAAGAGTGATAGCCTTTAAATGATAGTTTAATTTTTGTCTCACTACCTTAAATATACGAGTTACAATTGGAATGCTCGGGTGAATAAACTACTATAAATAATTTATATTCAGAGTTTTTTCCATCAGTTCCGGTGCCCTACAGGGAAGCGTGTAAGGACCGACACTATCTTATTTATACTTCTGACATACCCACGATAGCTCGTACTATCACCGCAACATTTTGTGGATGATAATGCCATTTTAGCTAAAGACGACGATGCCTAAATTGCTTCCCTACACTTTGAGGTACACCTCAACAAACTTAACTACTGATTGACAAAATGGCGGATTAAAGTCAATGAAACAAAGTCTCACCACATTACCTGTATCCTCTGAAAGAGGGATTGTTCGCAAGTTGTCCTAAACGATACTCCCATTTCCCAGTCGACTGAAATCAAATATCATCTTGACCATAGACTGCCTTGAAGGCTCACATTAAAGCAAAAGAAGCCTAAGCCCAGTTGGTTCTCAATAAGTTGATTCTGGATGGCATTCTGAACTCGATACTGGTAACAAACTCCTCATCTACAAAGGCATCCTCAATCCATCTGAACCTACGTGGTTCAGCTTTGGGGCTCCTCCTCCAAACCTCCAACTAACCTCGAAACCTCCAAAGATTCCAGTCCAAAACCACCGTATCCTGGTAACGCCCCTTGACTGGTCCTGCCCCTCTCAAGGGTTAGGATGTCTCAGTGCGTCGTTTGAAAGTGTAACAAGACTTGCAATTGGTTACACTGTAAGTTTTATTTGTTTGAGGAATGAAGAAAAGACCAAATTTATTTGGTTTAACAATATTGGTGATAATGATGATGATGATGATGATGAGAATAATAATTTATTTGTCAAAAAAAGGTTAAGTTTTTGTCTTGTTCTTTACCTTTTCATTTTTGTGTTTTGTCAGAATGTTTTGGTGCTTTGTAAAACCCGAGAAGGGTATACAAAGACCAATATGTATTTAATATGTTTAATATTTAAATACATTTGTCGCCTTTCGGCATTAAAATTGTTCACAATCTTTACAAAAATTTTGTTCTTGATGCACTGTTTTCCTCTTTCTTCCTTCTACTTTTTCCTTTTTTCTCTTTCTTCTACTTTGTTCGATAGAATCTTGACATCTTTGTGGAGCTTCTTTCAGGCGTTTTGTCTTCTTATAATTGAGCAGATATGGAGGAGGGAATGGAGTCCACAGATTTCTGTATTTTCGGCTTCTGTTTGGTTTATTATAAATTTATATCTATAAATTTGGTTTATAAAGTACCCGTTAGAAACTAGTTCAAAGAATACACATTTGTCAAAGTTTTCACACAGATATTCCCAATGATATTTTGAAAAATCTGTTCAAAAATAAAAAAAAAGAAATATGACACCCCCTTTTTTGGCTTGTAGGCCAAATAATCCGGACAAAACAAACCCAAATCAATTTCATTGAGGACTAGTCATCAAGCTGTACTCTGTAATAAAATATACTATATAGGACTGCTTTTCCGAATCCCCAAAATTCGTTTTATGGCTTCTCATTCCAGTGAAACTTCCGCCACTCCCATGTAGGCGAGCTCAAAAACGAACCCATTTTATTATAAAATAATCTATGATTCAGTTAATACGCTCGCTGAAAAAAAAATTAAACTTTTGTACTTATCTTGTTTTTGTCATTACTTTTGCACTTTAGGTGCTTAGTGATGCGTGGACTGGAGAACTGTTGGAATGGAAAATTCGCTCTCCCCTAATGCAATCACTATCAGTATTTCCACGTATTCCTATGCTCCCTGTCATGACAATTATGTGCATATTTCTCCCAAATCATAGTTTAGTAAGAAAGTGGAAAACTCCAGTCAATAAAATGATTTCCAGTGTAGCAAGCTATTTGATTTTTTTTTGATCATTCTTTTCCTGGAGAGCAATTTGGACAAATGCAACCAAAAAAGAGGACCTCCTAATTCCGGTAGGTCATTCTGCTCATTATTTTCTTATTGAAAAGGTAGTTCCCCCTTCCCCAAAAAAAAGAAATGGGTCTCGGAAAACGATAATCAATATATCATTTAATTATTTTCTCAGGGCAAAAAAATTTGACGTAGTATAGTAGTATAATTATAGCCGACACAATAACAATACTAACACTAGGCATTAATTACAATTAAAAATGAGGCCCCGGTTTGATTGTTTTTAATGGAAGTTTTTTTAGTAGTTATACAAATAACCAATATGGTATATTATAATAACTACTATACGGTGAGTTAGACAAAACATGTTAAGAAAGTTATTTTAGTGTAGTGAAATTTCAACATGACTTAAACTTTCTCGAATGTGCTTCTAGTTATTTTCACTGGTTTAAAACCAATTTTTTTTTCATTCATTTATTTTATTTTACTTTAATTTTGCAGGTTTAGAAGGTGCTATTATAATTTATGTCATCGGTTATATATGGTTAAATATAAGAACTTGTTTCAAACAAGGAGTAAAACGTTTTTTCAGTACTATGTGGCACTGGTAAGCTATTTTACATCAACTTTTTTTCGACTCGTTATGATTTTCAGTCTTTTGAGTTTTGAAACACTTTTGAGGGATAAAATTAGAATAAATCATTAAATACGTATTCGATCACCTAGAGAAGTCATATCTACGTTTTATAACCTAAGATTTTAGAATGGCTTCAACCGAATTTTCTTTAGCAAACGAAACAAATACATTGGTTTTTATTTAAACTGTAAACTTTTAAGGACAGTCTTCAACAATAAATTGAAAAGAGCCTAATCTTGCTTAAAGAGAGTATCTTCTTAATACTGCGCAGAGACATAAAATACCTATTTAGGCTTTCACATTAGTTTTACTTTCTCTTGAAGGTTGTTCGTTCTGCCTTCGGGGAGGCAGGAGGGAGTATGTGGGGTTTGCACCCACTAAAACCCGTGGGGTGGACTCCAACTAGGCTCGGACGGTAGAATCCGGGAACCCGCAAAAGCTCTTCCGCAATCTTACCTCGCCCAGCCATGACTTTATACAGTCTAATCCCTCCCCGCGGTATGGAGTTGTCCACTCACCAGATTGCTCCTCCGTAAACACTATGTCCTGGAAACCCATTCAAGTTTATCCGGGTGCTATCCCGGATGGTACCGCCACCCTCCCTTTCTCGAACTCTTTCGGCCTCCTTCTTCAGCATCATTAGTTTTACTCCTGATTATTGAACTAACTCCAGTATAATAATTTAAATATTCTAGTACATTGAACTGCTACTAATCTAATCCTGTCACTATAAAGTCTTATCCGGTTACCTGTTTAGGCGTTTAATACAGTCTAATCTATTACAGGTATGATACTATGATGTTGTTTTTATTCACAATGACAATTATTTTCTGGATAGCTTCTTGGGTCGATATCACGGCAAACAATGACGTGGATCTTCCAAGAAAATATTGGAATTCATTAGATCCGGAGTTAATTGCAGAAGGTTTTTTTGCAGCTGCTGTAATAATGGCTTTCTTCAGGTTGAACTTGTTTCTCTCGCTTAATTACCATTTAGGACCTTTACAGGTAAATATAAATTTCACTCCTCTTTCTCCTCTTTTTGAAAATTGTGGAAGTACTGTTTTACTATAAGGAACTTTTAAAAACATTTAATTGAATTATATCGTAAAAATAAAAAGCACAATGTCAAGCTCTTTTGCAACTCTCACCCGTTTTGAAATTGAGATACTAAGCAAATCCTGTAAATATTATATTATGAGATATTCACCTTTCCCAATAAAAATGCTTGTCAAAAGATTCTTCGCAGTTATAATTGTTTTTCTGGTGTTCCCTAAAGTAATCTTAAACTTTTGGCCGGTAGTGTATATTATACATTGAGTTATACATTTTATGTAATCATATTGTGTATAATATGTATGTACACATAAATGTATCATCCGCATACCCTCCTCCCCTCTGAATTCTGTATGAACCTGAAGATTCGACTTTTTTTTTTAGGTTTCGATAGGGAAAATGACATTAGATATTTTTCGCTTTATTATCATATTTTTCATTATAATCCTGGCATGGTGTGCTGGGTTGTGCCGTTTTTACCAACCTTACGAAGGTATGGTTCAAAAAGATGCTGCGTCCGGAACAACAACGACACAGGTTTGTTACTTTTATGTGTGGTTACAGTAAAAGAATTGGACGACATTTGAAACTTGGTAAAAATTGCGGGAGATATGTCGTGTAGTGGTTAAAGTGCCTGACTAAGAGTTATGGCCGTGAGTTTGAATCCTCTCTAGTGTTTTGTTGCCCAAGGGTAAAAAACGGGATTAAAACTCAAAATAAAGTCAAATAAAAAATAAATTTGGTCAACATTTTTTCAAGGTTTCATCTTTTGTCAGCTTTCTTATGACTCTAAAAACGTTTTTTTGGGCTATTTTTTGGAATGTCTCCAATTGAATCAGCCGATGTAATAATAGAAAACCTTCCTGGGGATACCCCAGGCACCACCATCATAAACAAGCATCAGTTCACGGAAGCTATAGGATATATTGCCTTTGCGCGTACGTTTCATTCCTCTTTATCACATTATTTTCAGTAAATTGACCTACGCCTAATGTTTTCCTCGATTTCTTCCCTTAGTATTTCAGTTTTTATCTGTTGTGGTTGTCCTTAATATGTTGGTCGCATGTATGGCAAACACTTTCACTAAGGTGATCGACAATGTAACCGTCGAATGGGTTTTTGGGAGGTCTCAGGTAAACAAAAAGGTTTTTTAAACTCATTATTATCGTAAGTATGTAAATTGGTAATTCTACATGTTGACTAAGAAAAAAATAATGAAAATATTTTATTTGAGATAAAACTACCGTGTTAATTTATATCCCAGAATTTTTGATACCTAAATGATCACGATTATGAATATTGACAGTTATGAACCCTTAATTAATTTTACATAGTTACAATAAATACATAATAACACTGTAAAAAAAACTATTTCAGATTTATTTAAGTTTTATGGCTTCAAGTGTGTTACCTCCCCCGTTTAACTTAGTTCCAACAGCATCAGGCATTAAAGACATGTTCAGGTGGTTTCGTTTATTGGCTAAATCAAGTGATGGTCAAAAGGCCAAATGCAGCCTGGCACATTGTTGCTTTATAGTGAGTAATTAATTCGTATCTTGCACAGATTATATAAGGGAACGTTTAATGGGAAAATTTTGCAACACTTAATTGCTTTTTTTCCTGCTGAGGAATAAACGAATTCAGGACATGCCTTTTCCTATATTTTCAATGAGTGGGAGGAGTGGTGTAGTGGTTAAAGTTCCTGACTGGGACGGTAATGGTCGTGAGTTCGAACCCTCGTCTCGCATCCTATTATACCCAAAAAAAAAGGTGAAAAACGGGGTTAAAACCACCACCACTACATTTTCAATGACGATGTCCTTCCTTTAATTCCTTACTCAACCATTAATTACGAGCATTACCAGGTGAAGTCATACTCGAAAGGATGTTTAAGGGAAATCCCGAAACATTCATCCAGTGAAACCCCTGTACTATTTTCAGCAGGTAAAAAAAATTTATAATGATGTAAATATGAATAAAATAGATAATGAGGAGCATTTTTATTATGCCCATTATACCTATATTATACCTTATTAAACCCACTCCAATGTTTTTCCCCAATGAAAACGACTACCTGTCCCCAACGATGCGACTATAAGCTGTTGGTATGGTAGGAAATGGGGTTAGGGGCTAGCTGGGGAGCGGACCAATGTCCAGGCCCCAGGAGTTGGCGGGGGGAAGGGAGAGAGGACTGGAAGATGGGTAGGAGTTGGTAGGGAGAGGAAATTAGGATAGACAGGAAGGTAGGAATTGGAGTGTGGAGTGGTTAAGGAGGGGAAGGTGAAGGTTGAGAATGGAGGGTATTGAGGAGATAGAGGAAAGGATAACCAATCAATAAGATTGGTGGAAGGAATTACCTAAAGGAAGCGTGTCGTGAAGTCAAGGGGTTTATATCCTTTTAGTCGACGACGATCATTGCGTTCGTCGGCAAGGGATGATGAGCAGGGATAGGGGGGGGTCCAGCAGTCTGGAGGAGTATTTGATGGAAAATCTCCGGATTTCCTCTGTAACAGAGGGAATCTGGAGATCTTTACGTATCTTTACGGATAATCAAGCATAAAAAACTTCACAGCTTTTCTTTATATAGTCATGGCAAATAAGTCTTAATTGTGACAAAGAGCTTTACAATAATTTCCACTTTCATCTCACTAAATGAAAAAACTATAAGTTGAGTTTTTTTGTGTTGTTTCCAATTAGAATTGGAAACACAAGGTCTGTTTTCAAGCAGAACCTGAGTAGCCTCCTGTAGTTGCATATCGCACTCCAATTGTTACATTTTTTGTTATTCTTATTGTAGGAAAGTGAAACAGAGCCTTACGTTAATAATGAATTTCCATCCTTAATGTCGGAGTTGGCTCAAAGATATATCCGCTTAAAGGCAGAAGTGCAAGAGGAAGAAAGAAATCATGATCTCGATGATCTTCGGAGCGATGTTAATGATGTAAAAGAATTACTTAGGAAGCTAAATGCTGCAATTTCTAACAGGACATCTAAATAATTCATCGCATGTTCACTCTTCAATATGTAATAATCTTATTTTTGCCAAAATAATTTTATCCTTTTATGTTTGTACACATGCAAAATTTATGGAAAGATCAAATTATTTGAAATAAAAATAAATTCAACTTTAACAAGTTCAATTTGAATGGGAAATGTTCATGTAAACATATGTAGAGGGAAATGTAAAATCATAAACATTTCCCAATAAAATTGAACTTCTTTTTCTTTTGTAATTTTTTTATTGCCTCAGTCAACCCCTATTCCATTGATTTTATCTTATGGGAATGTAAGTTTTAGTTTCATTAAAACTCTTGATTTGGACCATCTTTCAAAAAAGCCTGATCTGAAAAATCAGTTTTTATTCTGTCATTCAATTCATTTATTTAAATTTTTATAGGCTATTGAACAAAAAAATTATGCATAAAAAATTGTATTTTTCATTGATATTTGTGAATGTCACTAATTGCCATTTCTTATTATTCAGTACACATTAGTGTTGATATGAAATCTGCCATATATATGTAGGCACATTGCCAATAACAATTTTATGAAAGCTTGGTTAAAAAACCACAAAACTTTAGGAATCAAGTTCTTTAATTTTTTCAATTTTATAGACACACAAATAAATAATTTTAAGTTTTGACAGTACATGTTGTTGATAACACTTATTTCCTGTATTTCACATAATTGTATGCTTTTTAGATATTTAAAAAAATTTTGTAAAGTTTATAGTGTCTTGAAAAATGTAATTTGCAACTCATTAAAAACACAAACCAGGAAGTACTATTAGTGTTTTTTTTTAATAATAGGTTTTGAAAATGAATTTTTGTCTTTCATCATCAGCTTCAATTCCGATTTCCTCAAAAAGAGTTTTGATGTCTTTTGGATAATTTTCCAGAATTGAATTTACAATTTCCAGACAAATTTGCCTTCTTTTCTTATATTCTCGCTCTAATTTTTCACTGTCAATCTTCACTTTATTCTTTTCAACTTGTTCTATTACATTTTTAGATTTTGATAAACGCTCAAACTTTTCAGATAGACTATAAACTAGCTGTTCAAGTTCATTTTTTTCTTTGAGGGCAGCTTCAGTAGTTGACTGGCTTTCAAAACTTTTCAATATGATTTCGCATTGTTTCAGTTCCTGTTCCAAAGCCTTTAATTCTTCACCACTTTGTTCTATTTGTAAATCTAGTTTCCGAAGTTCTATTTCCACTTCTTGATTATCCTGGGTTAAGTTTTCTTGAACAACTGAGTAAACTTTTTGCTTACCGTAAATCTTTTCTCTTATTTTTTTTTCTGTCGTTAAGTCGTCTAAAGCTTTTTGGATGGCAGGCTTTCCAAATTCTTTATGTAAGTTTTGCATTATATCATTGACACTGTAGGGTCGATTTTGTGTCACCAAATATTTCAGAACATTATCCTTGCAGCTTCCATTTAAACTCATTCTTACTGTCACTTATAGGTAGAAAAGTAAATTTGTAACACTAATAAGACACGAAAATGTCGAAAACTTTGAGCAAACTTCGTACAGTGTTACCACACCAAAAAAATTTTGAACAACCGTGACAATTTTAAGAGTAAAAAGTACTTTTTTGCCGTCATTTAAAAATTATAAAACGGTTCTTGGAATTTTTATAGACAACCTCTATCGCATAGGTTTCCTTTCCTTTTTTAATTTCAATCCATAGTACCTCTTTCATTTTGTTTTAACCAAAAAGAAAACCGCCGAATTGCGATTTATTCGCCACGTGCCCTTGCACAAATCGTTACCTTTTAAGTTTTAACGGTTTCTTTTTAACACATCACAGTCTTGTTTCGAATGATTATAAGTTAAGCTCGAAAATTTGTTAGGATGTTGAAGATATTAAGCAATTGAAAATAAAGGTGCATTGATTAAAACTCCCCACGATCAAACCGTTGTCTACTGCGATGGCATTACCCACAGCCTCCCGTTCTTTACGTTATGATTAGGCTTTTATACTTAAATAAAAATTTTCAATGGTTTATTACAATTACATTTTTTGAATGTCAGTACCTAGGAGAGTATTATTTTATTAAATTTATATACTGTATAATTCGTAAACACAGTCAATCCGATAAAATGAAATCTTCTGAATATGTTAGGTAAACTTCTAAACTTTAAAGTTCTTGAGCTAACGAATTCATTTCTGTTGAGTTTGTGGAATGGACTTGAACCCAAGAGAAAGCCCTATATGAATTATGAATTTGCCTTATTAAAAGTAACTAATTATCTTACATTGGGGTAAACATAAACCATGAATAATAAAATTAATTAATGTACAAAGCCACAATTTCTGAAAAAATAAATGATTTCATGGTATTTTTCAGCAATATTCTTTAGAAGATGCAAACATAACAAATGACTAATCATTTTAGTCTGCCTTTTTATTGTTTACACTGTAGAAATAATATATTAGGTGAAAACTATTTTTTTCCCGTTTATTTTAAAATGAATATTAAACACCATGTGGATCATCATGGAGAACAAAATCGACAAGTCAGTGAACATGATAAAATAATTTTACATTCGCCTAAAAACAGAAAGAATCACGAGTTAGAATCACAGGAAGATACAGACGAGAATCCTATTTTAGAAGCACGTATACAATCATTAAAAGGAACGATTCTGAGTTTGAAATCTGAATTAAGAGAAGAGAAAGTTTTATGGCGGAAAGAAGTAGAGCTTATGGCGAGTCTCATTTCTGGCCAAGAACGAGGCTTGGAATCCGATTTAAACTCTGACGCAGACGTGGAAATTAAATCGGTCATGAGTATTCCAGTTACGTCAAAAGACCTTGTAGTATCTTCGCCTTTAATACGCGATTACGAAGAAAAACTTAACAGATATCAAGGAGCCCTTGCTCAAGCCCAAGCAGAAAAGAGATTTAATATTCGGCGGCAAATTGCAGCAAATACTTACAGAAAACGATTAAACGAAGTAGAGAAGTTGTGCCAAGAAGAACTGGACAAAGTTCGAGAAACCGCGACATACTTAGAACCGTTGAAGCAATTAGCTTCGGAATGGAGTAAGCCTAATTTACACTACATGGAACCATTAAGATCTCCGACGAGTGAAAAAATCAAGAGGAAATTATCGAGCAACGTAGAATGCGGAGGTGACTTTGTTCCTGTCGGGAAAAGAGAAGCATCGACACAAGAAGTCGAGTCTTATGAAATACCAGTAAAACAAATAGATGCAAGTTTAGTAATGGATGAAGATGCTAGCAATGAGATCAAAGGCAAAATAGTTCTTCAAATAGGTAGTTTGCCTAGTGAAGTTCCAACTATTTGCTATTCGGCTAAATTTGAATAAAACTTTAAACTACAAAATGATGAATACAAAGAACTACATTTTTCTACTGTTTTATAGGGTACAATGTAATGATTGTGAGAATGGTTTAAGTGAAATACCTGAAATAATTATAATGAGAATAGGGTATAATATTAAAAACATACGGTTCGCAAAAAATTTTTTTTTACATTCGAGGTATATTAATTTCCAAAAGTACTTCTTCTGGCTATTATGTCGCGTCAAATTTTTCGAAGAAAGAGATTTTTCTCTTACCTCGTTCAGATGTTTTGCCTTCTGCTAGCAGGCATCATCAGTGAAACGTCTGGTTTTGACTGAGCGGTAAAAGAATTTTTGAGATTAGGAAAGTAGGTTTCTGTGGACAAAGTGAATAAGAGAAAGTGAAGTAGGAGCTGAAAAGGGTTGGACATAATAAGGTTTTTCGAGTATGAGGAAAGGAAAAGGAGAAAGAAGTTGAACGGAACTTTGACTAGCGAACAAATTCACAGTACCCAATTCTAATTGGATCTCACCTCGGTCTTTTGTCGGAGATTATCCGTCAACTTGAACATAGTGTTCAAAAGCTCTTTCATCTCGACCCATTCCTCAGATCCACCCAATCTAGTTCCGTACACTGGGGCTAAGATATAAATGACTCGACATTTTTCAATCCTAGACCAGGGGTGGCGAACCAATGGCACGCACGTCACAAGTGAAAATTTTGATGGCATGCACAAAAACAAAAATTTTTTTAGAAAGCTATCTTTTTTGATAGAAATTAATTAAAAATTATTAATCAACACTCAATTTATAATTTATGATATAAATTTCTAGTACTGAATACCTGTCTTAGTATGTTAACTCTAACCGTCAAATTATAAATTTTATTATTAAAATATCGCATGAATTTCCTCAAAGTATTTTGTTTCTAGTGTATTGCTTCTTGTAAAACATTGATTAATAAAAAATTGTTTAAAGAAGAATTTCTTTTATTAGTTAATTTAATTATACTCACGTATAGTTTCACCACGCTAACATTTCGAATGAAATTTTATTGTGACACGTTATCTATTTTTATTTATTTATTTATTTATTTAACTCCCCTTGCTAACTACCACCTGTCTCCAAGCAAGAGACACCTTGTAGTTTTTCGGACTAGATTCAAGGGGTTAAGTCTGGGGAGCAGACCAGCGTCTTATCCCAGGAATGGTGTTACCTATTTAAAAGAAAATTTTTATGACTTGGTGGCACGGACGTCAAAAAAGGTTTGCCACCCCTGTCCTAGACCAATAAACTAGTTGTTGCCTGATACTTGGGCCCAGAGTGCATTTAACTAGGAAATAAAAAAGAAGAAAAATATAGAAAATTACCTTACGATATTTTCTGATGTGACTTGTTGTGGATGAGGTTCTAGTTTATAAGCCTCGCATCACTAAAAGCTTTTAAAATAATTGAATTAAGTTAATAATGTAGCCCCTTAAGTCCTAAGAAAATGTTTATAAATAATCTGTATACATTTATTAAGCTTTAGTAAATCAATTTTCCTAGTTAAGCGTGAATGAGACGAAATAAAAATTACACTCCAGTTGTAAAATATATATTAGTATAATGCCAAATAAATGCCAGGGTTATGTGGAAGTTCTGGATAGCAAAACCAAAGTTTTAATTAATTGTCTTCAGTAATAGACAAAAGAATTTCTTGGTCAAATTTCTATGCACGGTTGAACCTCAGTCTGTATAATTTTCAGGAGGAAAGACTTTTCACATAGCAATTTATAAATAATATAGTGCGAGTCATTCGCCTGTAAAAACTAAGGCAAAATTCTTGGCAGGGAAAAAAAATTATCAGTAGTAAATCGAAACAATTTCACTAGACTTACTATGTAGTTCGATACGAATCTCTCCTAATCTTTTTCCGAGAACATTATAGAGAGGTTAAAAAAAGTGTAAATAAAATGAATCTAATTTCTATATGTTTGGTGATTGGTCTTTTTGTTTTTGTTAAATGTGATATCAAGGAAGAGTTACGTAGAGATGAATATATAAAACTTCCGGAAAAGCAACACTACAACATATTTCCACAAGGTAATTTGAAACTGATATATTAATTATAAAATATTCAGGTACCTTGCTTCCTCTTCATACTAATATTTTGTTGCTCTCGGAAAGACAGTACATTATTTAAACTAAAACAATTGTTGAATAATGTGTATATGCGTAGTGATAGTACCAAATTTCTACAGAATTATTTTTAAAAAAGACAATACGAGATTTTATATTATTTAATTGATGAAGAATATCTTAAAAGACAATGAGAGGCGAATTTGTTTTAAAATAATTTAAGTACTATTTGAGCTTTAAAATTTGTGTTAATTTAAAAAAAATCTGTAGCACAAATAACCATTATTCATGACTGAGAAACGCAGTAGCACTACCAAAAGTTGGTCAAAACCAATATTTTCCAAAATTAATTTTTATTTTCAGCTCTAAAAACATTTAATTAACGGTTTATGTTTTAGATGGGTGGTCAACAAGTAAAATCAAAATACGTAATAGCAAAAAACGGATTCCTTTTAATAGAGAAAACGAGACGGAAACAACAAAAACAAGTGAATTGTCGCTTGAATTGGTGGACGATGAACAAGGAAAAGATGAAGACTTTGTAAAAGGCTCCTTCCATTTCAAGGAAATCTACGATCAATGTAAAGCAAAAGTAAATAAAAGCATAAAAAAACTGATTAAAGATCAAGTGAAATCTCCAGTTGAAAGATATTTATTACAATTGAAGGAGTATGTTGTTACATTGTATGGATGCTTGAAGGTTTTCGGGTTCCGCTACCTGGACGAAGTCCTAGACGATGATTTTATACCCATGACGAATTATGTGTACTTTATGAGAGATGGAACGAATGTAACGGATGACTCCATTCTCAATAATTATAAACAACTCTCTTTTTCGAGGAACTCCTTTAAAAGTCGTGAAACCATCAACAATTACGTGGCGAACATTTTGAATAAAGACTGCAGAACTCTGATATACGACAGACTTCAAAATTTGTTGAAAAGCCATTCTTTAAAATTTAAATTGAACCCGAGCCATGAAGGTAAGAGGAATAACTAAAGTTTTAAAAATTGTAAAATCCTCATTATTCGGTACTGATCTGTTGAATCGTCCGAAAAATGTTTGGCCGTTCAGTTGTTCCACATTAAAGCAATTCGATTGAATGGAATCGAAGGTCTCATTGTCATGCACTTGCTTCCTTTCTTCTAGTATCAGTCAGCTTGCTCTCTTTCGCAAGAAAACTGGACACTTAAAAGCAGTTTAATGTTGTAATGAATAAAGAAAACCTACTTTCAGTATTTAACTGCAATGTACATTAGTAATTCTGAGAAGTGATGTTGAATGCTCTTCTGTCAATATATTCTCAATCATCTCATTCATTTTATGTTTACTAGGATTCATGGTAGGGGACACTTGTTCACTAAAAATAAATTGAAGCAAACATAGCATTAATTTTATAGGCGTAAAATTCGGAATTCGCTTTTGATAACAACCCATAAAACTCTAAAAAGGAAACACAACAATGAAAAATAGTTGCTTCATGTGTTTGTTAAAATATTAATTTGATATAATTGAATAAGTTCAAGCTAATGCCGGCTCTTAGCTAACTCGTTCCTCCTCACATTTTGTACTTTTACTTGACAAAGTAGTGCTACTAAACTGGGATCACATTCTTAGTTTAAGCCCAGTTGGTTTTCAATAAACTTCTCTGGCTCATGGGAGGACATTCTGAAGTTAATACTGGTAACAAGCTCCTCATTTACAAAACCATCCTGAAACCCATCTGGACCCTCGGGATCCAGTTATGGGGCTCTTCTGCCAACTCCAACCTGGAAATCCGAGAACGTTTCCAAAACCTTGCGAATCATGGTATATGCTCCATGGTTCGTTCCCAATTCCATCATCCGCAAGGATCTTGCAATTCCCTCTGTAAAGGAGGAAATCGCCAGATTCTCTCTCAAATACTCCTCCCGACTGGCAGTTCTTCCCAATCCTTCTGCATCATCCCTTCTTGACGAACTGAGCGTCACCCCTCTACTGCCTTCCACCTTCCTTCTTTATTTCCTCTTCTTCTATTATCTTCTTTCTTTATTCCAACTCTTATCCCAACCTTAGACTGCTCTTCCCGTCGTATCCTGTTATCCTACTCCTGGGGTTGAGACACTGGTTTGCTCTCTGGATATAAAGCCCCTAAAGCCAGACCAACTGCAAAATGTCTCGCTTAGAGACAGATGGTAGCTGACAAGGGGTAAAAAAAAAATTAAACTTGGATGAAATCCACCCTAGAGTAGAACAGAAATTGATTGATTAATTAATTTTAAACACTAAATAACTATTGTATGATTGGAATTCTCTGGTCGGTTTTTTAGCTTTTTATTTTTACCAAAGTCAAGCTCGTTTCGGTAATTGAAATGTGTTTAAACAATTAATAAGGTTAGTAAACTATTTTTTAAACGCCTAAAGAGACAACAATAATCATTTTCTTTCTGTGTAAAAAATTATTGACTAAAAATTAAAAAATGTATAGTGAAATCTCTTATAGTGAGCGTAATTCGTCCCGGAATCTTACTCGTTAAGCAAAACAATTTTCACCATATAAATTGATGTAAAATACTATTTTGTGTTCATAACAAAAGTAAAAAAATAATCAGATTTTGACATTTGCAAAAACTACTCAAAAAACGTTATGTGTAATATTTATTCAAAGAAAAAGGCGTAAAATTTTTTAATAAGGGCTAATAAACACAAGATGCTTGCGCATTTGTTCTCAGATAAAAAGAAAATATTGAAGAGATTCTGATTATTGGAAAATGATCACGTGTAATTTGCCAGTTGATGTAGAGCAGAGGTTCCCTTAACTTTTTTGTGTGGTAGACCCCTTGCCATGTTTTTCGGTTTTCGATAGGCTTCCCTACTTACTTGAAATCAGTACTTCACTTTACTTTTCATGGACCCGTTTATCCGTTAGGGTCGCGAGGTGAGGGAAGCAACTAAGAACTTCCAGCTGGAACGATCCTTCGCTATCGAGGTCAAAGAACCCGGGGTTATCTGACGGGATTCAGCCACGGCCTTCACCCCCCTGAACCACACCTGCCGCGGACGGCTACGGGGTCGCCTGATATCGATTTTTGCAAATTTCTCACTGTCTTGAACTAAATTTTTTACTTCATAGGTACTTTTATAAATAATATATGTCTTTGCATTGTAAGGTAGTATAATGTAAGTAAATTGGTACTATCAGTGTATATTGAGATCCTCTCTCGTGGACCTCCATTTTCATTTCATGGACCCCTAAATTTTTTTTTCGCTGACGCAGGTTGCCATTGACCCCTGGGGTCAATATAGGCCACTTTGAGAATCACTGATGTAGAGGGAATGTTGGTGAAGTTGATATGATTGACTTGCCAACCCAAGAGGCATATTTGTTTCTTTTGAAATGCGCACTCAACAAATTTAAGGAAACAAAAAATCTTTTATTTTTTTATTTTTAAACTAAAACAGGGACGTTTTCAGATTTATTTTTTTTGTTTTAGCGCAAATTTCTGTCAAGCCTATACAATAACATATGGGAGACTTTTATGTCTTGACAAAGAAATATTAACGTCGGAAGTTTTGTGAAGGAACCTTATATTGTGTTTATATTATATTTGGATAATACCAACGGCATATTTGATATTTGTAGGGCGCAGCAGACGACGCGATCATCGTATGTTTGCCATGATGGTGATGGGATTCATGATCATGGCGAGTATTTTAATTCCTATGGGCTTTCAATTTCTAACCGTCTTAGGAGGCAAATCGTTGCTAATGGCCAAGATGGCTTTGATCATGTCAGCCATTAATGGACTCAAAAAAATTGCTACAAGTAATGTTGGCTACGGGTTTTACCACACGGGAAACGATGGACATCACCATGACCATCATCATGGATTTCACGAGAAACTCTTTCATGTCAATTCACAAAATATTCCGACCCAGTATGGCTTTAATTTATAATCAGGGGTGGGAACTTTTATTTAAATTATCTGACAGAGAAATGCAAGACATAATTTATATACAAAAAAATCCGATTATGTCAGCTAAGAATCAACTTATTACAAAGACAACGGAGGTTTATCTAGGCGTAGAATGCACTATTTAGGTTTAGGAATGTTTAGAAAATTCGATAGTCATTCGTATTTTATCAAGGCTCGAGATTTCTTAAAATGCTTGCGTTAATGTTTATAAAAAGATTCACTTTATTCGCTTGAAAAATGTAAGTTCCTCATGAGACCAGTCTAGTGGTGAATTGACACTTACTTGATTTAGTGAAATTTGAGGTGAAATCGTTGGTATTAAGAAAGAAGGAAGGCAAAAAAACATTGAACCAAATTTTGCTTCCATATTCGGGTTATGTGCTCTCACCGACAAGTTTTTAAACCAGACAAGTCACTGTACTGCTATTAATATTTGAAAAAGAAAATCAACCAATGATATTTATTTATTTATTTATTTTTTAACAGACTCAACAACTATTCAATATTTTATAACGTGATTATAATTTTATTAAATTGAACCGAATTCAAATTTATGCATTTCCTTCAACTCATTGCTTGATCAGAACACACATAATCCGAATACCAGTGTGACGGATTTTATAAAAACATGATCAGCCTCGTTACACTCAGCAATATTATTATATTCCTGAACCCTTGTATGGTTCACGGAACAATGGAAGTGGAGAAAACCCCTTCCCATTGATCAAGAAGCTACATTCTTGAAACAAGCAACTCTAAGGATTGTGATTGGTCTGATGTATGCGAGTATAAGTTCTATATACTGTAAACTTTTTTGTCCTATTTATCATTTTTTATTTGAATTGAGAATTGGACTAAGCTATCATTAATAATTTCTTATTTTTATAGTCGATAATATTATCGCTTTTAACACTGGGTTATTAACCGGTGTAAATTGTTTTAACCGAATTTATCTAATTGAATCGGCTGACTTATCAAAAAAAACAAGAAATTTCTTTTCCGGTATTATAAAATCCAATGGTTAAATAGTTACAAATACGTATTTGTGTTTATTTCATATTTTTCATGGTGATACCTGTTAATATATATATATTAATTTCCCGTGCCTAAGAGGCACATAGGGCCGCAAGTAAGTACTTACCTGTTAAGTAATCAACAAATTACAGCTTTTACCAAATTCAAATATTGAATCAAAAAGGTTCATGAAAATCCCTCCTTAAAAAGTTTGCTCGTCAAAACAAATAGGCACTAACGAGTTTTCAATTCAAACCAAAGATTCAATCGATGCCTACATCGTCCAGTAAAGGGTAAGAGAAAACTGTCTTTTTATTGAAAAAAATTGACACAACATAATAAGCTACATAATATTAATAAGATTTTTCTCTATCATTCGTTTTCCTAAATGGCATCGACTTACAAAAAATCAAGATCTTTAATGTTCAGCCCCACGAAGACATTGTTACATTATTACTATTTTTTACATATCATCATCATTGTGTGCCGTCTCTGCGAGGAAGGTTGGCTGTCAACAGAGCTATGGTGATCTTGGAGGCTGCTGCTCGGAATAGGGCGACGGATGCCATACCGAACCAATTTCTTAAATTATTGAGCCACGAAGCTTTCCTTCTTCCGTCGTTTTCCCTCAGTTTTCCCCTCCTTGATGAGCTGGAGTAGTTTGTACTTGTTATTGTGCAGTACGTGTCCGAAGTAGGGCAATTTTCGACTTTCATTAATCTTGAGTTTGCGGCGGTAAAGCCAGTCTCAAAGGCTTCAATTCTTTTTCTCAGAGTCATTAGCATTCATCCTTCGCTACCATACAATAGAACTAGAATAAGGAAGAATTCGAGTTCTCGTTTTAACAGAAACAGGACTCCGTCTCGGTGACGGAGTAACTCCTCCATTTTGATGAACAAACACTTGGCGCATTCGATTCGGGTCTTGATTTCCTACCCAAAATCCCATCTTCCGTTTAGGCAACAACCTAACTATTTTTCGTTTGAGATTCTGTTGACCTCTCTTCCGTTGATTTTTAGAGTTGCCTGGATCTCATTCTTACTGACCACTATGAATTTGGTTTTCTTTGGGTTTATTGTTAAGTTGTCCCTTATTATTGTCCATATTGTTAAGCTTGTCCCTGACTCTGTTCACTTCACTTAGTGCAGCATCTGTTGTAAGTCTTCAGCGGATCCAGCAATCAAAACCACTGATGGTTTATTATTGATGACCTGTCCGTTAACTATCAGGCCTTCTGTTTGTTTCTATAGCCCTTATGACATGATTGTCTCCGATTAGAGATTACAGAATATCGAAACTGCACACAGCTCTGTCTAACTCCACGTCGAATGTGTACCTCCGCTGATGTAGTATCACTTGTGTACTTGCAAGTTGCCTTTTGATTTCAATACAAGTTGGGAATGTTACCGATACCCCGACTATTGGGGCCTGCTTGTTGTAGTATCTGTAGGCAACCATTTTGCCGAATTTTAACGAATGCTTTTTCGTGGTTGATGAAATAAAGAACGACATTCTTAGTTATATCTAGGCACCTCTGTACCAAAACCTGAATCGCAAAGAAGGCGTTTCGCCAGATCCCCCGAAAACCTAATTGTGTATCAGTTAGCTGCTCTACACACTTCCCTAGATTTTACCGTGCATGATGTTCAGAAAGAGTTTAGGGACGTAGCTCATTAAACTGATCGTTTGATATTCTTCACGTCTCTTTTGCATTTCATGGTTTTTTTTGGGAAGGCTGATTTTAATTAATCTTGTGGAACTGTGTAAATTTTGCTGAAGAGGAATGTGACGGAGTTTAGGTCTTTTCCTCCAAAGTTTTAAGGATTTTGCCGCGAACATCGTCGGACCAGGAGCATCTCCGGATTTCATTCTCCTGATGCCCTTCCCCACTTCCGAACGCAAGATGTTTGGTCTAGTGTCTGCTGTCACTACATCATGGTCAGTAGAACGGGTGTCAAATAAGACTTTTTTAACGTTCTTATACTTGCAGCCGATCAGAGATGCTGATGATAAATCGTCGTTTTCATCCTTTAAGGGTCCTACGTGGCCCGATGTTCTGCCGTTATTTCCCTTATTTTGTTGTGAACTTGGAACATATTGCAGCCATTCGAAGATTTTGGATAGACAGGAAGAAGTGATATTGGTCTGTAGGATTTCTTGTCGTGAGCCGGTTTTCCAGGCTTATGTATCACTATGTATGACCTCAGCAACTTTCCATTGGATAGGCACGACTTTGAGTTTGATGGAACAGTTGATGAGGTGCAGTAGTTTCTTCACAGCGATGCTGAGGAGTTCCTTGATTTTCTTCACAGTAATTAGATTGTACCACGGAGCTTTTTTGCTATTTAATTTTTTGATTACTTCTTCCAGTTCCTTAACAGTTACGATAGGAGTCTCCTTGACAAAATTTAGAAATAAAATTTAAGCATCTGCTACATGATGCTTACCTAACGTAAAAGTTCATAAATTACAATGTTACCTTGAGATACGAATTTAATTCGTTCTGTGGTCATCGTCCTATGTTAACAAAAAATCGTATTTCAAAGCGGCGGGAGGAAAGCTGAGCGAACGTTTTGTCATTTAGGGATCACCTATGCAATTATCGCACATCCCAAATTCGTGTCTCAAATTTTTCGTCGTATGTCGAGGTATAAATTTTAGAATATTTCATGTCGCACCTCAAAAAATTCGTATGTTAGGACCTTCGTATCTCAAGGTACCACCAACTTATGCATTTTGTTGTCGGTCCCTAATGTAGACATTTAGGCGAAGTCTATGATATAAAGTAAATAAAAAACTGATTAGCTTGGCAAAAATAAAACACTTTAAGAAAAAAGTGCGGAAATAATTGACACCAAAAGGGTAACCTTCCTAAAAGGTCAGGCCAGGTCAAGGACACGACCTAGCGGCGACTTTCCAGTACGTTATCAAGGCAACGCTGAGTCTCCTTTTATTTCGTTTCTCTTAAACCAGGCCCATGAAACTGGTGACGTAATTTCCGACCGAAATAAAAGGAATTACCTTTTTGCAATGCTTAACAAGTTCACTCTCGTTGCTTTCTTCTCTCCTATTTTTTTATTTTCTCCTTTTCTTTATTGATAGATTCAACTTGTCTTTTTTTTTACGAATGAAAAAAAAAAACTCACTATATCTAAGAAACTGATGAATGAGGACTATCAGGTAAATAAGGAGTTTCTAGTCTCATGCTTCCTTGTCTACAGTCTAAGAGTTAAAACTACAAACGTTATTAAATTTTTATTGTA
The DNA here is from genome assembly GCA_016920875.1 of Columbicola columbae. Taxonomy (NCBI): domain Eukaryota; kingdom Metazoa; phylum Arthropoda; class Insecta; order Psocodea; family Philopteridae; genus Columbicola; species Columbicola columbae. The sequence goes on along the minus strand of JADMLL010000003.1, from coordinate 293,925 downwards.
TATTAAAACAAACAAAATGTAACTTGGAATTTTTACTTGGAAAATGGGAAGCTAAATAATAAAATTTTAATACAGTGAACGCTCTATATAAGGAACTCTTTTCAACCAATTTCAACAAAAATGTTTCTTATTGGGGAAAATTGCTTATAGAGAAAAAGGAGTATAAAAATACTTACCGTTTGGAAAATATTTTTACTTATTTCTTTTATTAACTAAACTGTGTAGAATAAATAAATTCGATTTTATTTTGCAAAATAGAGTTGCTTATAAAGAGCGTTGCTTATAGATAAGTTGTATATATAGAGCGTTCACTGTACTTTTATGTGTTTGGCTACAACTCCAAGTCAAATCTTAGATTCCACCCTTTGTAGAGACAGAAGTATAAGCTAACTATACCACCGAATATAAATGTAAATAAAACATCTAAGCACGTTAAGAGAAAACTGACTTCTCTAATTAAAGATTTAATCAAAAACAAAATTTTTAAGCAAAATTTCTTTTCCACTTTTATGTTACCTGTATCTTAAATGTATAACATAAAGGTGAAAGGGTCAAAAAATAAATTATTTTAGCTCTTTTTTAAATGAAATTTGACTAGCGTTCACTTCTTCAGTTTGGATCTCCTAGTTATTAAATTCAAAATATTTATTCTTACTCTTTATTAAATGGTTCTTCCTCACATTCTCTTTTTTCTTTGTCAAGTTCAAGTAAACCTTTTTTGTCACCCCTTTTCTGTTCCTTTAATTTTTTTTAAGAACCCCCTTCCTCCTGAAAATGGAGAAACAGTCCCACATTATTACTGATCCTCTCTCATGCTTCACAGCTTCTAATTTCATGCTTTTGCAAAGCTTCTCTGATTTTCGACCAAACACACCTGATCCCATCTGAATTAATATGCTTTATTTTACATTAATCTAGCAAAAAATCAGCTTCCAGTTATCAGCCATGTTCCAGCTATGTTCTATTCCTTTGGCTACTCTCCGTCATGATACTCGAGGGTCACTTTTTACTCTAATACGGTTAAAATCTTCCTTTCATTTTATTTTTTCTTATATTAATGACTGAGGACTGGGCTACTTCAAGTTTTATGAAAATTTTCTTTGCCTCTACAGCACATCTTTAATATTTTCTACGACCTTGCCTTGTTGAGGTTTCATATTCTTGGAAGAAATAAAAGTGCTTCAACTCTAACCAAGTAATCATAAATGAAGTGTAAAGTGTTGTATTTTGGAAATTGAGAAAAAATATGATTTGAAAATGTCTAAAAAATTGAATGATAGATGGCAAAAAAGCAAAGTGCAAAACCAAATAAGTGAGAGCTCATCAAGTTTCATTTCAAAAAGGGTTTAAAAAATTATGTTTTGACTCGTTTCCTACTTTATAATATATATTTATAAGATACAGATAACATTTAAGTGGCAAGGACATTTCGTTTATCAATAAATTCTCCAGTACAGCAGGCATTTTGATTTCGTTGCAACATTTGTTCACTTTTTCTTCATTGTTCATGTACTTTGTACGAATTAAAAAAAAATATGCAGATTCCTATTTCATTACACAAAGAATATATTTTTTGTTCGATTTATTGAACCAAGTTATTAAATTTCCAAGCTTTATAAAAGCGCCTGAAATCACCGATTTAGAATTTAAGTCGTGATGACAATAATGATTCGGCAGGATAGACCCAATCGACTAGTAAATCCAGTTGTGGATTCATCTCTACAGAGTTATGCTTGAATAAAAATCGTGACACGAATTTCATTCTTCATATTTCAAGTTACCGGTGATTTTTTTTCTGCTGTAAAAAGGAAAGGAGTTCATTACTTTTTACTTTTATACTACTGGTTAATCAAACATTATTTTAGAAAAGCAACTTGAGTTAAACTGTTGATGAGAAACTGTATCGAAAAATTCTGTTGCCGCTTTACAAACTTAAAATTTGTATATAAAATAATTACAACTGCATGGGCAAAGTTATTTTTGTTGTAACTAAAGCCTTAACAAATATTCAAAAAATGTTTGTATTTTCAAGTTTTAGAAATACAAATCTCACACTTAAAACTTTAGTAGCCTAAACTTTTTTTTGAATATTATGCAGAATCGCAAACATTGGGGAGACCTTTGGATGTCTTGATGTCTTTTGCTTTTAGGTTTTATAGAAAGGAAGTTTTTATTCAAACAAATGAGCGAAGAAGGTAATTATCCAAGAACTTGTTAAGCAGTATTTGGCACATACAGCAATACTTTACGGCGTACATTAGAGTCAAGGTCATCCTGTAAACTGTGACACGATTACATTGCGAAACTTCTGCTTCTAAAAAAGCTTGTTTCGTCCATGCTTTACTTCAATCGAATTTGAGCTTTCATCGTGGCACCGTTAATCCCAGATGATTCTGGGAAACAAGAAAAACTAAGTTCTCGTATTTTATACCAAAACATCAGCCCACCTACTTATAGTAAAGTCTCATTTACTCTCATCTCCGTAGCAACCACGAGAGCTACTATTAACATTGCAAGGCAAAAGTTTTCCCGTTTTTCTCGTGGCACTCAAACGTAGGAAGAGCTTATTTTTTTGAGCTTTTGGTTCCCATCATTTTCCCGGGCTTACCTGTTTTTCTGCTACGGAAAACCCTTCACGATGTGTAATACAATAAAATAGTAAACGTAAATTGTTTTGTTTCTCTGGCACATTTTTCCCCTCCTCCTTGTTATACTTTTACTGAAAATTTCTTGCTGATAAAATAAATACGCTATTTGATGTTGAACACTTAATTAAGTTTAATGCAATGAAATTTAGAAATGCTTACTTATTTATCTCGGAAAGAACAGAATTAACACCCTTGAGGGCTTATAACTCAGTAATAACTAATATTTTACATGTGTATAGCAGTTATCGCAAAACAAATGGTTTCATTTATTAAACAAAAAAATTACTTAATTTAATTTTAAAATATTATTAAATTGTCCTGGCCTTTTGTGCCCGAACAGTTCATTTCTATTTTGGTTCGCCCCAAATTTGGCAGTTGGCTTCTTATCATTATAAATGCAGTTTTTCAAATCCTTTAAAAAAAGAAATTAATTGGCTCCAGTTATCTAATTCGAATTATATGTCAAATAATTTTTAGCTAATTCTAAAAAGGAAAACTTTTCACTTCTACTCTTCAAATATTTGTGGAGAAACTGGAGTTTCATCTTAGGTTTAGTTTTAACTCAACTTAATTAGAGAAAGGTACAAACCGCTTACTCTTCAGCATTAATACGATCTGTAGTATCTGTTTCATAGCAAATACTCATGGTTACTTAGATAATCTCTTTAGTGATATTAAGCTCTTGTGGGACAGCGTGTAAATGTAATTGAGGCTTTAAAAGAAGCCACTAATCGCACCATAAAAAGACATAAATTCATGTTAGGAAACGTAAATCATTCAACTGCTCTCGGATATTCGGTACGTTTTCGGCACTGTGGCGAAGTCCAGAATGTGATGTAGACGAGAAATGATTATAAATAAAAACTAGACCTCTGGCTTTTTACTATCATTCTTTGTAAAGAGTTTTAGGAAAAGGGTTTGTCCTACGGTGTGACCTTGAAAGTAAAAACCATGAAAATATAAAATATTGGAAAATGATTTTTCTAGCTGTAAAGCGCCATGTGCGGTGAAAATTCAGACTACAGCTCACAGTAAAAGAACTTTCTCTTAGTTGTTGATTGTCGGGGAGTAGAGATACACCCCTTCAATATGTGTTTTTACGTTTGTTACTAGTTTATTTCACGAAAAAAGGTATTCTGAGTTTCGTTAGTGCTGTTGTAAAAAAATAATGACCTCTATAGGTGGTGATTAAATTGATTTTAATTTTATTTAAAACAAAGGCAAAGGCGGCCTTCTTAACCTTATAACTGTTTCGTTAATAGTTTTATTCTACCCATAGTTAGACCATGTAGAATTTTTCAAGTAGAAGTAGTTACTACTCGATAACAATGATTAGAAAAATTGGACTGATTAGATAAGTACTTTGTAATTTTCCCTTTCGGTAAGTTTTATTGAGTTCGGTACCCTATAAAGTTAGCTCGTTAGCAAAACAGTTTTTTTAAATAGTTTAAAATTATGCCTGGAAATTTTACTTTCAATCCTTGAAATTTATCAAATTTCATTTCATCATTTAAAAGGAAAAACCTGAATATATTCTTAAAACTTATTTACCTAACTATGAAGCAAATTCTCTGAGCTTTTCTAATGAATACATCTTCAAAATAGACATGGTCAATACCGTAATTTCGGCAACATTTTTAGTTCTAAATAAAATAAAATAAAATAACAATGCGTAGGAAACAGATCAGTGCATTTTAAAATAACCTTAATAAAAGTCAAATGCAATTATTAAGAAGCGCAGAAGTCGTAATGTGAATACTAATCCTCACAAGTACAATTTTGTTGATGATCGTTATTTTTTCACTGGAAGTACAAAAATCCATGCAATTGTAACATTCGTCGATACGTAACGGTCGTTCGTAGTAAGTGGAGCAATTTGCCACTAATATAGAAGAGTAAAGGTCGTTGTTTTGTCAGTGGCGGATGGGGGTCACTCATTATACGTTTTAATAAGTGTGGAGTTAAATTTTGCAAAGCAATGTACTTGCAGTTTCTCCACAAACAACCACGATCAGCAAGAAGAAGAAAAACTTCTAAAATTTAGAATGTATATCTGTATGAATCTAATATTAAGAATCCAAAATTTATAAGAAAATTCTGACTAAAGAAATTTCTCTCCCAAATAAACTCTAGTGACATACAATTCTGATATATTATTTGCTACTTACTTGTATGAAATAATATGAATCACGATCAGTTATATGGTTAAGAATGCGCTTTAGAATTAAAATTGAACGTCGCAATCAATTTTTTAGGAAATACTGCTTTTATTGATTTCTCAGTTTCTTACTAAGCCAACGCCACTTTTGGATTCAGTCATTTTATGGAGCGGTGGTTTTGACCTGAATACTTTTCCCGCATTGCAATCCTTAATCAGGGCACATGTTGACCCCATTTAACTCTCACATTTTATGTGAAAGATATTACTGAAATTACTCAAACAAGGATCTTTTTTATCCTGTATATAATTTTTTTGTCTCTGACACTACACTGTCTCTACTTACACTGTCGTTATTACAATTATTATCACAACTGTATTTATACTAGTTTGTTGTTTTAAGGGGTAAATTTTAATACCATTTAGAAGATAATTTTTTTCTTTTTTTTGTCTAAGTTTACAATCATTTAATCAGTAATTTTCCCCCCAGAAGTTTTGAAAGCGCACTGACAAATCATATATATTTATTAACGTATTTGTTTTTTACGAGACCGAGTTCCTTTTGGGAAATTAACATTAGCAGAAAAAAAATGATGTGGAACACTGTAGTTCAAATGATACAGACTAAAAATAAAAGATAAATTGTTTCGAATCACACACTAAAAATTATTTTCTTGAATGTCATTATTAATTTTTTATAAAGTTAGATAAGTCAATTTTACCATGTCAAAGACGCACTCTATTTATGGACTTTCATTTGGTTAAAACTGATACATGTCAAAAGTTTTCACTGTGTGCATGGACGACTAGTCACTTTTCTTGCCATAAAGTGCATTTTTTTTATCGATCTGATCTCCACTCATAAAATAATTTAAAATTAAAACGGAGTACTTTGTCAATTTTCTAACATCATTTTCAGCCAATCACTACTTTCTCACCCTTTTTATTTGTTGAAAACCATTTGTACCTTTTGAAAAAACCTGAAAGATATTTACCAACTTCTCCTGTACATAAGTACACGATTGATTATCATTATATCAAAATTTTAATACTACAAATAACTTGGATAATCAAAAACATAAATTTGTTTGCTTCATTTGAATTTATCAAATTTTTCAGGAGTTGTCGATGCTTTTTGTTATTACGTACAGACTTGTTGAAAATGATAATTGAAAAAATAACAGCAACAACAACAACTGCAACGAAATAAATATGATTAGACATAGTGGTATTGTGATAATATTGGCTGCAGTGGGCCACATACTAGGAACGCCTTGGTCCATCAATAGTTTGTCACTAATCAATACAACTGCATCCAGAGACTATCACACCGACCCATTGATTGTTGAAACCTCAACCGGCCTTGTTAAAGGATTTTCAAAAACCATTCTTGGACGAGAAGTGTATGTGTATTTAGGCATTCCATTTTCGAAACCTCCGGTAAGCATTTTTTAATATCATTTTTGCCTTCTTAAAACAAACTTTAAATTGTTAAAACTCATTAAGAGAATAAGTAAAAATGGATGGTAAAAGTCAATTTTGTAATGCATGATGGTTAACATAAACACTGAAACTAAGGACTTAAGCACTTTTATTAAAACATTGGTTTAAAAAAAATTGTAAATTAGAATTATTAATTATAAATGGAGTGACATATGAAACTAATAGATTTCCGAGTCGTTAATATGTCACAACCTTTTTTAAGGCTTAAAAAATTACTTTCGCCCTTACACGCAGATTGGTATAGGAAAAAATCACTTGAATTTTATTTGTGAATCCTTAAAAATGCACTCCTAACCGGTATGCTGCAATATTTAATTACTATTGAAGACATGAAACTCCATAGTGGATGCACAAGAAATCATCCCTTCCCAAAATAAAATTCACAAATACAAGAAAAGAAAATGCTTCTACAATAGTTCTGTACTTAATAATTTGACTCCGGAAACATTGCTCTTGCATTGTGAATGTAAACTTGAAATAAATTTAAGGCTATTCAAAAATAAGAAAAATACTGTCAGTTTAAAAGTAAGTGTTAGGTACAAAACTCATTTTAGATCAAGCTGTGACAGGCGTTGTTCGGGCCGATCAGACTCGACGGCGATCACCTGTTCAGTTCAGTCGCATTTACGCATTGTTCAGTCTCTTTTTACGCATTGTAGTGTCATTTACGCATAGTTTCAGTCGCATTTACGCATTCGTTCAGTTTTTTCATACGCATTGTACAGGTTCACACGCATTGTTCGTTTAGTATACGCATTTCGCGAGTTTAATTTACGCATTTGATCAGTCACTTTATCGAGTATTGTCACGCATTGTTTGCGCATTTATTAGCGCGCATTTTATGCAAACAGCAGGAAAGGTACAGGTGAATTTTCCTTTCTCTCCCATCCTAAAAGGTTCATCTGTCCTGGATTCCTTACCTTAGGAAAACAGGTAAGTTCAGACTCATTATTATTTTTATTCTCTCACGCGCTTGGCCACGAACCAGCGCAACGCAGTCCGATTCACGCATTACACGCATTTATTATTATCAGTAAGTAATTGGATCTCCAAATTTTTTTTTAGAAATAATTTTAGAAGTAATTGCATGGCGTATGTTCAAACCGAGATATTTTCTAAGACATACGCCTAATTAATTTCTAAGACACCAAGATCAACCAATAATATAAATTTATCTTATATTATATAATTTATTATATAATATCATATAAATTTATATAATATTATTTATTGAGTTATATTTTGAAATATATTGAAAATTACACTAAAACTTATACTAATTATAATAAATAAAAATTTATTTAATGTATTTTATAATATTCAAACATTAACTTTTCAAAGAATTTGTCACAGAGGGGAGGAGTGTTTTTAGGTTGGGCCTTTAAGATTTCGTAGACCGGTTCCTGTAGAACCCTGGCATGGCGTGTATGAAGCAACGACCCTGCCCAACAGCTGCTTTCAGGAAAGATATGAGTATTTCCCAGGCTTTGAGGGCGAGGAAATGTGGAATCCTAATACTAATATTTCCGAGGATTGTCTTTACCTCAATGTTTGGGTACCTCAGAAAGTAAGACTTCGACATGGTGGGTCACAGGAAGAAGACGGAAATAGTAAAAAGGTAAAAAGCTAAAAAATTGTGGAAGATAAAGTCAAGCAATGGGAATTCTATATTACTGAAGTTAGGCTTCCGCCGCAGCCAAACTTAAAACTAAACAGGTTAAGAACTGGGTTTTTAATGGAAATTCTCATTAGAACTTTCTCCGTAGGCATTCTCTTTGTCTGGCACAAAACAGCCAATAAAAGAACGAATAGGGACGGAAAGTGCACGAATAGCTGGCAAGCTTAACGAATTTATTAATTTACTCAGTACAAATAAATTTTGAAATCTTCATAAATATTAATCGAAAATCTTCCAAAGCTGATCGGTGTTAGGAGGGCGTTATGGGAACAAAAGAAAGAATATCCTCTTTTTGTTTTTAAAATTCAAGAGTAGAAGCCAAAATAGGCTTAGAAAAAAGCAGTTTTACCTTTAAAAGTATCCTCAATGTCCTAAACCGACCCTCCCCCCGATATCCTGTGGAAAATAGCATTTAAGCGAAAACTCCGCAAAACACGGCAAACATCCCGTCTCCCCTAGGACAAAACCAGGCTTCACAGATGAACAAAACAACTCAAGCAATTGCTGTCTTCTCAAAAACAAAGACAGACAAGACACTACTTCTCTAAGCTTTCCCCTCCAACCCTTCTGTCCACAATCTCAGGTCCGCAGTCAAAAGGCTCAAGAAATCCATTACTCCCGTTCCTCCCCTCCGCTTCCCTGACGGTGTTTGGCTGCGGAGTGCCGGTGAAAAAGCCGAAGCTTTTGCCCGACACTCGTCGCAGGTTTTCCAGCCCGATCCCCCTCAAGGCCCGACAACTCCTCCTCCCTCACAAACTATCCTTTCCTCCCCAAACCATCACTTTATCCCCATCCATGCCTCTGGGTCGCCGAAGAAATCGGAAAAATCTTACCCAAAAAAGCCCATGGGTGGGATCTTATTACTGGACGACTAGTCCAAGAGTTATCTCTCAGATGCATCCGTCTTCTCAGCATCCCATTTAACCGTTGTGTTTACCTAGGATATTTCCCCTCCCAGGGAAAGGTCGCGGAAATCATTATGATCGCAAAGCCTGGCAAACCCTCTGACCAATTAACCTCCCATCACCCAATCAGCCTCCGGCTCTTATTTTTCAAACTCCTGGAAAGATGCCTCCTCTCTAGAATCTACCTGTTCCTTCGTGACCACAACCTGATTCCTTTCCACCAATTTGGTTTCAGAAACCGCCACTCAGCCATTGAGAAGATACATCGTCTTGCGAGGACAATCTCCAGGGCCTTGGAGGCCAAGGAATACTGCTGTGTTTCTTTCCGTCTCTCAAGCCTTCGACAAAGTCTGTTATGATGAAACTGAAAAGCTGTGTTCCCCCTTCCCTTCTACCAATCCTTAATTCCTACCTGAAGAACAAAAATGTCTATGTGAAATACCGTGGTGAGCAGACAGGTCTTGTCCCCATTTGCTCCGGTGTTCCTCAGGGAAGTGTGCTATTACCGACACTATATCTTATATACACTTCCGACTTACCCATAACTGCTGGTACAACTACAGCGATATTTGCTGATGATACGGCTATACTCACAACTGATAGCGATCCCTAAAGTGCCACGCAAAACTTACAGATACACTTGGACAAACTGCAAGACTGGTTTTCTAACTTGAGCATCAAAATCAATCAAACTAAATCCAATCACATCACGTTCACCATCCAATAAAGGGAATGTCCGCCAGTTTTCCTTAATGGTAATCCTATCTCACGGTCGACCGAAGTCAAATATCTCGGGATACATCGTGACCGCAAATTGCCTTGGAAGACCCACATAAAAACAAAAAGAATCCAAGCCCAGTTGGTTCTCAACAAACTTCTCTGGCTGCTGGGAAGGCATTCAGAACTCAACATTGGCAACAAACTCCTAATCTACAAAACTATCCTTATACCCATCTGGACCTACGGGATTCAGCTATGGGGCTCCTCCGCAAACTCAAACCTCGAAATCCTTGAACGATTTCAATCCAAAACACTTCGCATTCTGGTCAACGCTCCTTGGTTTATCCCCAACCCCATCATCCATGAAAATCTGACGATTCCCACAGTAAAAGAAGAAACCGCCAGATTATCCCAAAAATACTCCAGAAGACTGGCGAACCACCCCAATCCTTCAACCTCATCCCTCCTGAATGAACCCCACTACCAAAGACGACTTAAACGTCACAAACCTCTAGACTCACTAGCATGCTTCTCGTGGTTCTACCTCTACCTAATTCCTTCTCTGTCCTTCATCCAAAACCTTCCTCACCACCACCCTGACCCTAATGCCTCTCCTTAGCTATTTTTCCCCATTTCCTTCCCCTTTCTTCCCTCACCTCCTACTAACTTTCTCTACCTCTTCCACTAATGTTCCAATATCACTCCTAACTTCTCTATCCGATCCTGGGGCTAAGGCGCTGGTCTGTTCCCCAGTCAAAATCCCTCTCACAACTAGACCAACTCCAAGATGTCTCGTACTTGGAGACAGATGGTAGTTAGTAGGAGAAAAAAAAACCTTTAAAAGTTTATTCAAACTCTTTTAATAGCCAATGCTTGTCTGGATATACGGAGGAGGATTCATGAGCGGCACGTCGACGCTGGACGTCTACGACGCCGACATAGTTGCAGCCAATAGCGACGTTATTGTTGCATCTATGCAGTACAGAGTTGGAGCTTTTGGATTTTTCTATTTGGCTCCGTACTTCGATCCTGAAACCGAAGAAGGACAAGGAAATATGGGAATATGGGACCAAGCATTAGCCATAAGGTAACTATTTTCTATGTTACATTTTCTGTTTTTGGTCTTTATACCAAGTGTTTAGCAAAGGAATTGTGCGATACAGTATAAGCCAACGATATATTAATATAACATTTATAAAGGTCTAGTGAGCGAGAAGTCAGAGCACTCATAATTATGCCAAGGGTTATGGGCAAAAATTTCAATTGAGTAAAAATTATCAAGAAAGTTTTTCCTTAGGTACAATGCTGTGTTCATTTTCTATTTGTCTACTTTCGTATCGCCAAAATTTACAACCTTGGCAGAACGTTTAGTCAGCAATAGTCTCTGTAATTAATTAAGCCTCAGCAGTTAATTGGTAATAATTAAAAAAAATACTTATGAATATTTAGGTGGTTGAAAGATAACGCAAAAGCTTTTGGTGGAGATCCTGAACTAATCACTTTATTTGGAGAGTCCGCTGGAGGAGGATCTGTTAGTCTCCACCTCATGTCCCCAGTGACGAAAGGAATTGTTAGAAGAGGTATACTTCAGTCTGGCACTTTAAATGCTCCTTGGAGCTATATGGAAGCAGATAAAGCTGTTGAAATAGCAAAAACATTAATCGACGACTGCGGCTGCAACTCAACTGTTTTGGAAGATAATGCTGACACTGTAAGATTCTACTTCGTATTCGTACTATATACGGTCACCATTATTGAACACTACTTTTAGTATTGTGCATTGACCTTATTAAGGACCACTAAAAGTCACGCCACCTTCAAAATATCAATGAAGTTTTTTGTGAATTTTGCTTTTGCAAATTCGTAAAACTAAGGTGACCATATTTTTTTATTTCAAATCCGGGACGGGAACTTGTAGCGGGGGCGGTAGTTAAGTTAAATAACTTAAATATGATATTAAAAAAAAATTTTTTTATTCAGACTTACTGAGTACAAAACTTTTAATATTTTTCTGAACTATGGATCTTTTTAGTAGGTCTTTTTTGCTTTAAAGAATTGTATAAAATTCTGTACACTTTTCTCCATAATTAATAGTTTTTTGTGTGTCTATTTCAAGTCGAGTCTTGTCACTTGTCCAAAAGCTATTCATTAAAGAAAATATTCTTTCCTTAGGGGCATATGTGCCAGGGGAAAGAATAAAGGGATATGAAGGGGATTGGCAGAATCCAGAGCTCATTTTATGCTTCAAATGGTTTAAAGCGTGCCGGGTATTTTGATATGCACAACTTTTTGGGTTCAAATTTTGTAAAAATAATTCTAGTTGAGATATATTTTAATAAATATTGAAAATAAGATCCTTTTCAAAAATTCGGGACAATCCGGGACAAATATTACTTCTAGAAAAATCTGGGACTGTCCTAAGCAATCCGAGACGTATGGTTACCTTAGTAAGTTCCACGTAATTTCTTTTTTATTTCGTTTTTAGGTAATGAATTGTATGCGCTCTATCGACGCAAAACAAATTTCCGTTCAACAGTGGAACTCTTATTGGGGTATTCTTGGATTTCCATCTGCTCCAACCATAGATGGAATTTTTTTACCTGAACATCCGGTAGACATGCTAAAAAGAGGAGATTTTCCAGAGACAGAACTACTCATTGGCAGTAATCAAGACGAGGGTGAGTATATTTTCTTGTTATTTTTATGATCACTTTCGATAGAGTAAAAAAGCTCTTTCAGAGTCGAATTATTCCGATTGTTTTTTGGTTCATGTTGCAAGTGCTGCAAACGTTATGGCAGGCTACTTTTCAAAGAAAAATTGGAGGAGGCTTAACATTTTACAATTTGTTTCCATTCAAATGCGTTGTAGGCTCACCAGGTAGAGAGCCCTTGTTCTTGTTCTTAATAATAACCTTCCGCATTCCAGGAAAGTCCTTTTTACCTGCTGGCTACCCTTTCATGACTTTGTAATCAGTATTCATTATATACGCCTCTGAAAATAAAGTAAGATTTTTCCAAACAACGACTATTTATACCAAAGGCATATTCTACAGCGTAAATAAACAAATTTTCATGTAAAACCAGTTGTATCATTTTGTTGTACCAATACAACCGTTATCAGTTTTTCCTTTTTTTGTATCAACATTTATATTAAAAAGTCATACATTTCTATTAATAAAACAGGTCGTTGCATCAGTCCTTCTGCACATTTGACCGGTGTGCTGGTCAATATATGTATAAGTAATTAGACTTCAAATAGACCCAACGGAGCATCGCTTTATTTGTTTACTTTTCGAAGAAATTCTTTGTAACTATAATAATATTATATATGTTGTTTGACTAAAACAATGCAGGACACAAAAATTAAGAGAAAATTAGCTCTGAGTTACAGTATGACAGGGACGTCAAAAATTGGCCTTCCAAGTTCCGGGGGGGATCACCCCTGACCTCTAAAGAATTAAGAATTGTCAACATTTTTCAGTTTTTTATTTTTGAAACTGTTGTTTGATTTATAGAAAACTATTTCTTATTTGTGGGGAAAGACCACAAATCGGATGGCACAACAGGCCAAAGGCTTTTGCGGAAGGCCAAGGCCCACACAGGGCTGTGGAGATAATAAATGTTGATGATTTATATGGACATATAAAATTTTTGGGTTTATCAAAAACCGCGTCACTGTTCCAGCAAAAACGCACAGCACTCAAAACACTAAAAAACGCGCAGAGCACTACCCGTCTCAACCGAGAAAAGAGAAAAATGTCCTACGTTTCGCTAACTTAATTCGTTGGCATCATCAGGGTTTTAGTAAGACTGAATCGAAAAACTTCAGCTTGAGGGGGCAAAGAAAGGTAGGGTCGGAACGGAATGAAGAATTGTCAAAAAAGTAAAATAGGAAGGAATAGGGACAAAGGGTTTTCGGTAGGAAGGTGAAAGCAGGTACAGGAAAGGCCGTGAATCAGCGCTGATTCATAGTTGAGGCCCCTGGGGGTCGCCTGTGCTTTTCTTGAAAGGGACGGACCAAGAGGGTCTGATGGGAAAACCATGATCCCTGTACATGGTTTTAGAATTTTCCTTATTTCCAACGCCTTTCTGTATGGACGAAGGATGGGGTTTTTTATTTTGGCTAGGACTTTTGTCTGGGATAGGAGGATTTCGTGGTTCTCTGTAAGGTCATGCTCGACGACTGCCAACCTTTCCGGTTGGTTAAGCTGGATGTGTCGCCCATGCCCTTTACATCGAACGGAATGGGACGGGAAGTCATGCCAATATACACCTTGCCACAATGGGAAGGGATCTACTATATCCCCGAGGATTGAAGGGGGTTAAGGGGTTGTTAGGGGGACTTCAGTGTCTGGCATATTTTAGTGGTTGGGGTGAAAATGGTATTTACGCTATGTGTACGTAGAATATTACTGTCGCGACAACTAAGGACTTCCAACTGGAACGATCCTCCGATATCGTTCCAGTTGCTTCCGCCCCGCGACCCTAACGGATGAGCGGGTTCATGAAAAATAAAGTATTACCGGCGCGGTTAGCAACCCCACGTATGTATGGGAGGAAAATAGGACGGAAAGGATTTACTGGGTTCGTGGAAGATCTAAGAGAGCGTGGTTTGGAATTGAGGAGTTTATTGAACAAGGAGAATGAGAAGCCATTGGCCTGTGCGGCTCGGGAAAGGTGAGGCAGTTCGGAGGGGAGGTAAAGGGGCTAGATATGGATTTAGCTCGACGGATTAGGGTCTTAATAACACTAATTTTCTGGTCTGTATGGTGGTTGGATAGGGCATTAAGGTAACGGTTTGTGTGGGTGGGTTTCCTGTAGACGGAGTAGGAAAGTTACCGGAAGGAGGTTTGGTGACAAGGACATCTAGGAATGGGAGTTGAGAGTCCTTTTCTATTTCCATGGTGAATTGAATGGATGGATGGATGGAGTTCAGGTGCGTAAGGAAGGAGTTTAGTTTCTCTTGGCCATGAGGCCAGATGACGAAAATGTCGTCTACATATCGGAATGTTCCATGAAGAAGTTGGCCATAACAGGACTTAGTTCTGTACTAGAACCGTTAGTCCAACAACCTAAAGTAGCTAATAGTAAGTGTTCAAAACTTAAATTTAAATGCCTGTTACAATATTTAAAACTCAGCATAGATACAATAAACTCAAAAGTGGCGCGAAGGCCAAAAGGAACCCGGAAGCGCTATTACCATCGCAGTCTACAAACGACGGTAAGCTAACACTCGTTTTTAAAATTTAAAACTTAGAATCAGCGTTTGCATCAAGCATATGTTTGCAGTCTCAAACAAATAAGTGCTTAAGAGAAAAACCTAATGTCGCTACCATGAGGAAAACCTGACTTAACCATGAGTGAGTAAAACCTAATAGTAAGTGAGAAGAGAAAAACTTAAGTGTGTATGTTCTAACGAGAAAAACCTAATAATTGTGTGTGAAAAGAGAAAAACCTAAATGTAAAGTGAAAAGAGACGTGGTCTCTACAAGGAAAAAAGTCCTCTTCGTCTTCTCCTGCAACCGCTTCTCCGCAGTTGCATGGGTGACCAAACTAAAATATTTCTAACAAGGAGATTGGAGGGAAAAGGGGGATGAGTAGATCTATAGTGTGTTGAATGGGAACATTTGTGAAAGGGGAAACCACATCTAAGCTGACGAGGAGGTCATTTGGTGAAATCTGAATGGTGGATGTGGATTGAACAAAATGAGAAGATATGGTGTATTGTAGAAAACCGTGATGTAGTGTATTGAGGTGCCTACGTGTAAAGACAGAAGTTTGGAAAGGATATAGGTAGGAGAATTTATAGTACTTACAATGGAACGAAGGGACATAGGATATCTTATTTCACTTTTTTGACAATTCATCATTCCGTTCATTCGACCCTACCTTTCCTTGCCCCCTTAAGCTGAAGTTTTTCGATTCAGTCTTACTAAAACCCTGATGATGCCAACGACTTAAGTTAGCGAAACGTAGGATATTTTTCTCTTTTCTCGGTTGAGACGGGTAGTGCTCGGCGCGTTTTTGATGAGACAGTGACGCGGTTTTTGATAGACCTAAAAATTTTATATGTGTATATAAATTATGGAAAACGACCGCAAAAGTTTAAACACCGTTATCAATGATGATGATGATGATTTCTTATTTATATTGTATGAATATTTATATTTGATGTAAAAACCGATTTAATCGTTATAAACATATAATTATAAAGAAAAATATATAATATATAATACAATACATGTTAAGCATATATATATATATATATATAATCAAATATTTTTAAGGGAGCCGTGGAAAAATAAAGCTTGGAAACCACTGCGTTAAGATTAGGTGTGCCACCGAATTAAAAGTTTAACAACCTATGGATTATTCCCACTCAATCCTCACAGGTCGACAAATTTTTCCAAATTATAAAGAAAAATATTTTTATTTGAGGCGATATAAAATATATATATATATATATATTATTTTATCGCCTCTGAGGATTGAGTGGGAATAATCCATAGGTTGTTAAACTTTTAATTCGGTGGCACACCTAATCTTAACGCAGTGGTTTCCAAGCTTTATTTTTCCACGGCTCCCTTAAAAATATTTGATTATATGGAGCATTTTTAATGACATGTATATAAATTTGGTTATGTATAATAGAAAAAAAAAATATTTTTGACAGATACCAGATAAAAGTCTATGTTGGTATAACCTCTTTAAGAAGAAAAATTAGGTAAAATAAAGCAGTCGTAATGAAATGTAAAGTTCTCCTAAATATTTTCAGAATGATATCTGTAAGGGCGATCGATTTTGGCTTATTACTGCTTGACCTCTCAAGGACGCCTGTTCGTTAAAGGTCGAGGCACAAGCAGTATTTTATACAACAGTCCAAAAAATTCGATTTCAGTTTTTTCCTTCGTATTACCAAACATTTGCTACTATCAGTAATTTTTACTGACGTGAGTTCAACAGATCTAATACTTCAAGTATACCGTGACCATTATTAATTTCTACAAGTACTAATATACGTACAGTATGTTTGAAGCTTGCCTAAGATGAGACAATATTTTTACAGATAAAAACTGAAAGTACAAATAGTTTTTAGACTTGTAAAGGGCATAAATAAAAGATAGTAGAACTTTTTACATTGAACTTGTTGCAAAAAAATTTTACTGCTATAAGAAAATGTAAAAATAAAGAATCTTCACTTATCTTTATTAACTAGAAATCTGAACCTTCATACAAATTGCATTTTTCAGGAACATATTTCCTTCTATATGACTTTATTGATTATTTTGAAAAAGACGGGCCAAGCTATCTCGACAGAGACAAGTTTTTGGAGATCCTAGACAACATATTTAAAAATGTTACAAAAATAGAGAAGGATGCTATTATATTTCAGGTAGGTCGCTCATCAAATTTAGACAAACATACATACAAGAGACAAACATACAAGAGAATTTTAGAGACAATTCTCTTTTTCGTGAAAAACCACTGCTTTGCAGGGGAGCTAAGTACAAAAATTCAATATATACATATTGAATTTGTATATATAAATATAATATATATATAATAAAATATATTATATATAGATACATATATATGTACACATATATTGATACAGTTCCGTTTCCGGCTTTTATCAAAGTGGACACGTTATCAAATCGGTGCCTGTTTTTGTGTTTAATTCTCCGCGACTGAATGATTAAAAATTTATCTGACTGAGAGAAGCATTCCGTGAAGTCACCGGACAGCTTGTTTCAACCTGCCAGAAACGGCAGACGCTCAGGTGGGAGAGATATTTTCATCTACTAGTAAGAAAAATTCCGTTACGGATCTCAAGGACACGACTATCACTTGAGTCGTTGAGCGTCATCACCTCGAGCACTCCGAGGCTCGAGGTTCAATCGAGGCCTCGAGAACTTCCTTGGCGGAAAAATTGGCGGGAAAACTCTATGCCTCTTTCCCACTCGGACAGCGAAGCTTCGCTGGGGCATGCAAACAACCTAACCCCCCACGATAGCACCTCACGGGACGTCAGAAGCTGGTTAATGGGTTCACAAACCCCAGACCCATTCCGCCCAAAAAGAACGTTGCAAAGATCCCCCCGAAAGGATTTTCCACATCTGGGAAAAACCTCGAAAACTGCGGAAGATAAAAATCTGAAGAGGAAGTTCCTCCGTGACGAATTCGAAGAACTACCCCGAGAACTACTTGACATAACTAATATGATGAAAACGGCCGAAGGGGTGGAAGAAATTCTTTCCGGATGTCCCACGGTCAAAAAAGAGTTACGCAGCGGCATATTACGACTCATAAGCCTGGTCCAATCTGTGTTCTCCAATGCCGTCCAAGGGAAGTACGGGCAGAATCTAAAAAAAGCAAAATATGAAGACGGAATTAAAATCGAAAACCCCCAAAATGATAGATGCCTCGACGCAAACTTTAGATCAAAAGAACCTGAAAGCTATTCTGTTGTCCGAAGAAATACGGACTAAAATGGCATCTTGCAAAACAGAGGCCGAGTGGCAGGAGGTACTGGATATGAACTGGCCGGAAGAAGCCTTCCGTAAGGTTAAACTCGCAAAGGGAGGTTTTCTGTCTAAAGAGGCCAACAAAAATCGCCTTTTAATTTGCGAGGAAGGGGAGGAAGAATCACAGGCTCTCTTAAAAAAACTCGGGTCGCAAAATCCTTCCATTGAAAGATATTTTGAAAAGAAAGGTCTCAAACCAGGCAAAATCATTCAGATACACACGACCGAGTGCATAGTAGGAGACGAGTCCGATGAAGAGGATGAAGCTGTCCGTCAGAGTAAAGGACTGTTGATGCTGGTGGGAATGCCCAGAACTGATTCAGGAACCCCTGAAAACTCTCCATGGAATGACATCATAAATCGAATCAGGGACAAACTAACAAAATCCAACGTATCCTCGGCCCTTCTGTCGATTCCAAAAAACACCTGCCTAAAAAGAGCGAGGAAACTGCTGGAGATCGCTCTCAAGGACGTACAGATCTCTCTAGAACTTCTAGCAGGGCAAAGGGCCGAAAATGATGAAAACACCGTAAGGGAGGGAAAGAAGTCCACGTCCTCCATTATCATACATCCTCATAAGGCGGGGGAAACCACTTTCGCCCAAATTGTGAGCGAAATGAAAGAGCGTATGTGTCCCGAAGAAACCGGCGTGAGGGTCCAAGCCATTAGAAAGACGTCAAACGAGGGGGTAAAAATTCTGGTAAAGGAAGACAAACCTGGAAACAAGGACAAATTTATAAAACAATCCAAGAAAAAATCAAAACAGCGGGAGAAATCATTTTTAGGCAAAAAGAAAAGAAAGTATTAATCAGAGATCTGGACGACAGTGTCAGGCGCGAGGAGGTCACTGAAGCACTGCTACGGGAAACAGGATGCAAGCCGACGGAAATAAGGCTAAACAATATGTGGAGAGCTCCATTTGGTGAGACAACGGTAATCGCCGTCCTCCCAGAACTAACGGCAAATAGGTTATTAATGCGAAAAAGAATCAAAATTGGCTGGACATATCGCAGAATTCTAAACAAGATAGAACCCACCTTCTGCGGCAGGTGCCAAAACTTCGGGCATAACCGCTTCTCCTGTAGAAATCCACCAACAGGAAGCATACGCTGCATGAAATGTGGGGAATTGGGACACATAGCAAAAAACTGCCAAGGGGAGGCAAAATGCTTCAGCTGCAATACTCCTGGGCACAGGGCGGATAGCACCAGATGCCCAAAATACTGCCAACTTATCGATGAGGCAAACGGCCATGATAAACGCCACTTTGATCTTAAGCGTCTACGTTTCGCCTAATATAACGAAAGAAATGGCAGACGACATATTGGCAGATGTAGAAGAAACCATCGAACGTCACCGCACTAAAATGATTATTCTCGCCGGGGACTTTAACGCTAAAATCCCGGCAGATGGAGCAACCCACTAAGACTGGAGAGGATCCTCCGTGCTAAAACTACCTGCCAACTACGACCTTACTCTCATGAATGATGGAAAAAACACCAACTTTCCAGATAGGTCAACAAACGTCCTTTCCGGACCTCACCTTCATCTCAGAGTGCCTCTCGAACAGCTCCTCTTGGGAAGTTCTGGAAACAGAATCCCTGAGCGACCACAACTACATCGAACTACGTCTCCAATCTGATCAAAATTGTAGTAACCAAAGGGAGCTCAGCGAAAGAGTGACCTGGGACGTAAGGAGGATCCACGAAGAAAATCTGAAGGACAAGCTTCTCCAGCTAAAGAGCACAGGGGCCTTGGAGGTTGCTACTCCAGAAAACCTGGTAAAACAATCCCTTATAATATGCGAAGCGTCTATGTCGAAATTGAAACCAATAAAAAAAACCCGATCCTACTGGTGGAATGGTTCTCTGCTACAGCTAAAAAAAGAGTGCATACGAGCACGGAGGACCTACACGAGACTGCGAGCCCGAAAGAATGTCGCCAGAGAAGTGCAGGAACTCGTGGCCAGAGAATATTTTGAAAAAAAACGGGAATTCGCCCAAGAGATTAAAAAAGCCAAAGCCAATAAATGGAAGGATCTCTGCAGGGGAAGTGAAACACAACCCCTGGGGCCTGGCGTACAAGATAGTAACCAAGAGGCACGGATTTCATCTTCCAAAACTGGACCCGATTCTACTGGAACGGAAGATCAAAGAACTATTTCCTCATAGTCCCGATATGCCTCACAGAACAGAAGGCGCCCGCACTGAACCCAGACCGTGGTTTACCGAAGAGGAACTGCATAGGGCGACCAAAGAAACATCTTCGAGAAAGGCGCCAGGCCCTGACGGAATCCCGGGCGCCATCGTTAAACAAATTTCACAAATGGAACCGAAACCAGTCCTAGAGGTGATGAACGTTCTCCTGGAGAAAGGTGAATTTCCAAAGGTCTGGAAAAAGGCGAGGGTTGTCTTACTACCCAAACCCAAGAAGCACCCGGATGAGCATCAGAAATACCGCCCAATATGCCTTCTGGACGAATGGGGGGAAGCTGTTCGAGCGACTCATCTGCAATAGGTACAAAGACATCCTGTAACTCGGAGAAGGTCTCGCCCCTAACCAATTCGGCTTCCGAAGAGGCAGGAGTACCTGCGACGCCCTGGCCATAGTGACAAAAACGGCTCTCCAAGAAATTAGGAAAAATCAGGGATCAAGAGGTATTTGCATCCTGGTCACCCTCGACGTCAAAAAATGGATTTACTGTGCAAAGTGGGATGTCATTCTGGAACATATGAGACATAGAGAAGTTCCAGAATATATAACCAGAATCATCTCCTCATACTTGTCTGAGAGGAAGATTATCTGGGAGGGCGGGGAATTGCAGTTATCCGCCGGCGTTCCTCAAGGGTCGGTCCTGGGACCGACTCTCTGGAACATACTTTACGATGATGTTCTCAGGCTGAAACTCCCCGTAGGGGTGCAGGCCATTGCGTATGCAGACGACCTGGCGCTCTGTGTGGTCGCGAAAACCTCAGAAGAACTCGAAGTAAAAGTCAATAGAGCCATAATCAAAGTAGAGTCCTGCATGAAGAGGAACGGCCTTCCGTTCCGGTTTTTTCCGCCGCCAGGCCTTACCCTGGCGGCGGAAAAAACCGAAGCGGTCTGCCTTTCTGGAAGGAAGAAAGTAAGATCGATCGACCTCCGCGTGGGGGAAGTCAGGGTCCGCCTTAGAGATGAAGTACGCTACCTGGGAGTCATCTTCGATAAAAAGATGACTTTTAGGCCCCACCTGGAGGCACAGCTCCAAAAAGCTCTCCGGCTAACTGAGGCGCTCAAAAGACTGCTCCCCTCCTACAGAGGCCCATCCGAGCACAAACGACGACTTTTCAAGAACGTCACGGAGTCTATTCTGCTGTATGCGGTCAAGGTGTGGGGACCCTCAGTCCTGGAGAAAAAGACATATGTTCAGAAAATGCTGCAGGCGCAACGCAGGCTGGCCATATGCATCTGCCAAGCCCACAGAACCGTGTCCAGGAGATCTTGAACAAAGAGGGAGCCCCTACAGCTCCCAAAAAGGTAGCGAGGTCAAACACAGTGGAGACATGGGCAAGCAGGTGGCAAGCAGCCACACAGCCGGGAGCTCGGACTCGAAAGCTTATACCGGATCTGGCACCGTGGTACCATAGTCCAGGAGATGCTGCGGAACCAGTCGTCGTGGGAGACGGTGTCGAGGGCGATGCGGACCATTATTGGAAGAAAAACTTTGCTGTGAAATCTTACGTGTGTGATGTGTAGTGTATTTATTTTACCTTTCCTGTATTATTTTATTTTTCCTGTATTTATTTATTTATTTATTCTATGTTTCTTTTCTATCGTCTTATTTATTTATTTATACTATGCCGGTTTTTATTGTTTTTATTGTTTTTATTTATTTATTGTTTTACGACGCTTTTATAGTTTCACTTACATAGTTATTTTATGTCGTTCTATTGTTTTATCTATTTATTTATTATATGTCGCTTTTAGTTTTTTTACTTATTTATTTATTTATTTTATTTTTTATTTTATTTATTTATTTTTATTTTATTTTATTTTTTTTTAAATGTTTCAATCTATCAATTGAATTTTTTCCTTTTCAAGCCTGAAGAGAGCCTCCAAGCATTCCAGGCCAAAAAAAAACATATATTGATACATATGTATATATTGAATTTATATATTAAATAAATAATACGTATATAATATATATATTTATAAAACTCATTTTGTTTGTTTTAAAGTACACAGATTGGGACCAAATAACTGACGGATTGGTAAACCAAAGAATGATCAGCGACATTGTTGGAGATTATTATTTTATATGCCCCACAAATTACTTCGCTCAGTTGATGGCAGAACGCGGAACTAAGGTGTATTACTACTTTTTTTCACAGGTAAGCGCAAAAAAATGTATACTGTTACTGTATTATATCAGTCGCTTCATTATATAATTCAAATAAAATATTTTTCTACCAGTACATATGGCTTTTGAACATCATTATACTGGTCTCTGTCTTTTAGCTTTCAAACAAACTACATCTTTGGAATTCTTTGAAATTATATACTGTACATTATTAACTGCGTTGTATTAACCAAGATTTCATTTTAAATTTATAAAAATTTTTTACCCCGTTTTTTATATATCTTTCGTTGCTGAGAATCAGCTTCATTTACTTAATTCCAATTTTTATTTCCTTAAAGTATTTACCTTCATTTTTTGGTTGAAAATCTAATCTCTATTATTATTACCTTAGTGTCAGGTTTGTTAGGTCTTGTAACACCCAGCCTCCTCCAAAACTTAGCAAAAATACTTACTAAGGAGTGGATGGGAATCAAGAGATTGTGCTAATGTGTGCACTCCACATCCTCAGGGGACTCTTAATCCAATGCATATACGTCTCCTAAAATTAATTGGAACACACAATTGGTTACCTCAAAACAAATTTTCTGAAGGCCTCTAAAAGACTTTTAAGAATAATAATAATATATATTATTGATAATTGATTATTGATAATAATAATATAATATATATTATTGGCCGGTAACTTCTGGAAACTAAAAGCAACTGAATGGTCACCAATTCCCAAAAACAAAGATTTCTTTCAAACTCGATAGCAAGAAAGAAAATGGGGAAAAAACTATCCTAGAAGGTAACCAATCCCATATGGCTCAAAAAAGCGACTTTTAACGCTAACTCTCTTCAGCACGAATATAGCCAGAAAACGATTCAAACTAATGGTCTGAATAACACCTGTAGTCGTGTATAATTGAGAAAATAATAATAATAATAATAAAACTCACAAAAGGGGCCTGGTAGAGCTCACGCCTATCACTCCAAGAGCTGTGGTTCAAATCCCACCTGGGTGCGAAATTCCCAGCCTGATTTGCTCCCAATCTTCCCTACCTCAAATCTTTTCCTTCAACTTATCCACTATTCTTTCACCCCAAATTCCCTCCAAGGCTCAAGACCTTGATAGTACTGTTCAGTCAGCGAGTAGCTGACTTCAACGAAAGGTAGCTGACTCACAATCAAGCATACTTTCAACTCATGTAATAACTTGCTCCAGCAAACCGGAGTGAAAATGAGTTGAAAACCATCGTGGTCCATAGTTGGCCAAAACGAAAAAAAAATAATAATCACAAGAAACTCTCAAAAGAACGAGAAGAGAAAAAGATCCTCAAAACCTCCAGCGAGGATAAGTGCTGGATCTGTCTGAGGGAATCGGAGAAGACTGACCACATAGTATCTGCCTGTCCCATTCTGACCAAGCAGGAGTAGGCTATACAAAGCGCCATGACAACATCTGCGCTTATCTGCACTGGCACATTAGTAAGGAGTTTGGAGTACCTACCTTAATTGTCATCGAAATGGTACGATCACGAACCCAAGGGGGTGACAAGGATTGAACACCATACCCTAAACACTAGATACCAGGACACTATACCCTACAACAGGGCTGTCGAACTGGCGGTCCGCCAAGTTATTTTTACGGTTCGCGAGTACATTTTAGTTTACTTTTCATGAACCCGCATATCCATTAGGGTCGCTGAGTGAGGGAAACAACTAAGGACTTCCAAATGGGAAGTCAGAGAACCCGGGGCTATCAGGCGGGATTCGGCCAAGGCCTTCACCCCCCTTAGCCACCCCTGCTGCAGACGGCCACGGGGTCGCTTTCCTCCCGGACAGGACCCGATGAACCAGGCGTTCTAGGAGAGCCTCTGCACGTGCCCAAACCATCATGGGATGGATCTATCGACCCGGAGAAGAAGCGGCTCGACCTGAAGCCCCTCGCAAATGGCCGTGTTGCGACACCTATCCAGTCTCGACACACCGACTACCGCTCGGAGATACTTCATTTCGGCCGCCTTTACCGGGATCTAATCCTTTCGGTGATCACCCACACCTCATGACCATAAGTGAGGACAGGAACATAAACGGATCGGAAGATGCTGAGCTTTGCCTGGGTGCTCAGCCCAGCCCTCCTCACTACGGACTGCCCCAGCCTGAGCGATCCGCGACGCGATCTCTGCATCTGTCCTGTCACTACTCGTGAACCAGACCCCAAGGTACTTGAACTTCTCCACCTGCCCCAACGCGGCTCCGCGAAGGCTGATGTCGCACTTAACAGGCTTCCTCGAGATCACCATCACCTCCGAATTGGTCACGGTGATCTTCATCCTGGCCTCGGCACATGCGGCGTCGAAACCGTCCAGTGCCCGCTGGAGTTCAGACTGGGTGGATCCCAGAAGGACGAGGTCATCCGCGTAAACAAGATGCCCCACTTTCAGGTCCCCATATCTGAAACTCCCACTTCCTCGGCTTCACTGTAGCATCCAATCCATATAAATTATGAAAATGAGCTTCCAGCACCTTTGCGAAGGCTTTCCCTGGGAGACTTAGCAGGAACAATCACTTCTGCTCCCTTTCTTAAAGATCGGGACAATAACCCCGGTCTGCCAATCCTCCTGCGCTGTTCCTCCCTGCCAGGACACCTTAATGACGCGAGTGACCCAAAGAACTCCCTCTTCCCCTAACGTTTTCAATATCTCGAGCCGAATTTCATCCACACCAGCAGCTTTGCCGCTCTTGAGTGAATTAATCGCCCGAGCGACTTCGGCCACGGTGGAACTACTCTCTCTCGCCTGACGAGCAAAATAAAATCCCACGTCAAATCAATCCTTTATGCCAAGGGTCTTCAACCCGCGACCCGCGGGTCGCTTTCGGCCCACCAACGACTACACAAAAATAATTTTCAGAAAAAAAAACTAACATTGACCAACTGCATTGGATTGGTTTTTAATTTGCGCCTTTTGTTGATGTTGGCTCAATAAATAAATGTTTTCTACTTATCTACTTGTTTAATCATCCTGACCATTGCCGAAAAAAAAATTTCATAAAAATACCTATGGTGCAGAAAAAGAATTTTTTTTTGGCCCTTAATATGTACAACGTTGAAGACCTCTGCTTTACGCGGTGAGCAAAAAATTTCCGAACTTCTTCGTTCTGAAATTTCTTCCACATCACACGAGTGGGTACTTCGACCGCGCGCTTGTGTCGCTTCGGCCCCGTCCCGTCCAGGTGGAGCTCGCACACCACCAGATGGTGGTCGGTTGACAGCTCAGTCCCTCTCGGGGTCGCCGTTTCTCCCCATCACGCCCCTCCACGTCTTAAAGTCATTCCCCATATGAGCTTTGAAGTCCCCCATCAAGATAAAATTTTCCGCTTTAGCGGCAATCTTCATAGCGGCTTCCACGTCCAACAGGAAGGCGGTATACTCTGACTGGTCGTTAGGTGCGTACACCTGCAGAACAGCCAGAGTTGACGTCTTTAACTGAAGCGTCAATACCGCCATCCTTCCTCCCAACGGGGTCCATTCAGTCACCCGGTCCGACAGCCGGGGCTCGTGAGTATCCCCACACCCGCCTGCGGCACCATTGCAGGGTCGAGTTCGTAGCAGAAGAGCTCCCATCCTTCGGGAAGATCCACGGCATCGGAGCCTCTATTCTTGGTGGAGGAGACACCCAAGAGATCCAAACGATACCTCTTGGCCTCCTCCACCAGTTCCAGGCGCTTCTCCCCCCGTTAGCGAGGTAACATTCCTTGTTCTGGTCCTAAGTCGTCGTTGTCTTTCAGTCATCCGTCCTCTATCCCCCGCGATCTTCAAAACGGATGGCGAGTCGATTGTTGTATTTCTCCATAGTGTATGGGTTTAAGGGGAAGATGGAGGTCCACCTAGGCAGTGTCCCCTGCACCTGGGTAAGGCTACTTACTCGGGGAGGGCGCCAGGTATCCCCGAGGCTCTGTTCACGGCACAACTCCCTTGTGTTATTAAGTTTGCGCAACTTCAGTTAATTTGGCTGAATACGGCAGTAATCCGTTTAACATCTGATGACAATTGCCTCACCTTCTTGACCCCCGAAATGTTTGGTAAAGAAAATATGGGCCGCGGGATAAGTTGGACAGTGCTGCTCTATAACACCCAAATTCATACGCATCGGAAGGTGGCTGCAAACAAGCTAGACATCGTAACTAAGGGCCTGGCAAAAAAGTCTTGCCAAATCATAAACATGGCTGCCAGCTGCGGCGGATATGGGGAATGAAAACCGAAATCATACCCGTGGTGTTTGTTGCATTAAGTCTTGCACCCCTGAGTCTCACCGAAAATCTAGTGACAATACCTGACCAGGCAAAGGCCTGGGTCGTTTAGGAGATATCGATAATGGGCACAGCACACATCCTCCGTAAGGTGCTGTAAAAACATAATTCACTCAACAAGTTCCTGAGGTGCTTGGTGCATCTTCGAACTTATTGTTAAAGCGACAATTACCGACATATAATACCTGTAGTCGTGTCTATAGGAATAAATAAATAAATATATTTATGATAATAATAATTTTTCTCCCTCCCGTTTACTCCAACGGGGTGGGTGCATATATCTAGAAAACTTTTACAATTTACTTAATCATACCCAAAAAAGGTATGAGTCTCTATTGGTGTATGTTATTATTATTTTTTTTTATCGAATCGACTGTTGTTCGCTGTCTCCACCCCTTCGCAGCTTGGGGGCCGGGGGGTTCGCCCTTCGGCCGTCCGGGCCACATCAGCCTCTTCGGCGTCATAAGCACCTAATTGTGCACCCGGCAGGCGAGGGCTTATCCTACGGCCACTCTTCCAACAAAAATAGTTAGTGACAGCAGGGGATCAGCTTGCCCCGAGGATTACTGCCTTTTGCATCCTGCAGGCCAAGGCCTGAGCACTCGACCCGCAGGCGGGGATGATGTTGAGTACCCCTGGGAAGCTAGCCTTCATTCCACCCAGGCAGTTGATGATGAAGACGACGAATTTCACCCTGTCCCAGATACTGCTGCCAGAGGTCGACGATGAGATCCCGATACTTGTCTTTCTTCTCCCTGTCCTGTTCTCCAGTGTCCCAGATACTGCTGCCAGAGGTCGACGATGAGATCCCGATACTTGTCTTTCTTCTCCCTGTCCTTCGTTACTATATTAATTTCGGTGGGACAGGACAATTCGGCGTCATAAATTATTTTTTCAAATCGGTCCCTCACTACGACATCGGGCTTCGTGGCTTTGAGGACCCGCGTCGTGGGAAATGAGTAGTTCCAATAAATGGTGTACGTCTGCCTTCTTACGACGGCTAAGATATCAGAGAGCTCGTACGGCAGAATCGGCTTGGCATTTATACCATAATGGCGCCGAAGATGGAAATAGAGAATTCGGAGAGCGGCATTGTGCCTCGGAATATACAGAGACCTGGCGTAGGAGGGACATGCTGATAATAGATGTATGACCGTCTCAGGGCGGGTACCGCACGCCCTGCAATCCGTCAATGCGACCTCTTCCTTGAGGATCGCCCTCCAGTACACAAGCGTGATGATAAAGAATCCCTCCGTCTCTGCCCTGAGGCCTGCACTTTTCAAGAAGGCGAACGTCAACTGTGCGGATAGCTCTTCCTGTCGCACATGCCCGAAGAACACAGAATGGAGATTTTTCTGCATGTGCTCCTCTATGAGCTTCACCTCCTCTGCCCGTCTCACCGACCGAGCAAGCCGGGTTCATCCTCCTTCTTCGAAGACCAGGCCCAAAATCGATCGGTCGGGAATGAGCTTGTGCAGGCCCGGTTACTCCGTCGCCCTGCACGCTGCCTTAAAAAGAAAAGTCCCTTTCCCCCGAAATTCGTGTTCTGCTGCACTTGCAGCAGAAGGTCCCTACCACGGAGCACACTCTTCGCAAAACCCAGGACAACCCGGTCGTGAAAGCGTTCGAGGCTCAATAACACTCGGCCCCCCTGCGCACGAGGCAGATACACCCTTTGCACAGAGGACCACGGGTGGAGGCTCCGGTTCATATTGAGGGTTGTTCTGTTCATACTCTGGAGCTCATTGGCAGTTCATTTTATGGCGCCAAATGAGTACGGCACGACAGGTACTTCAAGCATGTTTGTCGCTGCGACTTTATTGTGGCTCGACAGCACAGATCTTCATATCTTCCGCAGCCGCGCCACATACTGGCAGTGGAGAGGCCTCCTCATGCCATCGGAGTCGTGCATACCCCTCTGAGCAATCCCCAGATATTTGTACGACTCTCCAGTATCTAGGTGTTCTAGATCTTTCCCTCTACTAGGTGAAGACGCTCGCCTCCATCTTGCGCTTTACCCCTGAGGATGTGGCACACTGCACACTTAACCAGTCCAAAGGTCATTCCCACCGCCACAGAGTAGGCTCTCACTTCTTCGAGGGCCTCTGAGGTTTGCCTAGTTGGAAGCCTAGAGCTTGAGATCCATGAAAAAATGATGGGTCACCTTGAAGTCTCTGAGCCAGTGAAAGGAGTAAGAGTGAGATGCAGAACAGGAGAGAGCTAAGGGAGTATCCCTGGAATACCCCTCTCCTAAACTTCACCCAGTCTGAGGTGACGAGACCCTCCGAAGTTTTTAGCAGGAATCTCGTGCGCCAGAGCGGGATCATTCGCTCTAAGCGTCCCACTATATTGGGGTGTACACCCATGGCTCCCAACAGCCTCAGCAAAACCGCATGAGACGTTGAGTCGAACGCCTTACAGTAGTCGACCCATGTCATGTAGAGGTTGCGCTTATGGTAAACCGCATCAGCACAAATGCTGCGGTCCGCAAATAGGTGTTTCTTGCATCCTGCCTTTTCTGCTCATACACCCCATCCCACAGAGTCTGGATCCTACGCAGGATTGGCCCGCCCAGGATTGAAGTGAAGATCTTATACACGGTATTAAGGCAAGTGATCGGCTTGTAGTTCTTCGGTCTGGCCAAGTCTCCACTCTTGGGAAGCAGGAAGGTCCGACCCTCTGTCAACCACTGCGGGATGGCTATCTTCCCCTCCAGACACTGCGTGAAAGCTCGCGCCAAATGCGCATGCACCGAAGGAAAGGACTTCCACCAAACATTCTGAATGCCGTCAGGCCCTGGTGCAGAAAAATTTATTTTGCACCTCACAACCTCCAGCACCTCTACAGTGTCGACAAGGGCAGACTCCTCTAGTGAAGGCAGATGTAGGCAGTGTGCCCCGAACTCCTCAAACGCTTCGACGTCGCCCACCCGGGCTGGGATTCTCGCAGACTCCCCTCCAGTACGTCTCCGTCTCCTTCACCGAGGGAAGGAGGCCAGCCTCTCCTGTCTTGGTCGGAGGAACCCCAATGGGTTAGAAGAGAACCTCTTGTTCTCTCCGTCTGCGCCTCAGCAGTTTCTTCCTGGCTGCCACCAGGCTTTTCACCTTATCAACCACCTTGGTCTTCAGGAGAGTGAGGACCCCGAGATCCAGCTTCCGATGCGTGCGGCGCAATTCCTTCATTGCTTTTGCCACCTTCTTGGTGGTCTTCCGCCCCTCTTTGATATTCTGCATCACTCACGCAGCTGCTGCAGCATGCACCCCTCGGGCAGATTGTCTCGAGAGATACCCCTGGTTCAAGGAATCTACCCAAAATTCCACCCATCTCGACCAGATCTTGAGTTTTGGGCCGCCGCCTAGGTAATCTTGGCCAACCCGCGTGGGAGGAGACGATGGAGTGGAATTTTTCCTCCAAATCTGTCAAAGCAGTCGGAGGACCGTCGGAGCCGACAGGCAGAGGGGCTCCCTCAGTTTGGTCATTTTGATCGACCAGAGGAGGTTCTAGCTGATGGACCATGGTTCTCCCATTACTCTTCAAGCGGTGGATGCGAGCGGCCTGGTCGCACAATTGTTGTGCGGTGACCAAGTCCGCATGCTCGGGGTGAGCTTCCAGCCACACAGCACCCATTCTTTTCATAAAACCTCGGCCCCCCGGCAAAGTTGTTTCCCTGATGGCTAGCAACTCCTTGTTTAGAGTCCCAGACCAAGCCATGCGGCCATGGGACTCGATTCGTTTTTCGCTGGGACCACTTTGGGGATAGCCCGTCTTTTCTCCATCGTGCCCAGTGAACTTCTTTTGGCTTCTAGCCAAAAGAATGGATCCAGGAGGGCGGTTAACCCACCTGGACCTCAGCGGTGTTTCCATGGTATGAAGTCGCCCCCCTCTTTTGGTGTCCCCACGCAAAGCATCACCCCTCGGTCTGCGGGCATCCCCTTTTAGTCGTCTTTTACGACAGGCAGTGGGATACCGCAGAGCTATTCTGAACCTGACTCTGCACAGGGTTTATCATCATTGTTATAATAAAAAAAATAATAATAATAACCTCGTATCTGCCTGCCCCATCTTGGCTAAGCATGAATACAAAAAGCGTCACGACAATATAATGCAATAATGGGCACAGAGCACATCTTCCGGAAGGTGTTGTGAAAAACTCATATTATTCGGTACGTTCCCTAAAGATTCCGGTTGCATCCTGGAACATACCGGTAACTACGTTCCGACAAATACAATCTGGTGTCGTGAGATTGAAGAAAAAAAAAAATAACTATACATTTAATTACAGAGAACAAGCACAAATGTTTGGGGAGAATGGATGGGAGTTATGCACGGAGACGAAATAGAATACGTTTTTGGAAACCCCTTAAACATGAGCATTCAATTTAATAATAAAGAGAGAAATTTAAGCAAAAGAATGATGGAGGCTTTTTCACGATTTGCGTTAACAGGGTAAGAAAAACAATATGTCTAATCTTCTAGTTACATTTTGTACTTGTAATCACTTCCACATTCGTAAACTTAGGACAAACTAAATTATTAGGTAATTGAATTTACCCACTGCTATTAAGAGGTCTGAGTCCTAAACAAAACTACGTCTCTAACTCTTCTGGTTCTATGCATACTCTATTTAGTTCCACACTAGTTTCAGTTTTTCAATGACAATCTTGAAATCACTACGTAATGTATGAGTGACCCCATCTTCTACGTGCAAGCTATTTGTTCTTCTATCTGGTTTTTAGATCACAATAATTTTTTCAGACTTGTACTAATAATAAATGCATAAATTTACAAATGCATCAGTGAATTGAGGTAAAAAAATACCACTTGAATTTTTACGCGAAAATTTTTTTAAAACCACTTAAATTTAGATTTGTATTATAAATAAGGAAATCATTCATTTTTACGTTATCTAAACTAGCTGTGATTGACTTGCAATTTAGAAAACCCGTTACGGAAGAAGAAGAATGGCCTCTTTATTCAAAGGAACAACCTCTGTACTATATATTCAATGCGGACACAACGGGGTTAGGAAAAGGTCCTAGATCAACTGCATGTCAATTTTGGAACGAATTTCTGCCAAAAATTCAGCAACATAGGCATTCCAAACGACCGGCAGGTCATATGTGTCCAACTCAAGCGGCGGAAATTATGGCAGATCTTTCAGCGTCACCCAAATTAAAATTAACTGGGTCTTTAAAATTCTTAGCTGGAATTTGGATTTTATTGAAAATGGCAGAATAAAAAGAAAAATGGCAAAATAATTGACGAGATTTTGATTTAAAATAAATTTCTTCGAGTTCTAAAGGAAAATGAACCGTAGATTGTAGGGAAATATTTTGAAGGGCCTTTGAGTCATGAAAAAATTTTCTTTTTTAAAGTTTAAATAAAAATGAAGGGATAAACAAATTTTACAAATCAATTTAAAAACTAACGTATAAAGCAATGAAAGGTCTACGGCAGACCAAAATTTCAAAGTAATTTTCAAAAGGTTGTTTTAAATCAACATTCTAAAAAAATTGAGCTGGAAATATTTTAGTGCTGTAGTTTCCATCGGAAAACAGCACAAAATCACATTTTCAACAATTTTTAAAACAGTCCTTCAGTTTTTTCTCTACTGATTCTTACATTAAATACTTTAAGTGCTAATTAATGCTAAAACTGTTGTAAAAATATTTAACAGTGTTGCTTAGTTTTTAAATTATAATTTTAAGCCTTAAAAGCTTGCCGTTCTTTGGATACATACGGTCTATAAATTGTAGACTTCCAAAACAGAAAGTAAAAACTTTTTTTAATTTTTAAAAATGTGAGCTTTAAGCAGAAATGATAATTTGTGACGACAGCTGATGCCCAATTTAACGCGTGTAAACTGATTTAAGGAAGGAGAGTATAATCATAATAATAAAAATAATATAACACCGTTTTTGTTTTAAAGAAAATTTGAATTTAGGTGATAACCACATAACATAGCCATTAACAAAACTAAAAATTTATGCTCCGTATTCTTTCTTTCCTTAGTTTTATTTTCTCAAAAAATCTTTTTTAAATTAGACTCGTACTTCAGCTTTTTATCCACATTGTTTTATCATTCACTTAAGGCTCATACTGAAGGGATTTCAAATAAAGCACGCAAACCTAAACTATGAACGTTAGTTGTCTCTCACAGACTACTCAGAAATTAATTTCTTTTTTAGTTAAATTCATTTTATTATTAAACTGCTTTCGGTGCTTTAAGCTATTGCATAAGACACATATCAAAATGTGGGACAGTTTGGGCTTCAATAAATTTTGGCTTGTTATGTTAAAAATAAGTATTCTGTTTTACTTTGAGGCTGGTCCTCTCCCGAATTGCCGTTCAGTTGTGTAATGAAGTTTCTTGAACCAAACTGTTTCCTCAGAACTTAAACATATCATTATCGACTTTCAATTTTTCAACTTATACATATCTAGAAGCACTGGGTTTTTTAGTGCCTCCCGTTACTTCAAAAACATATCAATATAAACTAAACTTTTTTTTAGTTTTAATTGAACTAAAACTGCTAATTACGGCATTTAAATTCAGCAAAAATGCCACTGAACATTTCTTTGGTGCGTGAATTAAATAATTTATTTTTAAAACTGTCGATTATGACTAAATTTTGTTTACAATCTCAAACTTAGAAAAAAAATCATACATAAAGAGAAAAATTCAAATTTACACGTGATCGACAAAGCCGTATTTATAAGTTTAAAAAAAAGTACTTAAAAATAGTTTTTAAATATACCTTGCTAAAGACTATTAATACTGAGTTACATACCTATAAAATTTGATTCCTCGTAAAAAAAACTATCATTCAACTTGTCATTCGTAAAGTTTCCCCCAGGTTGTTGTATTTCTAAATAAAAAAAAAATACTGGTTTTAAATCTAAAAAAAATATTATCACATTAAACGGCAGTTACATTATGATGAGTTTTGAGGTTTTCGCGGCTATGAAAGACTATTAAGTATTGTTTTTGTGTGTGGGGTATTAAAATTACGCTTTTTTGGAAAATATAAAAATTTTCTCTTACCTCGTACAGACTCTTTGTATACTTTGAAAGCTGTAGGCTTCCTCATTACTAATTGTTACTTCTATCTTTACTCAAATTATATTTCCAAATCCAAAAATTACCGTGTAATTCTCAACAAAATAACAATAGTAACACTCAAAGTCATACTGTATTATTTTTTAGGAAAATGCAGTTTTTAAAAATTGGCTTCCGCAGAAAAAGGCAACTATTTATTTTGTATCTGAAGAATTTTTTAGATTAAAGTTTAGGCCTATAGATTTTGAATATTAAAATATGTAATACAGAAGCTACGATGAGTTTGTGATACTGGATTCACATTTTTTATTCAAATTTACTATAGAATTATTTAAATTAAATTAATAACTAATTTCGCCGCTAAATGGTAGACATTATGCCTCTTCAAGAAGTAAACAGAATCAGTTTTGAAAAGGTATTTGATTCAACTCATTAAAAGCAAACACTTTCTACTTTTTAATTAACGTCAAGCCGCAGTTAACGTTAAACACCCATTGCATCTATTAGAAGATACAGCTCCTCACATAATATACGTATTATGCTGCGTATTAACATGTGTATCTTATATTATTTGTGAAGCTTATATCACTAAAGTGTTAGTAAATAACCTTCGCTTTTATAAGAATAGATAGTCAACGGACACAAAAAACTTTACTTTCAACGCATTCTTTTTTTACTTAAAAAAATGTCCTTAAAAATAAAGTGAAAACTTATTTCTTTAATACTGTACACTGTTAAAACCGCTTGCCTTAATTTATGCATTTGTTTCTTTCTTGCCTGGCATTTTGTTCATGGAAATATTTTTCTAAAAAATAAATAAAAAATAATTTAAAAAAACTTGTAGAAATAAGCAGGGTTCAACAAAATTATAGTATCTAAACGATTCTGTCTTCCACACGAATCCCAGAAAAGTTATTCATTTTTTAAATTGAAACGGTACTTTTGTTGTTGGAAAGAGTAAAACTAAAAAGGCCCTTCAACAATTCTGTATTTAATTTATCACTTTTAATTTAACATTAGCTTAAGTACACTCTTAAAAAAAGTTTGTTTTTTGTTGAACATTTCTAAAACTATTATTTCGCTTAACATAACATGATGATACAATTATATTTATTCAACAATAAACGCTTTCGATCCTGAATCATTATATTATTGTCCTAAATATATAAATCGACCTGAAGTCAACTGTGTCAGAAGTAGGATGACTGCAATATTTTGCTCATGTCACATCTTGAATTTATAAATAGAAATTCTCTCATTCACATCATACCGATAAGAGACGTAAATACAAGGGGTTTGTTTCAGCGAAAATAAAGACTTTTATTTTTTTCTCACGTATAAAATCGCGTCAACGTGTCTAATTCTAGAAATCAGACTACAGAGAAGGTGCTAGGTGCTTTAAAATACAGTGTCAGTATCTGAATTCAAAAAACTAATGAGAAAGAGTTTTCTTCGTAATTGTATTATCTAAAAAATTAATGAGAACATGATAAGTTACTTTGAAATATCGTTCAAAGTTGTTTGATTGGAGTACCTAATGTATTCCGCTTTGAAATAATTTTTTTTGGTACCTTTATCGATATTTTTTTTAAAATGTTGATGTGTCATTATTTTAGATGTTATACTATCGATTGAACAAACCACAGCCGTTATGTCTGTGGTTGGATGTTAGCGAATTTCTACCGGCTTGTTTCACGATGTATCCCCATAATAAGAATTCCCAGGAACATGTCAAGTGAAGGGAAATTATATTACTGTTATATTAAATAAGTACCTTTCTCGAGTTTAGCAAGTGTTCCATTTTTATCTTGATATCAATTAACCGGCTATAAAGGGTATGGGAAGCAACGAATAGTACAAAAAAATTTTAAATAAATAATACTTTTGGGGTATATTATATAATTTTAATTCTTCGATCCCCGTAATAAATAAAGTTTCTCCAATACAAAGTAGTATTCGGCCTTTAGGTGTCTCATTAGGTACGCGAATTTAATTTTACTTGTTTTTAGTACACGGCTTAGGCTTTTTTTGATAACTTATGTTTAAATATATTGATGAACACTGTGGAAGACCTAGTGTAGTGGTTAAACTTCCTGACTTGGAACCTTCACATGCATCCTGTTATACCGCACAAAAAAGGGTAAAGACGGGGTTAACACCACCACTACCATATTGATGAACATTAAATATAACTTGCGTTTTAAAACGAATTTTCCCCAGTAATAGATTTTTTCTCTACGATAATTAGATTTATCGGCTTCTAACAAATTAAAGTTTTGCCTTAAAGGCAGGAATTTATCCAATCTATTAATACAGAAAATTAAAAAACTTTTAACGCACCTAGCACTAAATTAAAAAATTACCACTAACGCAAAAAAAATTCGTTAAGCTTTAGTAGCTATTCTAGCTATACAGATATGATAATGATTTTCATAATCACATTTAGAAACGACATATTTAATTTTTTTCTGTCTCGGTCATCAACAGAAACTTTTTTCATTCCTCTCTATCCTTTCCCTTCCTTTCCTCGCCCTCCAATACTCTCATTTTATAGTCATGGTCTATTTAACTGATATAAAATGTTTAAAGCAATCAATTGCACGATTATTTTTGTGCTTCAAAAATCGGTGTTAAAATGAAGTATGAAAAATTTCGAATTTATTTTAACGTGTTTTATAGGTCTGCTTATTCATTCCCCATCCCCCAAAAAATTAACCGTAACACTTATTAACCTGAAACCAGATAAAAACACAAAAAGCACGACATCCCAAATGTACCCACTCAAAATATTTTTTTCAGGAACACATTTGCGATTTATTTCCTTAAAGCGAAGGGAACCTATTTAACTTAAGCTGTTTTTGCTACAAAAGAAATCCGATGGGAAAATGCATTTGCGTACACACAAACATTTTGTATACATGCTACGAAAGTTTTCATTAATAAAAGACACGAATAAACTGTGTTCATTAAAGTGCTTGTGCTATTAGCTAATTTAGGTTATGGTGGTAGTAAATAATTGGTGACTAATTCAATTTTTATTCAATAACCTGAAGATTTCTGAAAATTTTACCCAAGTATAAATATGATAAACTTAGCTCATTATAAACAAACAGTATTTTTACAACCTAACATGACATCAATCATTTTCTTGAGCTTTCAAGTCACTTAGTTTCTAACAGCTAGTACCCTACTTTTTATTGCCGTTTTGGCAGTTCACTGCCATAATGAACACTTTTAAGTTCAATTTAAATGAAAAAATAAATCCGATAAATCATTTTCACTGTTAGCGGTCTTTTTTACGAGATACAATATGTTTGTCTATGCGTGGATGTATATGATGTTTTTTTACTCAATATTTCATTAATTTCATTTTCCTAGAGAAACATTTTCGGTATTTTTTTTTGTGTATTTTAGAACATGTTCTTTTGTCGATTATAAAGAAAAAGAGCGACTAATAAACGTTTTCTTCGGCTCGGATTGAAAAAATCAGTTGTTAATAAAATTACAATTAAAAAAATTAAATATAATTTATATGGAATGGCTAATTAATTATTAGTCTTTTTTTGACAAGCAGAATATTTCTCAGTAACAAACACAAAATTAACAATTATTTTTTGAAAATGATTGGCACGAGAAGTAATATTGGCAACTAATTTAAAAATTATTATTATTTTCGTATTAAAATATTAGTCTTCAATATCCAAAGGTACATCTGTGATCTGTAACGGCCAGGTATAAAAAAAATTGGCTTTGTCTCAGAATTGCTGCTTAATTTTTATCATCAAACTTTGGTTTACGAAATTTTCAAACTTTATAAGGTTTTATTTTTCAATGTTTTCTCGCTTAGAGCAAACAAAGTAAAAACAGAGTAAAAAAGTAAGACATTTATGAACAAATAATTCATATATTAGTATTTTATAATTAAAAAAATAAATAAATAAAATTAAAATAATATCAATGCTGCATATTTAGTTTTTTTTTAATCAACGTTTTCTCTACAGCACAAAAAAATTACAGGAATTAAAAACTTCTTGTTTTGCTTCCTAGTAAAGAAGTATGACGTAAGTTGTAGTTGTATTACAATACAAATAAATTTGTAAATTTGCAAGTGTAAAATAACAAATATATGCGATAGCGCTTGTAAGTTAAGCCGACGAGAATGGATTCAGACATTTCATCCATACAGTAAGGGTACAGAAAAATGCATTTCAAATATTCCAAAGCTTTAAATCAAACGAATAAATTTTCTCAGTGTACTTAATATAAATACCATGTATAATACAATGTACCATAAATATGATTTTAAAGTCAAAGCACTGAATGTGTTAAAAGTACTTAAGATTTTTTGCATGAGATAAGTGACTACAATACTACCTATAATCAACCATTATCTCGCATCAAATAAGAGAAGGCGTGAGAGAAATAATTTTGGAGCTTTTGACTAACCTAGCACTTACTCTGTTTTCTTAGAAAATATACTATTGTATTTTATTTTATGATTTTATTGTAGGCTTTTGAACAAAATGCCACCGTAAACAAAGAAACATTAGTCGATATTTTTGCAATTACCAATTTTTTAATAAATAGCTTTAGAATTAGATAATTCGTGAAGACTAAAGCCTTTTATAACTTATAAGAAAACTTTGGTTTTACTTCTGGGAATTCTGCTTTTATGAGAGGACTTTACACGGCTGTATTATATATCTAAATGAAAACTTAGTTTGTAAAAATTAAATTAAAAAAAAATTCTTACTTGTTACATTTAATTATTAACAGTAATACAAGTTCTGTCAACTTTGTCTTTGTGCAAAACTATTAATACTCCTAGCTAGGATACAATATCCGAATTAAAAGGTTTTTTTTTTTTTTTTTAAACGTACGCACGCTTTACTGGCTTCAATAAAATTTGTTTCGAAAGTTTGGTTTTGCGATAACCAATACCAGACTAATTCCAAAACCTCTACAGTATTCTCTTCTTTGTAGTTTATCCCATTCTCTTCTCTACACTCTCTTATTTTTCCTTCTAACTCTATCTTTCCATTTGAGTTCACAGTCACATCCTTTATTTTCTTCTGCGGCTAAGGCATTAGCTCGTTCTCTGGGTACAAACCTACAACCTACATCTGCATATAAACAGGTAGCATTTGAGTGAAGAATAAAAAAAATTCAAAACCCAAGTCAATATATTTATATAGTCAATATACAGTCATATTTTTGGACAAAAAGAGCTAAAGGGCTCGTTATTTTGAACCTGGGTGCATTTTATTGTTAGTTGTGTTTCTTGGTCAATACCATCCGGTACTCTTTAAACATGGGGGTAAAGTAGGAAATTGGGGTTGATACAAGCTCTGGCATCATGAAATTGCATAATGAGGGCAAATTTCACCGAGTCATCGCCACTCAAACAAAATATCGAATACTTCTGTTCCCGGCACACTCGGCCGATTCCAAAGAACCGGCAAAAATCGGGATTTCCCACAGTCAAGAAGGCCGAGAGCAACCACATCCAGGGATTACTATACTTACTGGCAAGTAGCCTTTTTTCACCATACACTTTCAAGAGTAAAAAAGGAACGTTTTTTATAACAAAACAGCTCCAATTAACGGCGATGTACACCATCAGGCTCCAAACCTGTGTCGCTTACAGCTGTATAGCCACGCTTGAGGAATCCTCATTTATTTGGATGTGCTGCCGTCCGAAAAACGCTGATCTGAAGTTGTTTCTTTGAGAACAGAACCGCAAATCTAGACAGGATTCAGGGAATAATGAAGGAAGAGGAGTATGTACCATTCCATCTAGGCTAAAGGTATTTAGCGATGGGCTCATTTTTAAACAAGGCAACGGCCTTAAACATAGGTCGCAGTTCCCTGAAGAAGCTCAAGGTGGTCCTTTTTTGAATCCTCGCCCAGGTTTCCTCCATCGCCATCCTGCTTCTGAGCAGTGATTTCCTCTTTTTTTCTGTTGTAGTTAGACTCCAAGAGATGGCTTAGATTCAATCCTTGGACAAGTTCTTCCTCCCTTCACCCTTCCTGACTAAATCTCTCTTCCTCCTTAACCTAGCGCTTTCTGAGCACTTCTTCCCTTCTTTCCACCTCTAGTTTCAACTGGAAAAAAAATGACAGCATCCTTCGCCGTACTTTACATAATGTGTCAAGCCTTCCGGTTTCCACAAATGCACCACTCGAGCAGCAGGTTCGTCTCACCCCCAGGAGATATTTCGCGAATGCCCTAATGTGTTGCATCTCATGGCTCCTCCCTCCATACGCGATTATCGGCTACACTAAAGCATCAAGCATTCTGTTTGCTGTTCGGTAGCTCACTCGTGTGTATTTGTATAACACCCGTTGCATGTGAGCTAACGCAAGGTTCCCCTTGGCATAGATGCTTTTGTGATGCTTTGCCCACGAGTATTCACTGGGAAAAAACAAGCTTAGCCTGCTCAAACCCCAATAGAACCTATTAAAAAACGCCAAGTACAACGTACGGATCCAAAAACTTCGTATGCAGAAGCTGCTGCCAGCACGCAAACGAAATGGCAAGAAACGCAAAAAAACACATCTCTGGGATTCTTAAAAGACTGGATGTAATATCTAAATTTATTGAAGAACAGAATAAATTTAACAGATCCGTATCAGATAGACTAAATGGACTTCAGAAAAGACTGGACCCCAAAACTGGTAACCGCAAAGTCAAAAAGAGCAAAACCTTACGAATTGCTACTTGGAATGCTAACGGACTAGTACAGCACATTGCCGAGCTGGAAATCTTTCTTCAAATAAAAAAAATAGATGTCTGCCTTATCTCTGAAACTCATTTCACGGACAAGTCGTATATAAAAATAAGGGGATTCTGCTCGTACTCTGCCCTACACCCTGCAAACAAATCGATCAGGTGGATCTGCAGTCTTAATTAAAGAACATTTAAAACACCATTTAGAATCGAAAATTGAAGAGGAGTTCATGCAAGTAACATCAATAGTACTAACCACCTTAAATAATAAAAAATTTACAATATCTGCAATGTACTGTCCACCTAGACACAAACTAAAAAAAGGAGACTATAAACAATTATTCGATGTCCTGGGAAGACATCACATTATCGGTGGAGACTTTAATGCAAAAAATACATATTGGGGCTCCAGATTAACAACAACCAAAGGAAAGGAATTGCTTATGGCTGGACTAGAAGCAAAATGTGACTTCCTCTCCGGCGGCAAACCCACGTACTGGCCTACTGACACAAGCAAGATACCCGATCTCATGGACTTTTTCATAACGAAAGGGCTACCAGACTGTTACATAACGATAGAGGACGATTATAGCCTTTCTTCAGACCACTCTCCAGTCATACTAACTGCTAGTATGACTGTGATCAACAAGAACCTCCTTCGTTTCTCACGAATAAAAAAACCAACTGGAACGAATTTAGAGAAACAGTGGCCGACAAAATTAATCTTAGTGTTCGACCTATGAATGTGGAGGAACTGGAGGACGAAGTGGACAACCTTGTTCAAACAATTCAGTATGCTGCCTGGACGAGCACGCCTTATGTATATCCAAGAGAGGGAACAAGCTCACTTATCCTGAAGAAATAAGAGAGCTCGACTCAGAAAAGCGCAAAGCTAGGAAGAGGTGGCAGACAAACCGTGCTCCGGAAGATAAAACAACTTACAATGCTCTTTGCTACGATCTAAAAACAGCCATAAAAGCAGTTA
The DNA here is from genome assembly GCA_016920875.1 of Columbicola columbae. Taxonomy (NCBI): domain Eukaryota; kingdom Metazoa; phylum Arthropoda; class Insecta; order Psocodea; family Philopteridae; genus Columbicola; species Columbicola columbae. The sequence continues at coordinate 252,381 of JADMLL010000003.1, read as the reverse complement.
AAAGTGAAACTCTGAATAGGAAACTGCGTGGACTCACTGCCAACCAAGAGTCTGATTACTCGTTATGGAAAGCCACAAAAGGGCTCAAAAGACCGAAGTTCCCAGTGCCACCAATTCGTAAACCGGATGGCACTTGGGGTAGGAGTTCCAAAGATAAAGCGGAACTATTTGCTGAGCACCTTGAGGAAACCTTTCAGCCGCATCCTCAATGTTCACCCAACGAAGTTGTAAGGGCTACTAAGAAAAAAGATTCCAAGGAGATTCCAGTTGTGAAATTAAGGAACTGGAAGAAGTCATAGCAAAATTAAATGCCAAAAAAGCTCCGGGGGTATGACCTGATCACTGGAAAGATCGTCAAGGAACTCCCAAGAATCGCTGTAAAGAAACTATTGCACCTCATCAACTGTTCCATCGAACTTAAAGTCGTCCCTATTCAATGGAAAGTTGCTGAGGTCAAAGTGATACACAAACCAGGAAAACCGACGCACGATAAGAAATCCTATCGACCATTTTCACTTTTACCTATTTTATCAAAAATATTCGAAAGACTACTTTACAAGCGAGTAAGCCAGATAGTTTTGGAAAGGGATCTTCTACCGTCCCACCAATTTGGCTTCCGCGAAGGTTTTAACACTATCCAGCAAATCCACAGGATAGTGAACGTCGTGGAAAATGCTTTCGAGCATAGGAATATCTGTTCTGGCATTTTTCTAGACGTATCACAGGCCTTTGACCGTGTCTACCACAAAGGACTACTGATCAAACTAGAGGAATGTTTGCTAATGGAATTCTGCAAAATATTAACTTCCTATATCACTGGACGATACTTCAGAGTGAAGTTTGAAGATGAGTACTCTGGAATGAAAAAAATCTCGGCGGGAGTGCCTCAGGGGAGTGTGTTGGGGCCTCTCTTGTACTTGTTATACACTAGAGATCTTCCCTGTCCTAAGGACGCTCATGTCGCTACCTTTGCGGATGACACTGCTATCTTAGCAGCGGGGGGTACTGCACGGGAAGCACATAACAAATTGCAAAGAGCTGCCGACCAGGTCTGCCTGTGGGCCGCTAAATGGAGAATCCAACTAAATGAACTGAAATCGACCCACATAACCTTCAACTTAAAGAAAATCGATAACATCCCGGTTATGATCAATAATAAAGAAATACCAGTGGCCAATACGGCAAAATACTTAGGACTGACACTGGACACAAAATTAAGGTGGAAGGTTCATGTAAAAAAAAAAGGTCAGCGAACTTAATATACGCTACAAAGCACTCTGGTGGCTCATGGGCAGAAGGTCGCCTCTCTCGATTGAAAGCAAACTCCTACTGTACCAACAAGTCTTAAAGCCGGTCTGGTCTTATGGGTCACAGGTATGGGGTTGTTCCTCGAAAACTAATATTGCCATGGTTCAGCGCTTCCAAAACAAAATACTTCGTAATATTGTGGACGCACCATGGTATATTAGAAACGACAACCTTCATAGGGACCTCAAAATACCTGAGGTAGGACAGTGGATCAAGGCAGTGACCAACAAGTACATCGAGCGCCAGCAGGAACACGCAAGCTCCGAAGTTAGGGGACTGTTTAACCCACCTCCCCTGAGGCGCCTCAAAAGAAGGAAAATAGTGGATTTGCTGTTATAGTACATTGGGAGTCTTGAAGGAAGATTCAAGTCTTCCCATCTATTTGTGTTGTATTTATTATATGTATAATGTAATTGTTTACATGTAAATTGCTCAATGGAAAAATTTTCCAGGTGCAATAAATAAATGAATGAAAAAAAAAAAAAAAGTACTCAGTAACCACTGATGATGACAACAGCTCGGACGTTGTCGAAGCGTTTGGTGTTTTTTTCATCGGCCTTTTTTCACTGTGAATCCGATTCGTTTCTGTGCGTCTCGTGTTGTGCAGTGTTTGAAGTGACCGTTTTTAAAAATACAAACTACGTGGCTTGTGAAAACCAAAAAACTTTTATATATTAAATTCTGCGTTTGTAGTGTCATCTCTAGATGTCGGAACCTCTGTCAGAAATTTGTGATTCTTAACCTTTTTCGGCATAGTGTTGTTTTTAATAGTGGTCCATCCATCAATTTACTTCAATCCCCACTCCTGTACCAGATTTTCTACCACCCAACTGGTGATGACGTACCACAAACCCTTCGTTTCTTTATCTATTTTACATTTCTTTTTTTTTAAACGTTACTAAATACATTTTCCTTTTTTTACATGTTCCTGAAAACTTGCTTCCTCTCTGTCCCTTCTGAATGCTCTAAGCGCTTTTTTGCCTCAAATTTTTTACAACCACACTCTCTATCAAACCAGTTATTTCTTCTTATCTTTGTTTCCATCTTCTCTTTATGTTCAAGTTTCATTTTCCTCCCCGCCAAAGTCGGCAAATCTTTAAACAGCTTCATCACAGCATATTCACAGATCCACAATCTACTATTGTTCTAATTTGTTCTGTTATTCCTTGACATTCACACTCCGAGAGATTATTTTCATATTCCTCGGCAAGTTCTTTGCCCATCTGACTTTTAGATTTTCGCATTTTTCTAATTTCGGGCCTCCCCTTCCAGATTTCATAGATTTGTCACTCGCATTGGCAGATGGGAAACCTGTTTCATAAAGAAATTGGGAGAGGTCAGAATGTGAAGCTAGTTGTAAAATCTGTAGAGTATGGGTAAGTGTTTCATAAATGTGTATTGAATGAAGTTTCTGATAGGCACAGAAGTTCATGTAAAAATATATTATATACCATATCATATCATGTTCACAACTATTTAGAAGTAAAAAAAGTGGTAAAAGTTCTAAAAAAATGATGTGGCCTCCCAGGAGCCGTGGCGTTATTAACATTGAAATTTTAAAGAAAAGCTCGATAAAAAAGTTCGTGATTGGTGTCCCTTTTTATAACAGGACACGTGGATGAATTTAAACAAAAGCTGGAACAATATTATACAAGAGACAATTGATAAATTCATTTCTAGAATACTAAGACTTGTAAAAAGTCATTTAGTGTTAAGGATTTTTCATGAAAAATCAACATATCAAGTATTTATCATTAATTTGTTTTTACGATTAAATTTGAATTAATTTTATTTCTAAGGCTGTATATTTTCGCATTATTAATTTTATTATTATTTTTATTCCAACAAGTTTTTCAGTTACAATTGTTTTCTCGTGTTCCCTCAAGTGATCTTAAACTTTTGGCCGGTAGTGTTTATGTTAATATAATATACATTGGTAGGGTCATAGCCCCAGCATGAGCCACAAAAGGACTAAGGAGGATACTAAGGAGTTTGCTGCGTAATAACAGCGGAACATATCTGAGTATGACGATTGTTGTGATCCCCCGTTTGTAGTGGACTCGTCTATATCAAGCCACCAATTATAAGAACGAGATTCGGATCGCAGAAACAGTAGTGAACAAATACGACGACCGCGGAAGGAACAGTAAGAAATTGAATCTTATTTTAGGGCAGAGATACAAAATTTTGGCTAGTACTATTATTGATAATACGATTATTATGTTGGTTATTATAACGCATCAAGTTTTTTACTAGAAGAGATTTTACTCTTCGACTTCGCCTACTCATTCAGTGTGACAGCCGAAGGCATCCCCAGAAGAAAATAGTTACATTTCAACTTCTTTTACCACTCTCTGTGGAAACACGACACCTATTAGGGATGCCTGCATCTTTAACCGTAGGAGAAAGATCTGGGCAAGGTAAGTTAAATTCCCCTTATCTACTAAAAAGTATAATGCGGAATAATACCCAACAAAGCAACTACATTAACAGTGTTTTAGAGTCCACGAGGTTTGAGAAACATCAAACGAGAATTTTGATAATAATTTTTGCAAACTCAGTAGTTATAAAAAACATGTATTATCACTGGTGAACCAAATACAAAATTAAAATTTTTTTTTGTTCTTGCTATTAAAAAAAATATGTGATTTCTCATAATAATTTTTCAAAAACTTTGCGCAGCATAGAAAAACCTTTCTACAAGTTTTGCTTTTATGCAATACTGGACGAACATTCAAAGAACGAATCATGCCATTTTCTCTTTAGTCGGTTGTTAACGGAAAGTGCAATTACTGCCATTTTTAAGGTTAAATCTTTAACAACTCACTTTGCCTATTAAAAGCTTCTACAATAAATTTGATTAAAAAAATGAAGCTGCATCTTCTGTTAAAACCTCTCATGATACCAACTTATTAAGTTAAAACACTTCACTTCATTTTCTAATTATAAGCTTTAGTTAGGATTGCATTCAACAACAATATAATAAAAGAAAAAACTAATTATTCATTTTAAAAAAATATTTAAGAATTTAAATAATAATAATAATATTAATAATCTCTCATACATATTTATTTACTTACCTAGTTTGCAACAATAATTCACTCAGTAATTTGTTCATTTATTATTTATCAAAGATAAAAATTTTATTGTATTTACCACCGCTTTAAACGGGGAAAGTTGATTTGCACAATACGTAACCAGATCTAAAAAATTCAGTTAATTTCTAAAATTTTTCGCACTAATATTCATAATTAAACATTCTAGTCGAAATTATAATAACTGCCTTGCATAAAAACATAATGAAAATAAACATAGTCTTAACTTAAAAAAATAATAATTTATTTCAATAGTAAAAGAACCGATAAGCATTTGCCTGCGAAACTTATATTAATATTATGTGTGTCGTATAGATTGATTCACAGTAGAAAAATAAATTTAACAAAAAAAAATTCTCACGTCAAATAATCATGGCAAGATTATACAAATTTCACACTCTAAAGGTAAGAAATGTTCACATACAATTCTATATTTTTTAACAAAAATTTTACAAGATTACAGCCCAAAATTCTCTCTTCCCATTAAACATAAAAAATGTGCAAGAATTTTTTAACACAAGTTACATAAAAACTATTCGCAGTATAAATTTTGGAAGTTCCCTCTTTGTTATTTCATTTATCTCAGTTTCAAACTACCATTGAGATAATCAGAAAAATTTTCGAGCCAAACTTTTTTGAAAAGAAATTCAACATAAAGACACCGAAACTGCCCACGTACATGCATCCTCTTGGTCAGAAAAGGTCATTTTATCAGGCCAGTCGCGAGTTCCGTGAATTTTGAACGCGAAAAAAATTATTTTCTCGGAGGTTAATTTCCAAAGTGGCGAATTATTTTTAATTGTTGATGAGTACTGTATACTTTAGTAAAGGTTCCATTTTTCTACTGTAACTTGAAGAGGAAATACGGCCCCAAATATCTCGATCCCCATTTGGGGATCATGCCTCATGTAGAGTACTTTTATCGTATATTGGGATTTTGTATAGTGGGTTTGTATTCTGCGGGTTATGGCTTCTCAAAGTTTTTTTCTTTAAGATGGTTGAATACATTGGGATGACTTATTATTTTGTTACCATGAGGATGCCGACAAATATTGTTGAGATTGCGCACATATGTCGAATTTCAATTTTCAAATGAATGCTTTCGACAATTTTTGGGAATTCTTATTTTCTCTAGACAATCTTATTATCTTCCTCAAGAAAAGCTTTACTGGTGTGAAGATATGGATATAAACATAGAAAGGTTGAGATAATGCACAAGTTGTAAAAGATAATTAGAAATCGAACGGTACCTCACATCAGCAGTAACTCTGACTTTCAATACATGGCACCACAGCAACGTGATAAACTGTTCAAAATTCGACCACTGGTTGACCAGGTGAACAAGAACTTCCTGCTATCTGGAGCCTTTTCAGAAAATGTCAGTATTGATAGGCAAATGGTTCGATATTGTGGACATTACCTAAAGCAATACATTCGGTGTAAACCTATACGGTATGGATTCAAGCAATGGGTGATCTGTTGCTCAAAACTGGTTGGTGTAATCAAGTGGAAGTGTATGAAGCCAAGCCAAGAGGTCTTGACTATAAAGCATCCATGACACTATTTCCACTCAATCTTCTGTTATGAAACATTTACAAGGTATCAATGTACTACAATCAATCAATGAGCTACAGGAACATACAGTGTTATACATACAGTGAACATGCAGTGTATAGAACATACAGGAACAGGAGCATACAATCAAGGTATCAATGAGCTACAGGAACTGTTCTGTTGAACAGGATGAGAAATTGGAACAGACAAAGATATGAAAAAAACACTGAGGGGGACTTACGACCACCGATTTGAATCTTCCAACACTGGCTGTCACATAGGATGACAACAGTTGCATAAGACTATTGACTAATCATGGACATACTAGGCCCTTGTCTTAGACTAACCTAGGCTGCAGATCTAAAGAGAAAGAAATTCAAGGAAACAATGTGAAATATGCGATGTTACCTGCATATGCAATGCTTTCAGACATAGCATCAAAAGTACAAGGCATGTGGCATGATCCCCAATTGGGGATCGAACTTAAATTGCAATTTTTGAAAACGGTGATAATGTAAAAAGTGAAAATACATTTTTTTTCCTTACTATTAGGATGTAAATAAACGCAAATAAAGCAAAAATAAAAGAAAAAAAAATTTGGTATTTAATGGGTTATATAATATTATTGTACCTGTATATGCAACAATATGCACTTATGTATACTATAAAGTAATAATGTTACAAAACGCTGTTACTTCTCTTATAAACTTTTGGGCTGTGTTACTCTTTTTTTTGTAATAAAAATCTTTGAAATACTAAAAACATCTATAAAGATTCTTGTTTAAGATTTCTTTGAGAAAACATTCAATCCTTGTATTACTACACCAAAAATTCAAAAAGTGTAAAGCCATCACAACTATACATACCATATTAAATAGAGTATCAATACTAACTCGGTGCCGAAGTGGAATGCAAGTAAGCGGGTGTGTGGATTAAAAATTTCTCGTCCAGAACCAGACTTCTACTATAAAATCAAAGGCGGGAAGAGGATTAGGTTGTGTTTAAATTAAGTTATCTCAGTTTCATTTGATTCAAACGTTTAACCAAACAATCCTGAACTAAATAATGAATAGGATAAAACATTTGTTAGCAATCTGGGGAAAAAAATCTTGTTTGTTAAAAAACAAGCAAAAAATCACTGAGAGCGAAAGTACAGTACCCGCCGCTTAAAGATCTTTTGAAAATTTTGCCAAAAGAGCACACTCCAAGGAGCGTCACAACAGCCAGAATAACTACTTTATTATATTGTACAACTCAAAAAAGAGAAAAATTTCTAGAAAGTGTTCAGACAAACAGTTCAGTCACATGGTTAGAAACTAAAAAAAATTTTTTTAATTGATGAAATTTTAAGTCTCCTCCACGCAAAGAAACAAAAAAACCGCTTAACCTCACCATCAACCACAAATTTAGCAGAAAAAATAACTAAAGAATTACATGAATGCAAAAATCAGCCTCGAGTAAGACTTTCGGCACACAGAGGTATCGATAAAGCCTGAGAAAATGTTGGAAGAAATGTTGGAGTTTGTACAGAACGTAGGTTTCAGGATGTGTACTCGATGTATGGGCAGAATAAGTCATAATTAGGAATAGAGCTCAAAATATATGCTCACATCTATGTTGTGCAACAATTAAAAGCAGTGAAAATACTTCATCGTTATTCCAAAGCAAATAAATTTTAGAAATCGATGGGTTAAATCAGACGTATATAAATAATTTTAAACAATTGAAAGACTTTAAAAAGAAATTAGGCACTTCCAAATGCTGCGTTGTCAACGCAGGATTTATAAATAAACAATATATTATATAAAAAAATGAGATTCGAAAAACATTGGCCACATTTTAAAAATTGTGTGTCCTAATGTTAGTATTGTTATTTTGTTTAAATTTGTCGAATGACAAGAGAATTTTAATTTTCTCTTACATCGTACAGACATTTCACCTGCTTTGAAAAGTGCAGATGTTGTCTGTTGAGTGTTTGATTCCAATTTATCATTCGTAAAATTAAAATCTTGCGGTCTAGGTGCCAATATAATAACAACACTAACATTAGTAGTGATAGACGTAAAGATTTAAAAATTTATATTAAATGTGTTAAATTATTATATGATGGAAAGTTTAAAAATTTATTCTTAGGTTTTTACTGGAAAACTAGTGATAAAAAACTAATTTTTGATTGGTTTGAAAACTAATAAAAACTTCTATCGGCCTCTCAGATATTATACTAAACCCGAATTGAAAAGCTGAGTTGCTCTTGTAGGGAATACATAATGTCGTACAAAGGGATGAGATCCCGCCATTCCACGCATGGACTTGTGTTGTGTGCGATGCCTCTTACTATAGCCGGAGGTAATGAAACTTGTAGTCAAAGTTCCCTATCGAACAAGCAGTTGTAAAGACGGCGAAGAAGGACCTTTGCTCATAGAAAAAAGAGAAGATAATGACAACAGCAATTAAGCACATCCATGTTCCTGTGCATAAGCATTCATCCTGAAAACCTGTCAAACCATGAAAATGTTCTTGAATTCAAAAGAGTAACAGGTGATTCGGACACGACTTGCAAAAGAATAAGTATTAATAGGAATATAAGATCGGAAGCAAAGGAGAATAATATCCGAAATAATACGTAAGTCTGTTAATATTATAAAACCGAATTGAAAAATTATCAAGTATCGATTTAATAAGTTTTGTTTTTCTTTCTTTATTCCAGTTGTATTGACCTGAATTATTGTGATAAGTGACATTTGAAATTTAATCTCGTACATTTCAATGTTTAAGAAACCGATAAAATAAGTAGTTAGTCAGAGAGTAATATTTCTCTCCTCAATCAAAAATTTTACTATACTAACGATTTTCAAAATGAATATCTTTTTAGAGAACTGTGAATGCCAAAATACCAAGAATGAACTTCAAAAGACACAGTCGCTTATCTTTGCCCTCACCGACAGCAAGAATGGAACTAAGCTTTGCCACGGCAAGAGATCTTTTGGTTCGAATTTTTCAAAGTACTACAAACATTTTGTAATTAGGTCTACTGATAATTCTAAAAATCCTTCAGTGTATAACTGAGTTCAAACGAAGAGTCAAAGTAATATTGGGGAAGATAATAATAGTGGACCAAAAAAATGACTTTTCCAAACGTTTTTACACATCTTTAATTTCACTACAAATGGTAATTTAGTTTTCTCTCTAAGCTGGGAGCTATCCACAGAGCATTTAAAGGAAGACAAATGTCGTTATAGTTTTAACTAGCACAAATTTTCGTTGTTTCGTTGTTCTACTGATTCTTTGTAGTATACTATCTTCAACAATCCTCTTCGTCATTTATATCCCCAAATTTGGCATTTTTAGTACTATAATTTTTTTCCGCTTCGGCCCACTATAGACCACGATGTTTTCAATTCATTTTCACTCCTATTTGTTGGAGCAAATTTTTAGAGGAGTTGAAAATATGTTTGATTACGAGTCAGCTACCTCTTGAAGTCTTATGCTTTGACTGAACATTACTACCAAGGTTGTGAGCCTTGGAGAGAATGTTGAGGTGAAAGGATGGTGGATAAATTAAAGGAAAACATCTAAGGTAAGCAAGAGCGGTAGAAAAACAGGATAGACATTTTGCACCCGGGAGGGATTTGAACCAAGGCCCTTGGAGTGATAGGTGAGTGCCCTAATCTATTGCCTACCATACCCCCTCCTTAGTACAATAATACTATTACTCACGTCTAAAAGAATTTGTTCAAAACGTTCTACTATTTAGTAGTAGTGTAATTCGCTTGCATTTGGATCCTTTAAGTTTTAGAGCTTTCCGGCACTGGTATCTTATAATTTTCTACATATTTCAAGTGACTAGTACTTATACAGTGTAAAATTATTTTGACTGCCTTTTAAAAATATTACGATTCAATAAAATGGGATGTCCCTCACTAGTTTAAACTCTTAAATACTTACGGAACAGCTGGTTCGTATATGCAATAAGTCTCCAGTTCCTAACAGTGTTTTACAAAACTACATTTTAATATTCAACCAGAATCAGGACAAGGTCGCATCTTTGGGAAAACACAGCCCGAATTTTGTCTCAATTCCTTTTAAAATAGGTATTGCCACTTGATAGCCACCTATGTGGTCAGGATTAGTAGATTTCATTGCTTCCGCTACACCTGTTTCCGGTAAATTTAGCTCTGATCCACTCGGGCGCCTGAATGAACAAAAAAGGAGAAAATTAAATTTAAGGACAAATATTTTTAAAGAACAATTTTCCAAAGTTAAAAAAGTAAAAGGATTTCAAAAAAATTAATACATAATACTATAGTATTTTTAAAGTTTTGTGCAATATTTTAAAATTTAGTGCCTATAAAAAATTCGTTTTGCAACATAAAACTCACAAACATAACTGAATAAACTTAGAAAAATTTATTTGTTAATTTTATAACAAATACCAATAAAACTAAAAATCATGCCCAAAGAATTTAGAACTCACCCAACAGTAAATTTCACATCCAGAATTGATTTACAAAATTCAAGCAAAACATTTAAAAATTTTTAAAGATACACTACAGAATACATCAATATTAAAAACCAATAAGTCTTTAAAATTAAATGCAAAATTTTCTAGTGTCTAGTCCTGTCTATTAATGTTAATTTATTCCCTCCAATTTTGTTAAGTGAGTATTGCTTCCTTGAAGTTACACTCTGAAAAACCCTTCCCAAACAATGCCGTTGAAGAAAAGGTATACTCACGTTCCTCCAAAGTCGACATAAAACAATCTTTGCAAAATTTCATAAGTCAACAATGTAACACCAAACTGAGGGGAAGATCGAAATACTCTGGCTGCTGTGCCTTTCCAAAAAGCTCGGGCACCTTCTTCTTTGTAAATTTTTTTGGCTGCATCTACGACTCCACTATAAGTAGTTTGCCCTGCTCTGGCAACTACCTGTAACCTGCAGTAATAAGCAGTATCTTTAATTTTAAAAAAATTAATTCATTGTAAAATTTTAAGGCAAAAATAATGTCTTAAAAATAAGATGATTGTACTATCTTTAGTGAAAAAAGAAAAGAAAATGATAGTGATTTAGTGAAATGATAGTGAAGAGTGTAATTTTTAAGATTTTAGATATGATGGTAAATTTTAAAGCATTTAAAAATTATAAATATAATATTTTTATATGCAAAACTATTTATGCATTTAAAAACTAATAAAGAAAAATCCGGACCCCTTTAAAATGTCGCATTTTTGCTTCTTATTTCGGTAACACCGAAATTATTGCAATTACTGCTAATTTGACCTACATCGGCTAAAGTCTCTCTTTTCTAACTGCCACCTTCAAAATCTGCTACAGATTTTCAATGCGATTGAGATCATGACTGTTTTCAGGCCACTCCATTCTCGAAAATCCCCCTTTGACAAATAATCTTTTATTGTAACGAAAAAAAAGGACTGATCTTAAAATTTCTGAGATTGATTACTTGTCTCACTACCATTCACAAAATGTTTGGATTTTCCAATTTTGCCCAATGACAAGACGCAGAATCATCTTAGAATATGACGTCTTCAGTTGCCAAAAAGTGTTGCTAAATTGAAGGAGTTAGATTCTCCTGAAGTAGTTGTATGTACTGAGAGGCATTCACAGTTCCATGGAATAGGGCCAGCTGCCCGACACTATGGTAGGAAAAACATCCCCAGACCATTGGGCGGCCTCCCTGTCTAACGGTATGGCTAATGCAATTTTCGTTGTACCTTCCCCCCGTTCTTTGTCTCACGTACATTATTCCATCGGACCCAAAGACGTTGAATTTTGATTCGTCCGAGAAGATCACTTTCCTCCAGTCAACCAGAGTCAAATTCGAAGGCTGGTTTGTCATTCTAGACGTTTTTTACGCATATTTTGGCAGGTATTCGTGCACATAAACCGGCTTCCGTAAGTCTTCTTCGAACTGTTCTGGTACTTATTTCAGTACAAGTGCCTTCCGTAAATCCCCATCTTACATCCTCAGCGGTTTTAAATCGCCTTCGAATGCTCATGCACTTGATAATGCGATGAACCGCCTGTCTCGTCTTCCTGACTAGGCCTAAGCCAGGTTTTCTATATATTGCCTTGATTTCTTCGCAATATTTTAAAAAATCGCTAGCAGATTTGCTAAACCCAACCCTGGCGCTAGTCTTCCGGATATTTAACATTTCCGCCCCTAAAGTTAAAACTTTCCATTTGTCCAGCTCACTCATTCCCCTTATTGGAGCCATATTCTCGATTATACTGATCAGTTGTCATAATAAGCAAAACATTTTTGACCCAAAACATTGTTGGAACTTGATATTAAACACAAAAAATCATTTGCGAGATATACCTGAAGCCTGGCAGATAGGAAAAGTATTTTTGCATGCTACTCCCTGACCGAATTTTTTTTGGCCGTATTTATTTAAGCAAAACTAAAAATTATATATTTTAATAGTTTTTTAATTGTTGACTCTTTGTATTAAAATATTCTCAGGGAAAGCATTATTGAATACATGTTATAGATTGAACAATGACATTTTCGAGCCAAATTTTCTTATTTGTTTCTTCTTTCCTCGTTCTCAGTTTATCCGGGGTCGGCCTCCTCGTATAATTCCTTGCGTCGCTCTATCCTGGATCGTTGCAGTTTTTGGAAGGATTTTCAGGTCCCTCTGTATCTTTGACCACCACGTTCTCGGTGGCCTTTCTTGGGCACGGGTTCTCGTTGGGAGGTTGAGGGCCATCTTGACAGAATAGTCCTTTCCCCATCGCTTAATAAGCCTTTACCACCTCAGCCTTCCTTCTTGTAGTTTATCGGCTATTGGGGTAACCTTAGGAAGGCGGCGGAAACCATTATGATCGCAAAACCTGACAAACCCCAACGATCAATTAACTTCCCACCGCCCAATCAGCCTCCTGCCCTCATTTTCCAAACTCCTGGAAAAAGTCCTTCTCTCCAAAATCAATCCATTCCTTCTCACCAATTTGGTTTCAGGAACCAACACTTCACCATTCAGCAGGTACATCGTCTTGCGAGGACAATCTCCAGGGTTTTGGAGGCCAAGGAATACTGCTCCGCTGTGTTTCTTGACTTCTCTCAGGCCTTTGACAAAGTCTAAAATGAGGGCTTCAAACATAAACCGAAAAGCTGTGTTCCCTCCTCCCTTCTATCCATCCTTATCTGGAGAACAGAAATTTCTATGCGAAACACTGTGGTGAACTGACAGGTCTTTTCCCCATCCGTTCCTCAGGGAATCGTGCTAGGACCGACCTCTCCCATACACTTCCGAATTACCCATAACTACTGGTATAACTGCCGCGAAGTTTGCTGACTACACGGCCACACTTACAAGTGATTGCAACCCCCAAACTGCCACACAAAATTTGCAAATACACTTATACAAACTACAAGACCGGTTAACTACCTGAAGAATCAGAGTCAAGAAAACCAAATCTAACCATATTACGTTCACCCTCCAAAAAGGGGAATGTCCGCCAGTTTTTTTTAACGGTGATCTTATCCCACGGTCGACCGAAGCCAAATATCTTGGGATTTACCTTGACCACAGATTGACTTGGAAGGCCCAAAAACAAAAATATTCCAGACCTATTAGGTTCTTAACAAACTTCTCTGGCTCTTGGGAAGGCGTTCAGAACTCGACCCTGGCGAGAAACTCCTAATCTACAAAGCCATCCTTAAACCCATCTGGACCTACGGGATTTAGCTTTGGAGCAAATTCAAACCTTGGAATCCTTGAACGGTTTCATTCTAAAACCCTTCGCATCCTAGTCAGTGCTCCTTGGTTTATCCCCAACCCCATCATTCATGAAGATCTGGCGATTTCCCCCATAAAAAAAGAAATTGAAGACTGGCAAACCACCCCAATCCTTCAGTCTCAAAATTTAATATATTATGCATATTATTAGTTTGTCAATGTGAAAAATATCACAGGAACATTACCTAGTTTTTATTACATCAGCTGGAGTAACAAGTGAAGCGGCTGGTATACCCGCAATAGCTCCAGCAATTAATAATGATAATGGATGATTATACCCATTATTGTCCGCAAACTTTGCCTTCAGATGAGAATAGGCTGGAAAATAAATGGCACTGAAAGGAACGTCCCTCAAAAAGCAAGCTTTGGCTCCCTATAGAATACAAGTCAAAAAAATATTACAATTTAAATTCCTTAAATCATAAAGTATTAAGATGTAACTTAATCTTTTAAACTTGAAGTAAAGTTTCTTGAAGCAATAAGTATGGTAAATACAGCTCTCTTTAAGCATAAAAACTTTGGACACTTGAAAACAATTCTCAGTTTCGTTCCTGAAAATAGACATTTTACTTTTTGTTCAAAAGACAACTTAACGTACCTTGTACAAGCCAAAAAATCCTAACTCTTTGACAACAGAAAAAGCACTTATTTTAGCACCACCAGCAATCTCACCAGCCACTTGTAGTCTAATTTTAACTATTTCCAAAGGATTGGTAAATATAACTTGTGACCCCCAGCCTAAAAAGGAAAAAAAATAACGAAAAAAAACTCATTAATTATTAACAGTGCACACTAAGCTTTAAGGGTTTTTAACAAGCCGCATTACAGGTTTCCAAAACGATGAGCACATAGGACACTAAAAAGAGCGAGGAATCATCATCTAAACAACCACTTAGAAAAAGGACAATGTTTCGCCAAGTTTGTGTTCTTGTTATCATCAGGGCATAAACAAGAGTCATTAATAAACAAACTTGGTTGTTCATTTAAGAGTCGAATCATACGACCAATAAAAATTTGTAGAGCACGCCAAAGACAATAAAGTTATTAAACATACTTGAGCTACAAAGGGAGAAAGCTTTAATAACATTACTTTAATTTACTTTTTGAATATTTTCACAACATTAGTTTCTACTTTTAGAATACTTTTAGAACAAAAGAGAGAAATACTTAAGACACAACAGTTTCACAACTTTTTCCTTGAAAATCTTTTTAAGTTTAAATTTCCACATATTCTCTCAACAGCTGTAATTATTTGATGCAATTGTTTTGCAGATCTTAACTTGATATTCTAATTCGTAATGGTTGACGGGACATTGGTGAGATTGATTGGGTTGCAGGTATATGAATCGTTGACTCAATTCTGCCTAACTTCAACGCTTAAATGAACAGACATCGCACTCCGACATATCGAATTACACAGGTGATCTCAGGACACGGCTGCTTTCCAAATTTTTTTTAGATAGGAAAAGCCCAATCCCAACCTTTATTTTTGAATAAAATATGATCATAACATGATAATATAAAATATGGTTATAATAGTTTTTATTGTTAACTTACACAACCTCCAGATACAATTTCACCAAGCAAAGATATGTTTCCATGACGATCCATAAACTTGTCCCTCACAAAGTCATTTACGGTTAGCTTGATTGCTTTTTCAGGAGCAACTCCCATTAATTGTGGAAGCAAACCTCGATATAAACCAAAAACACCTTCATGGCGAATCACTTTTTGAAAGCAATCGAAGGAGTTGCGATACATCAGTTCACCAATGAAAGACCCACTACGTTGATTCTGCATTCTAGTTTTTACCAAATCAATAGGATAAACTGCCGTAGCTCCAACGGCTGAAAATGTTTTTTAAAAAATGATTCCAAAAATTGTTAGAATCTTAAAACAAACATATAACGGTGAGAGACATTTGCTGCAGAGGGTTTAACAAAAGAAAACTTACTCAAAGCCATGTTTCATTTAAGCCAATATTATACCATTAAATAGGAAACCCCATTTCTTTAGGGTTTGATTGTGAGAGCCAATATCTTTGAGAGTTCACTTTAGACACTTTTTTTGTGAACATACATTATCACTCCTTTAAACTCATATTTTGTGGTAATGGTTCTACAGAGTTTCCGCTTTAATTGCTTGAGTAAACAAGTAACGAATGACAATGAGTGAAAATGACAAAACTATTGTTTTAGTGGGTTTAGATGAGTTTTTCGATTATGGGAACTCTTATTTTTTGAAACATAATAAAATATTTGATTAGAAATCGGATGCCTCGACCTAATTTAAAGACAAGTTAGTGACCCGATGTGAAACTTTGAGTAGCAACAAAAACGATCTTACCTCCTGCTATTGAACCTAAAGCAAATCTATATATGCTTTCTAAAACTTGTATAAAAATTCCTCTTTCTTCGGGGCTGGACACCGCGTGAATTTCAGCCAATCTCTTATTTATATGTTTAAAATATTGTTCTGGTGCAATAACTTGAAGATCATTGTATACTATTTTACTAAAAATAAAATTGTTTTAAAAAATGAAAAATCGTTTTTAGTCAAAAAACGGGGGGAAATATTTTAAGCATCTATTTATATTTTTTTCCTCGTTTTTTATTCCCTGGAATATAAAAATTTGTGCCAGAAGACTATTCTTTAATTTTTAAACAAGGAATTTTTTAAAGTAGCTGACTATATAAGATTTTTACCCCGCTATGGCTAATTGCATTTTAATTCTAATTTCTATCCATACTATAGTAGTTGCCGATTTCGCAGTGATTACACAACCAACTGTCAATCACAGCGATGCCAGTACCTAAGAAAAAAACCTGTTAAAACTGTACCCTAAAAAATACTTCTCACGATAAAACCTTTTCTCCATCTAGAAGACGTTAACCTCCTTGTACTTAAAACACGGCAATTGTAAATTGAGATTCAACCCCAAAAACTAACTTGGAAATTTTGTATTAAAAAAGTGTTAATTTTAACTACTCTGAATATAATTCATGGTTTTTAATTTCACCTTACCCTCTTTGATGCTGGTTTTGATCTTCATACATAACACGAGAAAGTAAAATTCTTGTCCGTAAATGTAGCATTTAAAAAAGAACAAAAGTTAAAAAACTCTTTTTTTTAACTGCAGTTCACAAAAAAATAACAGTAGAACTATTTTTAAGCATATACTTCAATAAAATTAATTAGAATGAACCTCTTATTCACATTTTTTCAATTACAAACACCCCCTCCCTACGATAATCTATCTTGAAAAAAGAATTAAAAAATGAAAAGTTCGGATGTAAAAATCTGACCAATCTTTAGTCGAAAATTCTCATGTATTATATTTTCACTTTTCCTCAAATAATTGATTTTAAAAGAAAAAAACGTTTTGTACTTTCAAACTAATGTTATTTACGTTTCTGCGTCAGTAGTCCATCGCATTATGAGTTCCGTTCTTAGCTTTTGAGATGAAGGTTTATCTTATCATATCCAAACGTTTTTTTTTTAATTTTTTTAATTGCTGGCATCTCGTTGAATAAAGGAAATATTTATTCTAAAAACTGAACGCAACTTTAACTACTTTGCCTTCCATTACATTTATTATTGACCAGTAAATTCGAAATGTGAATACTATATTCTTTATACAACTAATTCAATCTGGTGGGAGAATTAAATTTAAGGTGGAACAAGTTAAGAAAATATGTGATAAACTAGTTAGAGCACAATTTATATGAGTTTTTTTGCAATTTTTTCTCAATTTTTCTTTCAAGCACTTTTAGAAACTATTTTTGAAATAAAATTGCAAATTTTATTGAAACTTACCCAGTTTGATGGAGCAAATTGCACAAATGGAAAAGAATATCAACTTCAAGAGGAGTTATTTGTGACATCATATGTGCTGAATGCAGAAATTCATCTTTAGTGACTTCTTGCATGCGACTGCCATTAGTAGCATTTAGATATATTCTTTTTATAAGTTCCATGTTGTTGAGTAGAGAGTTAAAGGCCATAAAATAAGGGAATGATACTCTATGTCCACCTTCAGCAGTATATGTAGACTGCAAATAATTTTTTAAAAATTTCCTTTTACAATTCATTAAAACATTAAAAATACCGATTATGCAACGTCACTTACTGCCAAAAGATTTTGTTCCACTTGAGGTGTTAATAGGTGACTTTTAATGGAAATCATGATATCTTGAAAATCTACAGCTGATATAAATCCAGTTCCGTCCTTATCAAACCTTCTAAAGGCTTCAGTGGCATATTCTTCATGAAAATCCTATAAAATTTAATGATTCAAGCATAATTACATTCATTTTTTTTTTAATTCAATATTTTTGAGTAAAAATATCGCGTTCCTCTAAAGCAAGGGTCTTCAACCCGCCGCCCGCCGATATGTTTTTTGCGGCCCGCCAACGACTACACAAAAATAATTTTTAGAAAAAAAGTAAAACTAACATTGACCAACTGCATTGGATTGATTTTTAATTTGCCCCTTTTGTTGATGTTGGCTCAATAAATAAATGTTTTCTACTTATCTACTTGTTTAATCATTCTGACCATTGCCGAAAAAAAAATTCTTATAAAATACCTATGGTGTGGCCCGCTGTGTAGAAAAAAAATTTTTTTTGGCCCTTAATGTGTACAACGTTGAAGACCCCTGCTCTAAAGTGAATGAAATGTTCACTGTTAACAATTTGAATGCAGTATTTTTTTCTAAAAAGTTTTTCCTCTTAAAAAAAAACACAACTTTATTTAAAGCAAATAGCTCTCACATTCATTTTAAAAAATCAAAAACGAAAAATCAAACCTCCAGTTAAGTTTAAAAAAATCATAATCTGATCAAAATTTTATCTTTCAATTATTTGATTTACAAACCAAATTTCTAAACAAAAGCGGCTCGAAAGAGCATTAGCTCTAAATTATTTTACCTTCCCATGATAAGCTAAAAATGTTGATGTTAGAGTGCATTTTTTAACTTATTTTATCTCTCGAATCATGCTAAACTGGTATGGTACTTTTACACTTAAGCACTGTGAATGAATGTGAGAGCTATTTGCTTTAAATAAAATTGTGTTTCTTTTTTAGAGGGAAAACGAAAAGGATTCTTTTGTGCTCTTTTTGGGAAATTTGTGTGTTGGGGGTGAAAATCCCAAAGTTTTCTATGTATGTTTAATAATAAAAAAAACGACAGCGAAAATTTAAGCAATTTGGCTTTGGAATGAATTAACTGCCATTGAATTGTTCCTTAGAGTTCTGTGTCGGTATACAAATTATTCTCAGAAATTGGCGTCTGATAGTAATTCGCTTCACTAAAAGAATAAATAAAATCTAGAACTACTTACATGTAAAAACTGACTAAATTCTGCGTAGCTAATGACCCTTTTCTTGTCCTTACCAAAGTACAGTTTGATGAAGCCCCCATCCATATCAAACGGAACCCTCTGATGAAGTGTAGTTTTCTTAATTACCTCACAGAACTCATCTACAACGAATCAATCAAAAATTAAATTTGATCACCACACTTATAAAAAAAACTGTAATAAGTAAAAGCACCCTACCAAACGATACCATGCCATTTCCGTTGATATCAAACAGCTGAAATGCAGTTTTGTAGAGAGCATCTGGTAAACAAAGAAGTCCCTCAAAAGCTTGAAATTCAGAGAACGAAATAAGACCGTCTTTTCTTGGATCGACAATTCCAGCCAAAAGATAAACTGACTCATTATTTTTGCCATCTCTGGGAAATATTCCTAAATATCCGCGCACAAAGTCATCGGAGGTCATGTAATGGACTCCATCTTTCTCAACTGATGCATATTTATTGAAAATCTCATGCAGTTTTTCAGCATTAGCTCTTTTTAAATAGCCACCTGAGCCCTGTAAAAATTTTAAAACGCCAAAGTTAAGTTTCAGTTATTTTTTTCCAAGAACTAAATAGTTGGAAAAACTGAATATGAAGGCATACTTGACTCCACACAAATGCATATTACACAAATGACAGTTATCACTCAAACAAAAGGCACAAAAGAGAGAACGAAAGAACTAAAGAGCAATTTGGTTAGAAAAAACTAAAATTAAAAGTGAATGAAAAAAACTCTGTGTGCTGTGAAAATTAAAAAATTTTCTCTCAAAGTTGTGTTTTGGAATAATTTTTTCAGTAATAACTTGTAAATACTTTCCTATAATTAGTTGTAGTTCATGTAGTTCAGGTTTGTTATTTTTGCTTTTATTTCATGTACTCTATATGCTTAATTTAAAAGTGTATTTGATGTCGTAAATAAAAATCCAATTACATCCGGCATAATCCCTCCTTCCTTTGGAAAGGAAGGACGGATACCCTCCAAAAACTCTCCCGAATAGAAAAAGTTTTTAATTTTTTATTTTTTAATACAACACACCTAAAAACTTTAATAATGTAATAAACATAAAAATGATCATATGGATGGCAAGAGTAAAAAAGGGTTAATATATAAAAATCATTTAACTATGTATTCCGGTTGTTGTCTCAGTGTTGGCCACAAAAAAAGTCGAAAAATAAGTCACAGCAGGGCAAAGACCTATGCGTTTGCAGAGGTAACAAAAATATATCAGTAGCACAAGCCTCAGTGATCCTAGCAGGTGCCCCTTATGTCACAATTCTCATAAAAGCAATAGAAGAAGCCAAACAAGCGGCCATTGGAAGATCAAAAATTAAATTCCTCTTGAACGAAATTATATACTAGGAATGGGCCCGGTACCTGTGAAAAACAGCGGTACAAAGTAATCCATCGTTGCAACCATACTGTCTTACATATAAGAATGAATGGAAAGGAGCACGGAAGTCTGACATTACACTTGACCCAGACTAACAGACCACGGATGTTTTAACGCCTTCTTACATCAAATACAACGAAGAGATGCAATTACGACTAATAACAAGACACAGCAGAATATACAATGAAAAGACGCCCCGCCTTGTCAATACAGCGCAATTCACTACACTAAAGAGTTGGAGAAAATCATGGTCAACCATAGAATCAGCGAATAAGTAAAAGCACTTGGAACACTCCGCAAAAACGTGCTAGAGATTAAAGAAGACGACGTACATGATCAGCAAGGGAAATTGTGCAAAAAAGCTGGGATAAAAAAGGCAAAGGTTTGACACATAACAGACATAAAAGATGAAAGAAAAGAAAGATGGACCACAGAAAGGCAATTTAATCCAGCTTCAAGAAGCTCACAGTAAATAAAACAAATAAAACAAAACTGGCTTGATCTTTGTACCGAAAGCATACGGAATACTAAAAAAAGATATGACAAAATGTAATATTAACAAATGAAAGGTTTTGGAAAAATTATTAGATCAATAGATAACATCCGCACAAGACTATATAAGTTATATATATAATTTGTTTTTTATTCCCCCTCTTCTCTACTCTTTAAATACAATACTCCTCGCAACATCAAGGCAAATAGAAAGAGCAAATCTTAAAACAACATTACTTTTAAAGCTATTATAAATTTAACCAAATTTTGATAGTCAACTTTCTTGACAAAAATTCTAATCAACAGCAATTATTGGTTAAAGACCTCACAAAAAAATAAAAAATCGAAAATAATGAACAATTTAAAGTGCAGGGTACATGATAAAAAATAAGAACGACTGAGGTTGCATTTTACATCGTATAGCAGACATTCTGTTTTCAGTTCTATCCAAAATCCTTGGTTTAAAAACACTCTGATCAGCAACTGATGCATTGTATGGGGGTCAAAGTCAAACTTATAAAATATTTATAGCAGTATGAAACTGGGTCAATAATTAGGGTATCAAGGCCAGAGACGAATAAAATTAAAAACAGATAATACAATCACCTGATATTTTTTAGAGATCAAGATCTCCATATTTTTTATCGTTTTCAATAACTTAACGCAGTTTCTGTTCTTGCCTAATATCTAATGTCTAAATTTTTAAAGATTTTTTTCTTTTCCTAATTCATTCTTAACATAAATATAATGAATTTCAAATCCCGTTTTCCATCCCTGGGTATGGAAGAGTGCTCGAAATCTCAACCATTATTTCGCTAATCAAAATTACATTATTTCCAGTCTCCAAAATTCCTACCATTTTTATTATTCATTATAAATTTTAAAACAATTATTAACTAATATTAAAAATGAATAAATTTAGATTTAAGCATAAAAAGAAAATTTTTTTCTAAAGGTCAAATAGAACACCTGAAATATTGTTACACCCAGGATGCTTTTACTAGTTAAACAAGTCAGAGTAAAAGGAAACCCTTTTGCCTATCTGAAACTTGACGCAATGTCTTAGGCAAAATAGCTAAAATAACTGTAATAACATTACTTGTAAGAGCCACAGAAATATAAAAAAAATTGACCCCCTTTCAAAACTTGCAAAATTTACTTCTAGTGAAATGTCAGAATTTTAAGTTGAAAAAGAGCATTTTCTGTAAATAAATTAAATTTAGCATAGTTACATCAGAAGTCTTAATTTAAAGTTGTTTGGTATATACTTGGTTTCACTTTTAAGTATTTGGAAGATATATTTTTGGAAAAAAAAACAATATATTTGGAAAACACCAATATATATACTGAAAATGAAGGTCCTATACTTTCAAAGTAAGGAGATTAAAATTATACTGATTTCAACATAAATTTAAATAAATATTAAGTAAACACTATATATATTGCTTTTTTCCAAACTGTTGAGTTATTTATCATAACAACTAAAGGGTAACATATTTTTGGTGGTGGTGGTTTTAATCCCATTTTTCACCCTTAATTTTGGGGTATAACAGGATGCGGGAAGACCATTCAAACTCACAATCACATCACATGCATCATCATCATTTGCATCCAAAACAGGAACTTAACCATTACACTACTCCTCCCTAGGGTAACATATTTCAATACTCCTAAAATTACTTTCAACATATGGTAACACAAAGATTAATAACATTAAACTGCTCTTCACTCATTCCTAATTGTTGATTTTACAGGCTCCTTTGGTTTACAAAGGTATGTTTTTTCATTTGTGCAAATACTAAAAGAACATCCTATTCAATAATTCAAAAATAAAACAAAGCACATACAACTTATAAAATCTGGTATGAAGTCAAATGAGAAGAAAGGAAACAAATAAGTAATTGTAAAAATGAAGTGAATTGTTTAAAATAAATGACAGTTTTAAAAGAGTTAAATGATTGACTGCTGGACCTACAAACAAATTTTTCCTTTTTTATTAAACCCCAAGTACAGTCAGTAAGCTGTTCTCTAAGGGGACACTAAACTGAATTTCTGTTTATGATTTAGGCATGAATGGGGTCAATCTGAGCCATGATCAGCGCCGCCGCGTCAGAGGGTGAATCAAATTATAATAATAACATTGTAAGTCAATTTTCCTAACTGAAGAAATTAACTTTGTCGGTCAATACAAGAAATTTTAGTTAATAGACAGAATAATAATAGGAAGTTTTGATGCAACTACAGCATTCAAAATTTTGGCTAAATTTTCTTTAAACACAGATAAGATAAATATTTTTAAAATTGTCGATCCCCCACATGACAAAATTTCATAAGCTATGCCCTCACGACCTTTACTAATTTGATAACACTACTTTTCTTTAATGTGACTGACAATACTAGCAATTGTTTATCGTACGAGTTTTAATTGTAAGAAATTAATTCAAGAATTAAAAAGAACCTTTTTGTCAATGAGCATTAAAATTTCTCACCACATCAAAAAATTAAATTAAAAAACAGTACCTCTTGACACTTTGCACCTACGAAAAGTTTATTCCATACGAAATCCCAGAACATTCCTGATTGAACCTAAAGACATGCAAAATAAAATTCTTATTTGTAGAAATACAACAGAATGAAGGACTCAAAAATTATGTAACTGCTGTCTCAATAAACATCAGTAGACGAAAAAAATATATTATTTTATCACATACATTTATCAAGCCCTGGGTGCCGCCATCTTTTGCGGAAACAATCGTAATACCAACATTTAAAAAAATGGCGCCTATTCTTTTTGATATTGGAAGATGTGAAATTTGACTTCAAAAAGAAATTTAGGAAGTAAATATTTAATTTTTATGCTCATATTATTGTTCCTTCTCATCGTAATTGGGTATAAAATTGTCTGTTTACTGGGATTTTACTACATCAGTTTTAGATCATTCTAAAATATAAAGCCGACTCTTAGGATAGATCTAATTCTTTATAGTGAAAAGTGAAATAATAACATATTACAACCTAAGAAAACATAATTTGCTAAGTTATTGGCTATCAAAATTTCTAAAAAAAAGTCTACCATATGCAATGGAGGAACCAGTATTAAAAACTGAAGTCTTATTACGAGAGACAGCAGCTCCAAAACCTGGGTTCATGTAATTGATAAAATAAAAAAAAATGACAGCATATGTTTGAACAAAGTCATTTCTCCTAGAGACCAAGTAAGCTAATATTCATAAAATGATCAAAAGAGTTTTACATTTAAAATATGATCTAGTTTTTTTTAACTTAATTTCATTTTTGGGCTTTTCAACAATTTGGATTATTTGCCATTTTGTACATCTTGCATGAAATTTTATATTACGAATCACACTTGAATTTTCTCGGGAAAAATAAAAATAATCATTTAATTAAAATATTTTAGGAAAGAGTAATAATGTTTTTAGAAAAATAACAAATTTCGTATGAATTTTTGTGAAAACTCCACATTCAAGTAGAAAATTTTTGCATGGCGTTTTCACAAACAAAAATAAGTGCAGCTGATTTCGGAAATGTCAGTTCTTGCTGAAAATGTGAAGAGCAGTAAAGTCCACGAAACGAAAACTACGTGTATAATTTAAGCGGGAACTAAACCAAAAAAAATGTATATTACAACATAAATAATAACAACCGCCTAAAATTAAAAGTTAAAAGGACCATAATAATTATTATTATTATGACCAAACAGAATAAAAAACATCATACGCTATAAGAATCTACCTAGATTTGCTTGAATACAACTCAAATGAAGTCACAAGAAACTACGAGCCAATTAAATTTTATCAAGGATTTAAGTGTCGAAATAATAACAATACTTGTCGAGGTTTTGTAAGTATATTATGTCGCAAGTATCGGGGCCTTTTGAACATCAAATTTTTTATTTGTACATCCAAAATGGAAGAAAATAAAGGAAGTATGGAGAGTAAGGTAATGAATTTGTGTGAAGGGGTAAGCAGTTATTTTCTACAACATTCTAAATTACCGTAACAATCCCTTCCTCGGAGGCATTTTTAAATTAGAAGAAAAATTACTCATAAAAATTAAAGCAAATAAATCAATATGTTAATACACAATGTTTTTGAATTCTTAAAAGGTAACAAATTTATATTACTATATAAGCCTTTCCAAAAATTAATTGCCCTTTCCATTAATAAATGTTACTGACCCCTAGGCTTGAAATAGCTTATTTAATACATTAAGTCTAGTGATGTTTTCAGATGTTAATGTAAATAACTTTTATTTAGTTTAAAAAAAGTGTTCATAGTATCCAAAACCTTTATTACTATTTATATTTTAAAAAAAATTTGTTTCATTTTTTCATATAAGATGAGTAGCGATGTCCCCTCTTGTGTGTGGTATTTGCAATGGGCTAAACCATACTAACTTTTAATAAAATTAATCTTTTATATTTCTCATATTTTCAAACATTTTTTCTAACATACCCATAATATTGTAACACATTTTTGCAATGGGTAATGATTGCAAAAGATGAATTAATATTATTACTCTTGTTTTAGAAATGCTTATTAGATTATATAGATATATCAGTCTCAGAGGCAGAGAAGAGAGCTAATGGAACTTTAAATATACATGAATACTTTACAGTCTATTTGGTAGAGATTGTGTAAGTAACTTATCTAGCACTTGCAGTGTAAAAATATTTCACCAAATTATGAATTTTAATATCCTCTTTTGTTGCAGGGTAAAAGATTCCAGTTTTAACAAACTCTCTACAAATTTAGGTATAATATGGAGAAGATATACAGATTTTGAGCAGTTGCGTTCTTATCTGGAATTCACATATCCATACCTTGTATTACCCCCTTTACCAGAAAAAAAAATTTTATATGGGTGGCAGAAATCAGGAACAGATACATTTGATCCAGATTTTATAGAACGAAGAAGAGTTGGTTTAGAAAATTTTTTATTGCGGATTGCTTCTCATCAATTACTTTGTTTTGATAAGTTATTTTTGGGGTTTTTGCAACAAGAAGATGGGTGGCGTGAAACATGTAAAGAAACAGGTAATAACTTTTAAAATACATCCCTCTCATTATTGACATTATCACCTACCCATCTTTTTAAATCAAGTTAGTAAAAATGGTTTTTTTTTGGAATGAGGAGGGAATCAACATTAAGACATTGATAAAAAAAATTGAATATTACTTTGTTTTAATTATTCCTGCATAATCAATTTAAGAGCTAATGTTAATTGTGTTCTGTGTTATCTTGGTAGCTACATACACAAACAGATTCAGATTTTTTTAACATATATTTAGGTAATTACCTTAGTAGTCTTATTTCTTACAATGGCTAAATAAAGTAAATGGTATATGTTTAACCCATTAAGTACCGAATTTTTTTTCTTTTATATTTGCTTTATTTGCATTTATTTACATCCTAATAGTAAGGGGAAAAAAAAATGTATTTTCACTTTTTACATTATCACCGTTTTCAAAAATTGCAATTTAAGTTCGATCCCCAAATGGGGATCATGCCACATGCAGTGTACTTTTGATGCTATGTCTGAAAGCATTGCATATGCAGGCTAGCATCACATATTTCACATTGTTTTCTTGAATTTCTTTTTCTTTAGATCTGTAGCCTAGGTTAGTCTAAGACAAGGTCTAATATGTCCATGATTAGTCAAGAATCTTATGCAACTGTTCTCATTCTATGTGACAGCCAGTGTTGGAAGAATCAAATTGGTGGCCTTAAGTCCTCCCCGTTGTTATTTCATATCTTTGTCTGCTCCAATTTTTCATCCTGTTCCATGACAATTGTTCATTCTGTTCAATAGAACAGTTCCGTTGCTCGTACATTGATATCTTGTAAGTGTTTCATAAGAGAGGTTCCGGTGAAAACACTGTCATACTTCGTGTTTCCAAAATAGAAATCATCTTTAGGACAACAGATGTTCCGAGCCCGCTCATTGATGCGTTATCGTCAATACCTCTTGGTTTGCCTTCATATCCTTACACTTGATAACAACAGCCAGTTTTGGGCAACAGATCGCCCATTACTTGAATCAAAACCGTTTAGGCTTACACCCAATGTATTGCTTTAGGTAATTACGTCCATAGCATTGAATCATTTGCCTATCGATTCTGACATTTTCTGAAAAGACTCCAAATAGCAGTAAGTTCTTGTTCAACTGGTCAACCAGTGGTCGAATTTTGGACAGTTTATCACGTTCCTGTAGTGCCATGTATTGTAAGTCGGAGTTTTTACTAATGTGAAGGTACCGTTCGATTTCTAAGTGTCTTTTACGACTTATGCATTTTCTCACACTTTCAATGTTTATACCATATCTTAACACCATCAAAGCTTTTCTTGAGGAAGATAATAAGAATGCCCAGAGACAATAAGAATTACCAAAAATTTCGAAAGCATTCGTTTAAAAATAGAAATTTCAACATCTATTCGGAATCTCGACAATATCTATAGGCTCTTTGTCAGCATCCTCATGTTAACAAGATAAGACATCACAGTGTATTCAGCCATCGATGTTCCTTAAAGAAATAAAACATTGAGAAGCCATAACCCGCAGAATACAAATCCAATATAAAAAATCCTAATATACGATAAAAGGACACTGCATGAGGCATGATCCCCAAATGGGGATCGAGGTATTTGGGGCCGTATTTCCCACTTAAGTTACAGTAGCATCATGGAACCTTTACTAAAGTATACAGTACTCATCAATTAAAAATTATTCGCCACTTTGGAAATTAAGCCCCGAGAAAATAATTTTTTTCGCGTTCAAAATTCACGAAACTCACTAACGACAGAAAATCGCGACTGGCCTGATAAAATGACCTTTTCTGACCAAGAGGATGCATGTACGTGGGCAGTTTTGGTGTCTTTATATTGGTAAGATCCTACTGAACCACATGAACGTCGAATTTTTGTTCCTCGACGTCAGATGGATGTTGTAGGTGCGTTTAAGCACTCGATCCCCAAATGGGGATCACGAAAACACGAAATGGGTTAAAAAACTAAATGTATTATAAACTACGCTCTTATCAATTGTTAAAAAAATTGTATATAAGTGACATAATAAATTTTAATAAAAGTGGTGAGTTTTCAATCTTCACAAGCTCTAATATATCTGCATTTTAGATTTCTTTATTAAAATTATTGCTGAATAAAATAAATGGTGTTAATAATTAATTTTTAAGGAGATGTTATTGGTCATTTTTACCACCTTGAAATGAGAAACAAACTTAGCCTGTATACTAATGATGCTTCTATTTTACCAGGATATTTACAAATGGCTGAGCACAAATTAAAGGCTTTGACTGCTTTTCCTATTCGTATTAAAAAACCAGATGAGAGATTTGAAGCTATAAGGGATTACAGCAATGAATTGATTAACTACCTGAGTAATTTGTTAAAAGTGAGATCAAAATTAGCAGAGAAATTTTTTACTGTTTATAAATTGCACACCAATTATGGTAGAGTTTTTTCTGAGTGGAGTGCCATAGAAAAACATATGGGAGATGGTGGGTTTTTTTAAATTAAAAATTGTAGAAATTTGCCTATTAATTATGTTTATTTTTTAATAACTTACTAAAAAAATTATGATTCATAATTTAGCGAAGGATTGATTTTTAATTTGAAGGACTACAAAAAACAGGACACTTTTTGGATTCACTCGCAGCCAGTGCAGATTCTTCTCTTGAAGAAGAAGAAATTGTTGCTGATCAAGTGAAAGAGTACCTTTTTTTTGGCTCTTCATTACTAGCAGTTTGCAAAAGGAGGGATATGCTTCAGTTGCAACTTCAAAAAGCTGAAGAAGTCATAAATTGTAGAGTATATGAAAAAGAACAAGTTCAGAAGGGTAAGTCATATCATTTTATTTGTTCAGTTGAATAGGTAGGATTTACCCGAATTTGGCTCTCATTCATGATAAGGACTGGACTATGCCTGGTAAAAATAGTTTTATTACAAAATATTATTATTGCAATTATTAAAAATGAAATTAATGTTATTGGAAATTTAAAAATTTTCATTATTTTCAATTTAGAAACTAAGAGTTGGAACTATTGTATTTTACATAAGATAACAATGGTGGTAGGGTACGGAATGAATATTTGTTAGAAACAAGTTGTGCACAAAAATAAAAAAAGACCATTGTAAGGCCAGTTTCCAATAATTACAGACATATTGAATTAGATATATTTCTTAATTGTTAATTTTCATTCCACAATGGTTCTAAAGCAATTTGTAATAAAGAAACTCAATAAGAAGTACAAGGTAAACTCAGCAGAATGAAATTCACATGAATTACTCTGCCTTTGCTGCATTTTCTTAAAAATTTTAACAAGGGGTCTTAAAAATAAGATCATGTTTAGTAGTTAGGCCTATGTTTATTAATATTGTATATAATATATAACTTATATCAATGGCTTCCAAACTTTATTTTTCCATAGCTCCCTTAAAAATATTTGATCATATTGGGCCTCTCTTCCATTTTATAAAATACTACAAACACATACAATCCCTACTGGTCAAATACATTTCTGAACCCTAATGTTTTCTATGGGGAAGACTACCATCATCAGCCAAGTAGTTAATTTGAACCTATATGTTACGTGTTGTACTAGTTGCACGTGCACTTTTTTGCTCATCTTGGCTAATATTCTTGCCTCCCCTTAGACTAGTCCATGCCTTCTAGTTTGGAAAACGCTGATTTATAATATTGATGTATTTATACAAAGGTGGGAAGGACGACTAAAAGAAATAGCTTTAAATCCAAATGCTATACCCTTGCATACAACAGAAAGTTGTGGAAAGAAATGCGAGAGGCTTTTGGCCTATAATTGCGCCTGATCGTGTGTTTTCTTTTGTTAATTAATTTGTTATAATTTCAATTATTTTGCAATTAATTTGTAGTATATACGTAGTACATATATATACACCAATCAATATAGCTTTATTTTTTATTGTTTTCCATCCCGTTTACCCAGCGGGATGGGTGCATCTAGGTGCGTGGGTGCATAATAAAAATACTAATAAGACTAATCCTCAAGAGCCTAGCTTGTAAACCCCTTTAGGGCGCGTCCCCAGGTGGCGGATTGGGGAATGTCTCCCAGATATGGGTAGAAGGGGGGAAATGAAATACCCTTCGCGGACCAACTGGTAAACTTGGCGTCTGCTTCGTATCGGACGGCCAAAGACAGCCTCTGTCTTCATGTGAGAAGCGGATGAAATACAGCGGAGGGAAGTGATATGCCACATGCCAGTGGGAGGGATCATGCCATTTGGGATACCTTGCTGACGGCTCACAGAGGGTACAGAGAAGAATTGGATAGATGCCTAAACTGATGGATAAACACCAGGCCACTGAATAGATGAGAGGAGGCCCGAACCATGCAATAGCCAGCGACGGAGGCTGCCTCTGGCAATAAGTGAAAATCTCGTAGGATGCAGTAATGTCGTTTGGCGAACGGAGGGACCGTTGCTGAGTTCTATTGGGGGGGATGCCCCGAGGCCACTGTGAGTCGCAGGAACGGTCGACGGGTAGAAATGTCTGTCAACCGAAGATGTAACTAAAACCATCAGTAAATCGCAGAGTTGGAAATCCTCGGGTATGGACAAAGTGCACAATTACTGGTTGAAAAAACTTATAGTATTGCACGAGCCGCTCGCAAATGCCTTCCAGAACATCATAGAAAATCCGGAAACCACACCAACATGGCTGGTGAGTGGCAAAATGCATCTCTTGTCGAAGGGGGAAAATACTGAATTAGCAAAAAACTATAGACCTATAACTTGCCCGCCGGCCGGGACCAAAATACTCACGTCGGCAATATCTACGAGCATCTTAAGAAGAACCACTTACTACCTACTGAACAAAAGGGGTGCCGGAAGGGATCTTATGGTTGCAAGAAAATTATTTTATTAAACAAGGCCATTGTAGCCGATGCAAAGAAGCGGAAACGCAATATAAGTATGGCCTGGATCGATTACCAAAAACCCTTTAACAGTGTACCTCACGCCTGGATACTGCAAACCCCTAGACATTTATAAAGTTCACCCTAAAATCATAGAGCTTTGTAAAACAAATATGAAAATGTGGAACACCAAAATTATATTGTACCATATGAAACAAATAGAAACCAGGTGCATGAAGATCAACAGAGGTATTTTCCAAGGTGACTCGCTTTCACCTCTTCTCTTGTGCATAAGTCTCATTCCGCTATCTAGGATTATTAACAATACAAGTTTCGGATATAAACTTCATCAAGACGAAGCACCTGTTTCACACCTATTTTACATGGACGACTTAAAATTGTTCGCCAGGAATGAGGACGCCCTCCCTTCCCTAACGAATCTAGTGAATTCAGTTCTGATATACGAATGAAATTTGGACTTGACAAGTGCCTTAAAATAAACATCCGTGGAGGCAAACTAATATATACAGTGGCCATTCTGTACGAGACCTAGAGCCCGGTAGAACATATAAATACCTAGGCTTGGAAGAATTTCACGTAAGTCATTAACTAAAGAGCGACCGAAAAAGAGTATTACAGAAGAACACGGATGATCCTGGACTCATCCCTAATCTCAAAAATAAGTTAACAGCCATAGGGAGTTTAGCAGTTCCCGTATTGGAGTATACCTTTGGGCTGATCAATTGGACGAAATCAAAGTAAAAAATATAAATTGCAAAACGCGAAAACTACTGACCATGCACCAGGCTGCTCATCCGAAAGCGGACATTCACCGCCTTTATGTAAGTCCTCGAGCAGGTGGAAGAGGACTTCGGAAGGTCGAAGCATGTTTTCGGAATGCCATTGGTGAACTGGCCAACTTTATAGTAAAACACCAGGATGACAAGTTCACGAGGCAAATTATAAAATCAAACAAGAAATGCCCCAGCGGAGGTGTTAGAAATATTTTGAATGACCTCAATATAATTCCAAATGAAGCGGAGAAGCACCTGAAAAGCAAGGGCCTGGAAATTGAGGTGCAACGGTTGTGGGGAGTAAAAACCGAAATTATACCCGTGGTGGTTGGTGCACTAGGCCTTGCACCCCTCATTCTCCTCAATAACATGGCAAAAATACCTGGCAAGCAAAGGATTGGACCGTACAGGAGATAACGCTAATGGGCATAGCACGCATCCTCTGTAAGGTGCTGTGAAAACATCTATCATCCAACACGTTCCTGAGGATGCTTGTTGCCTCTTTGAACCTGGTGTAAAATCCATCACCGACAAATGTCATCTATAGTCGTGATATACAATTTTTTCTTCTTTCCCCTTCCGTTTACTCGAACTGGGTTAGTGCATATGTTTAGAAAACGTTTACAATTTATTTAATCCTACCCAAATAGGCTATGAACCTCCATTGGTGTATGTTATCATCATCATCATCATCATCATCATCATCATTATTATTATACGCTAAAAAATTAAAACTAATTTTACAAATAAAATTAAAATTATTAAACTTAAAACTATTTTAGTGATGGTCTTTTATGGCCTATTATAGTTTCATTTTATTGTTTTTTTCGCCTAATCTGTTTTTTTGTTCTTCATTGTAATTTTTTTTTCCTCGCCGACTGCTCCATCGGGATAGGAGCGTTTATTCACAAAAAATTTATTTACATAGTTTTTTTTTGTACACAAATAGACTGTAAGTCTTTATTGGTACTTACATAATACTGTAATTACATAATATTAATATTACTGTAATTAATAATTTATTAATAATAATAATAATATTATTATTATTATTATTATATTCTCATATATATTATATAATAATAATAATATTTATTATTATAATTATTATATATATATTATTTATAATAATTATATTATTATTATTATATTCTGAAAGTATGTAATAGGCCTTATTATTCACCTTTCACAATTTCTGGCAGAGTATTTCTGACATCGTGCTATTCCATCTTGTCAAGAAATTGGAAATGGTATTACCAATAAATGATTGGCATACAACATAGGACAAACAAAAGCAATGCATCTCTTGAAAGATTTTTTTAAAGCAACTGTACTCATGACAACGAATATTGATCACTTTGAATCTTAGTCTAGGAGGACGATCTAGTAATTTATTCCTCATTTTTAATTGATAAGGAATATTTGATCGTGTATCCATTTTTAAAAATTGAATTAGCATTCGTTACGTAAACGAATCGCTCTATTGAAAATAAATTAAGAATAAAAAATAATATTGGAAAAAATGAAATTTAAAAAAGAAAACTCAACTGTTTCAGTAAACTTTGGCGCTACATTTAATATTTTTGGTTTTACTTATAAACATTTAACATTTGGGTTTTACTTATAAATTTCAGGAAAAACTGGTCTTATTTCCCGACTCTTTGGGACAATTGACAGTGAAGAAACAAGAGAATCCAGAACAAATGCTTTGGAAGAAAAAATACAAGAAGGAAAAATTAACTTGCAGACCATTCAAATGGAGTTGAAGTAATATTTTTGCATCCTTTGTAAGATAGTAATTTTTCGTATAATGCTACGGGCAAAACGTAAAATTTTCACTTTTTTTACTCTTTCAGTGATTTTTCGAGAGCAGCATTGGAAGATTATGAAAGATTTGAAAAACAAAAGACGATAGATATAAAACAGATTTTAACTAATTACGTTGCCATTCAAATAAAAGTTGCCAAGCAGGGTCTTCAGACGTGGACTCATGTAAAAGCGTGTCTAGAAAATACTTCCTAATCAAATGCGCTAGAAGAGAAAAAAAACCTGAAATTCAAATCCTTTAGCTATGTAAAAGTGAATCTTTGTTTTTTGGTTCATTAGTAAATGAATTTCTGGATAAAGCATTCCAAAAAAGTTACCATTGGTTGTCGAATAAATATTGAAATTTCTTAAGAAATTAGTTTATTTTAAGCTTTAAAACCTCCTCTCTAAAAAATATTGATTTGAAGAAGAGAGGCTGACAATTTATTTTTTACACTTCAGTTCAATTTTTTTTTAATTTAAGAAAAGCTTGTTAAAATATGTTAACGACAAATAATTATATTTTTAAATTAAAATAAATGTAAATAAAGTGAATGCTAATCTGCACAGAAATAGCACTGGAAACTTCAAACTCTCCAGGTTCCAGCCTCTTCTCTTTTCTCTAGTTCTCTTCTCCCTTGTTTCTATTTGAGGATTTATGTTCACCTCTTTTCTCCTTGTATTTCAGTTACTTAATCAGGCTTGTTTTTACCCTGACGATATTAATCGTGCGTGTCTCGTTTCTGACGAAACGTTAGTAAATGTAATTAGTATTTATGGGTAAATAACGTTGGTAATAAACCCCTTATGATTAATTTCAAACGAAAAGCTCGTGACATTTATTAATCCCTGAACACGGCCTTTTTCTGAAGAAAGAAATTCAAACGAATAGAAAATAATTTAAATGAACTGAAAACGTTAATTGAGGGAGATTTAGAAAAATATATATTATGAATAGAGTAGACATTAATTTTGAATTAAATGAACCTTTTACTTGAGTGAAAGGTTAAATGAGAAAACCATCTTTTAAAGGATTACCTGGAAGGAATAGATAGAAAAAGGCAAAGCGAATCATCATGGAATCCGGAAGAGATTCGACAAAGAGCACGGTTTCAGCCCAGAATTCAGAAAGCGAATCGTGAACCAAAGGAAATGAACGGGTAACCAATAGCAAAAGATATTCGCGGACATCTCAAGATCAAGATACATAGACTGCTATGAAACAAATGGAACCCAGTATGCCGCAATATCTGCCCAAGGAGAGTATGAGAGAAGTGGTGGGCAAATAAGCCAAGTGGGATGTAAAGGAGTAAGGTGGGGAATGACAAATAAAAGTTAACAGTTGACAAAATTTAAGTGTAATGCTAAATACCGTTAGGTGATTGGTTAAGCTAAGAAGTACGGTTTAATAAGTTGTGCTGGTTGTACACGGATTTAAAAATTTAATAACATTTAATTTAGATCCCTTTATTCCTAGAGGCTTTTTAATCTTATAGTCTTGTATTCTTACAATACTAGTCATCATGACAGTAATACTGATATTTAGTATCCGAAAATAAAAGAGATAAAAAGCAAAAAATGGGTAAAAAATTTTAAAATATCACATTTACTTTTCTAATTAATTGAGTAATGGGTATTTTACTTGTTACTCTTTGGTCGTCAGTGATCAAATCTCTAGTATTGGCTTTGGATACCTGTATTACCATCTGTATTTGAGTCCTCTCTTAATCTAGTTCCGCTTAAACTTTTTCATTATGCTCGTCTGGACTAATTTGTTTCATTTGATAACTTCCTGCAGCGACTTGGATGACTAGTAACAGTCTACTAACTATAAATAGTAACTATTTTATACAGTTTATTTTTAAAGATTGATTGAACAGTTTATGAAAGATTGAAAGAACAGTTTATTTTTAAGAAATTACTGCACATCAAAATGTCATGACGGCCTCTCCCTTGGTTCCTTTTAGAAATGGGGATAAAAACTTTTCGTCGGTTATTGAATATTAGTCCTAGGACTAAGAACCACATTGTTATTAAGGAAGGGTAATTAAACACTTCAAAAAAAATGCAGCGTTTAAAACGTTTCTATGGCAAATACAAGGGTTGTATGCAGGGGAATGCTTTGCGCATGAGCCTTTAAACGTAACCAAAAAGGAAAAGAAGATATTTCTGAATCCAGTTTTTTCAATCACCCTAGCCTTATTTAATTGATTTTTCCACTGTAAATTTTAAGTTTTTACATGAAAAATGAAAACCATAGTAATGACAGAAGTCTACTTCACGTATTTATTTAGTGTTAGATTATCTTTTGTTTTCCCTCTCGTCGATTTCTATAAGGGTATGTTAACAAAATTTTAATTGTTTTTATCTTATTTATAATTTTCTCTTATTGTTTGCTACTTTACAAATATACTATATTAACAACAAAATAACAATTTACAGCAAGTATGACTTATAAATATGGTAGCTTTTCTACCATTTTTTGCTATATAATATATTTTAAGTTAAGGACCCAAACTAAATTTATGGTAATTAAAGCACCAGGTTGTATAGATCAAACAAATTCTTACTTTTGCTTTCTTAATTTGAATATACCATCAGATTAAGTTATCATGATAAGCCGCCTGTGAAAGATTTGGGTGTTTTATTTTATAAAAGTACAGTGAACCTCTCATAACAAGTTTAATTCGTTCCGGAGTTTTACTTGTAATGCGAAACAATTTTTCCATATAAATTTATGTAAAATAGAATAATGCGTTACAGGCCGAAAGAAAACTTATAACAAATTTATGTCTAGTATTTATTAAACAAAAAAGTACATATAAATTGTCAAATATGATTAATCATACTGTATTTTTCGGTTACGTAGGGTGCCTTGTTGAACAGTGGACCAACCTTTTTTCTAAATCATATAACTTGTTAGAAATTAAAGTTAAGAGTTTCGTTTTGGTGTCATGGTTGAGGCAACTTTATACAGTTTCTCATATTCAGGTTACAGAAAGTCAGAGAAACGAATAAAGACCGTAAGTAAAGTTTAAAAAGAAAATTGGCTCAGTGTGTACTATAGGTAGTATACACTGAACCACTTGTATTTCAACAGTGAATCAGAATTTCGTTACGACTAAAAATCCTTATTTATGGAAAGACACCATAAAATTTTTGATAATCGTCTTTTATTTTTGTTGTGCTGACGCATTTGGATGTATTTTTTCGCGATTGGTCGGTAAATTAATGAAGACTATTAATTATACTATTTGAGGAAGACTGATTGTTAATTTTATCCAGAAGTTTATAGGAGAGGTTTATCATGTTATCACCATGTTCACGTTTTTTTTAACGTAACGGCTCAATGTAGGATAGGGAATTTCACTGTTTTTTGCCGCCGTCCTAATAGAGCTAATTTTCTATCATTAGCGAACCGGTTCACTGTGTACTATGCGAACCTGGTTCACTGTACAATACACACACTATTCAACTTATAATATTTAAAAAAATATAGGTTGTAAGCTGAATTGTCACAAAGCAATACGCTTATAAAACGTCTAAAACGACAACAATATCGACACCATAAAGCTTTTGGTGTATAACAAAATTAATAACAAAATATAGAAAAATCGAGACACTTACGTGAGAATTCTATGTTTTTTGGCAACAACTAACCGTTGTCACACGTTACGCTCAAACCGCGGCCACCGGCTAACTACAGGAGACGGGAAGGGTGCCTACGAGAAAGGTTTTACACGATCGGTCGAATTGGTAACCTCACAGCTTTTTCAAAATCGTGGTGATTTAATGTTCCAGGTTGGTTCATTGTTCAATATCCGATTTTACCTAATTTATTTTTACTACAAAGCAATCTAGAATCATTTTTATTTTGCGGCCGCTTCAAAATTTGATCAAAATGTGACACCGGAATAAAATTTAAGAATTGGCAAGGCTACTGTCTTATTTAGGGATCATTCTCAACATAGGAAGCAGCACTTTCCTACGCTTTCAGAATTTCTCTCAGAAATGCTTTCAGAGTTATGCCAAAAACTGTTGTTATGCGAAGCATTGCTCGTTATGAGAGACACTTTTTTTTGCAATTCATCTTGCTCCTCAAGCGAATTTCGCGCTATGAGAAGCACTCGTTTTGAGAAGTTCTACTAGTAGTTTATACTGAGGCACTTGAGTATTGTCTCTTACGCCTATACAAGTTGAGCTTAGTGAATGGTATAAAATGTATTTGTTGACATTTAGTTCAGTGAAATATTACTAATTAACAAATTTAATTTTAATACAAAAAGGTGGTTCGCGGATTTTGCACTACTACCCTTTCCTCCATTTTAAATTGTTGACCTTAAATTACAGTGTACATTTCTGGTGCTCTCATTCACGAAAAAAGAAGCCAAGAATAAAAAATTTATTTTCCAGGTAGTGATTTGACGATGGAGAGCTGAAAACTGATTTGATTGTGTAAACATCTATAAAAGCAAGTCTGCGTGTATTAATTTTCAAATGTAAGTGGTGCTTTGTCTATCCGTTTTTTTTAAATCTTGGACTAAGTATTTTTTATTACTGCTCTTACATTCGTTGATATCATTATTAAGAAGTTCATTAGTATGAGATTAAGGAGTATTTAATATAAGGTCAACTATTTAATTGTTAAATTTATCAAATGAAAAATTAACTGATGAGTAAGTTTGAGGTGTGTTAAAATTAATTCCGTAAAACTGGAAAAATAATCATACAGATCTAAAGAATTATCTAGAAACAGCGTCTAAAGATTTATTTTTTTACAACCAAGCGTTGTGATTCTCAGTTTTCACAATGACATACAGTTTTTCTCAGTCGTTCGCAGTCTCAAATAGTCATTGTAATTTTCTCGTAGTATTTCGTAGCCTCAAATAATCTCAGTCGGCTTTCTCATATTCTCTCGCAGTATTTCACAGTCTCTCGTAGCTTTTCCTCGAAGTTCAGTGAAAGTACGCGATCGTCCCTACTAACGAAGTCCTGATAAGGGTAAGCTACTCAGGGTATCCTTTCCCTACCTATCCTTTTCTTCTTTCAGCTGCCAAACAAATACAAAGAACGAACGCAGGTAGGCATACTTATTTCATTATTTTTCATTATTTTCGTATCCCTCACCACTCTCGCTGCTGGGATCGAGAACCAGCCCACCGCACCGCTGGGTCCTACCGTAACAGTAGCTGATTTATAATCAAACACATTTTCAACTCATGTAATAACATGCCCCTACAAACAGGAGTGAAAAAAGAGTTGAAAACATCGTGGCCAATAGTTGGCTGAAAACCCGAAAAAATTTACTAAGATTGAGTTTTCTGCTTGCCTCTTATATGGATGAGTTTGGTACTAGAGTGAATTTAGTTAGCATTGTAGACGGAACTTATTTAATCAATAGTCTACAAAATTTTACGACACTTTTCGAATCTAAATCGAATCATAGGACTTAAAAACGAGATTTATGTAGCAAAAGATAGTGTTTCGCCTTACTATTAAGTCAACATGCCATTTTCAGCTAAAAATATTAGCTTATGCATAATTGTTAATTTTTAAGCTTTTTTTATTGCATCTTTATTCTGATTCGCCCTCCTTCATTTTAGGTCACTAGAAACCGAACTTGA
Source organism: Columbicola columbae (assembly GCA_016920875.1). NCBI lineage: Eukaryota > Metazoa > Arthropoda > Insecta > Psocodea > Philopteridae > Columbicola > Columbicola columbae. Next base: position 213,260 of record JADMLL010000003.1, on the reverse strand, counting down.
CAAAAGTAACAGACTGCCTTGTCCGGCACCGATTTCGAGACTTCGAGTTGAAAAGATCGAGGGGAGGTTTGGTGGTTGCTGGCGTAGTGATTGCAGCTAACTGCCAGGTTGCACTATCTGTTTTTGGTTGTCTCTTTGTCCTAGTTGGCATTGTCTTAACAGGTGATTTTTTTTTTTAATTGTCTTAAATAAGAATTTTTTTAAGATATACTCAAATTTTAAAAAGGGAATGTTCTTAGTTGCTTCCTACAGGGGTCCAGGACAAGATGAAGCACCGGAGAACTATGCAGCCAGACTTGCTTTTACTGGAAATTCTAGAATTTTAGGTCCGTCTTGCATAGTAGTTGGATTGGTAATGTTGACCGCTGGCATTGCCTTATGTCTTCTTACTAAGAGAGCCAGAAGGAAAGAAAGAAGAATAGGATTTCATTGTCCAATACATGGTGACTTTTACCCTCTAAGCCCCGTTACCGCTTCCAGGGCATTAGGTATGATTATTAACTAAAATGTTATCAAGACTTTCCTGGCCGTTCATAGTGAGCTTGATACGTAAAAGTTTTTGGGTTTTTTCACAAGCCACGTAGTTGATTATTTAAACGGTCACCTCAAACACTGCAAGACACGACACGCACAAAAACGAATCGAATTCACAGCGTAGAAAAGCCGATAAAAAAAACAACGAATGTTTCGACAACGCCCGAGCTGTTGTCATCATCAGGAGTAACTGACTACCAGTATTTTTTTTTATCGGCTAGTTTGAAGAATATTGATTTTCTATAAACTGGAAAAATTTTATGTAAAATTTTTATATTAGGTCGTCCCAAAAAGTTTGTTCCGCTTTTAAAATAGGAGACATTTTGCTTCATACATTTTTATTCAATTTATGCAGAATGTTATTCTATAATCTTTCGTCTTTTTATATTCATTGTTGAACATCGTATTGATTTGATTATCAGCGTTGAGAGTTTCCCCATACATACCTGGCTTTGAAGTTAGAATTTATTAAACGACTTATGAATATTTAAATATTATTTTACTTCACAAATTATATCTGGATTATTGCTTTTGGAGCTTTTTTTCTTTCTTAGCTACAAAAAAAAGCATGAAGGGTTTAACATGTGGTTTTTGTCAATTTTTCCAAATAATATATAAAAATGAGTTAAAATAATAATGGGACATGCGGCCAATGTACTGAATTCGCCCGACTCTCTTTCTTACTGTAGAATTATAAAAGCCAAATTCTATAATAAGCTAAAATTTTTAAGGGAAATACGAGTCAAGATGGGATCTATGCTTGGGAAGAACAAAAAAATTTGGAATAGATGACATTTCACAATCACCCCCTCAGTGCCCACATACGCAGGTGTCCAGTACAAGATCTTCGTTTAGCTCCGCACCCATTAGTCCGTGCCCAACGCCAATGCCATTTGTGGTAACGTCTAACTCTGTCAGGTGAAAAACAAGTTTCCTTCACACAGTAGGGAACCCCTCTTAAATAAATATAACCGTCTCAAACAATTGAAAAATTATTTATAGCAGTGATTTAGTAAATTCAGTGGGAGCGAACTTATCTCCAGACCAAACTTTTGGCTCAATACGGTCATTATCGGTGTGCCGAGAAGTTGCTTCTTTTCCTCTGTCTAGAACTCCATCTCCTCCTCCTCAAGAGAGGTAAGTGTTAAGTAACGACCTTCATATGGAATGCCTTTCAGAGCCCATATGAAAAAGTAAATAGATTCATAGGTTCGCTCATAGATTAGCGATGTGGCAAGAAAGATTGTACCTAGTCTTGCCATTTATTCTGTTCCTACCTAAAACATGTCTATCTCAAAAATAAATTAACAAAAATTAATGTAATACAACACGGTTATTCGTTATTAACTATTTAAAGGAACGAATAAGAAATTTACTCAAAATGACCTCCTTTTGCCTTCACACACATCTTCAATCAATCCGGCCGGTCTATCGCCGCACGCACCGTTTCCAGAGGTATCGAAGCCGCTGCTGCCACCAAATCACTTTTCAACAACTCGCTATTGTGGTGAGGTTTCAAGTAGGTTTTCTCCTCTAAAACTGTCTACAGTTGATAATCCAGAGGGTTGAGGTCTGGACTTCCCGAGGGCCAATCTTCACACGCGATAAAACCTGGAAAATTGTCCTTTAGCCACTGTTGAGTGGTTCGTGTTTTATGTGCAGGGGCGGAGTCCTGTTGAAAGATCTAATGCTCATTGGAAAACATTGTTTGATTGAGTGGCTTCACAGCAGGCACCAAAATGTCTCTCTGGTAGTTTGCCAGCATAGACCGTGTCATTTTTGCCTATTTACATTTTACGTAATGGGCATTTGTATTTTCACTAAAGTATCTATTATGTAAATATTAGCCAATATAAATTATATTTTTCAAAAAAAAAGAAGACCGTGTCATTTTGACGGCTGTATTTCTCTTCTACCGTGAAAATTTTGTCATCGGAAAACAGGATTCTCCGGTACCCGCCTTTAGCGTGCTGTTGAAACAGCTTTTCGCTCTGGTCGCTCTTAAGTTCCGTAAAGCTGCTGTCAAGCGATGTCCTGTACTTCGTCGATAAGCGGCAAGTCTAAAGGCTCCTTTAATTATGCGGGAGATGGTTCTCGGTAGAATTCTCATCTCCCTAGACAATACTTTCTGCTTGCAGAGAGCGTTACTTCGAATTCGCTCAGCAACAGCTTTGGCACCGCTGGCGTCCTGGAATCCCGTGGGCGGCCGCTCCCGGGCCTGTCACCGACAGAGGACATCTCACTGAACCGTTTGATAGTACCGTACACGAATTTCATTGAGATTCGAAGCGATTGTAACAGATTGAATATCTCGCTCGGCGTTTTACTGTACTTATATTAGCGACTCAATTTTCTTTGATGCCCCACTCCATGATGACTTCTTGGAAGAATGCCATCAAGTGAGGGTTTTCTAGAAGAACGAAGCCTGCTAATGTCACATGAAAACTAAACTATTTGAAATGACATTCCATTTTCGAAATTTTTGAATATAAAATTTTGGGACAGTATTTATGGCTAGACTAGGTAGCAATTTTTAGGTAGATTAAATTTTCAGTGAATAAACTAACGTTGAAAAAGCTCAAAATAAAAAAAATTATAAACTGATTTAAATTTACTATTTTATTATACATATAATAATTATATATTTATTACTTTGTATATTCTTACTTATCTATCTATATTTGTATAGCTTACTTGTATATTTTTTTATAATTACATGAAGACTTCATCGACTTTAATATTATAATATAAGAATATTAATATTATTATAAAATTAATTTTATATTATTATAATATAATAATATTTATCAACGAGATAGACTACGATCAATCGATTCACAATCAGTCTTACTGTTCCAATAGCCTTCCCGATTTCAACTGAAAATTTTGAGTGGAGAATAATTTTCTACCACAACTTCAGTCGGCTTTTCATTACATCTTAAACAAAAGATTGTTCCGAAGGGATATTTTTTATATTTTATTTTGTCCATTATTATTATCATCATCATCATAAATATTTAGTTTAAAAAAAGTAATTAATGCAAGAACTATTTGTTTATAGGTCACGCAGTCACTCAATTTCATTTAGCGAAAAAAATGACAAGGATTTTCACTCACATGAAGAAGATTCAGAAGCTAGAAATTTGAAACAAAATAACCAAGATGAAAAAGAAAATGCTGATGTCGTCTCACAACCTTTTGAAGATTTTACTAATATGAAAGGCACACAGTTAGTGATGTTTGCTCAGGCAAAATCTCTTGACGAGAAATTTCTTGTTCATAAACACAGTCTACCTCAAATTTCAAAGAGTTCTAGGAAGTCTGTTTCTATTGTACTGCCACATGACAGTAAATGATGATTTTATGTTGAACTCTTGCAAACTCCAAAACATTTTGTTTCAGTTTTTAAAAATTCGGATGGTCTATGTTTTAAAGTGTCTTTTTCAACTGTGTATTACGTAAAAAAAAAAAAAAACTGATTAAGATTGACTTTTTAAAATTATTTTGTGTATAGACCGCCTAGGTTATAATGCTCTTACTGAATACCAATGCTCCATTTAATCTCTTTTTTCGTTTTTAATTTTTTTCCTCATTTTTATAATGTCGAAAATTTTAACTTTTAACCAAATCTGGGTCTTTTCTAAGTTCAATTTATTATTTAAAAATATAGACACTATTTAAATATTACATGCAGAATTTACTTTATGTGTTTTCTTATTGAAAATTACTTATAATGATATTTATTCTATAGATAATTAATGAAATGCAATTTCTTAAATTATTTGTGAAAAACCAACGGAAATATAACTGTGTCTTTCTTTAATAATTTTCATTGCTACACGACAAAACATGGTTGGTTTTCTACCAACCAAACAACTGCATCCCATTGAAAAGGAAAGATTTAGTCCTATTTTAACAATGAAGATATTAGGCAGTTCTCAGTCAAAGGAATAAAGATTTACAGTGTAATCGCAAAAAAGGGCGGTGGGAACAATGTTTTGTTTTCAAATTTCTCATATATTCTCAGGTTCTTGCCTGAGAAAAAAAGTGAAGTTGTTCTTTTAGGTGAAGAAGGAGCACGAAATCGAAAGAAAGAGTTTCTGTTATTAACTCACATTTTCTCAGCTTTTATTCGACATATACTATATATTCAGGTATAAGTGACAAATCAACCGTGAAACGTTTACAAGTATGAGATAGATGACGTAATATCATAATCTTAACGAGCTGCAATAGCATAGTAGCGATACACAGACTGTATTCTTGAAATGTACCTGTGAAATTGGAGTGCTGTTAAAATACGTTCTGAGTTTGGAATTTCTGAGAAACGGATTAATTAGCCGAACCGAAACTTCGTGCTCAAGTAGGTCTCGACAGATTTATTGATGGAGAAAGTCAATTATATAGATGTAGAAGTTGATCACCATCACTACATATACCATACGTAAACTACGTACACTTCTTTCGTTTTAATGATGGCTGCTTTAACTTTGCACAAGTAATCTTTCATTCTTTCACTGTGGGATTTCCCCCCTTCTGTCCACCTTACTCCTGCTTTGAGTTTCGAGTTTTCTATGAAACCCTGAAGGGATTTTTGTTTTCCTTTCACAGTCTTGTTACCCATAAGCATTTCCTCGCTTAGTCCTATCTGTTCAAGGTCTTTCTGGATCTCACTTATCCACCTCCTTTTGGAGGATATTATGTGGATATTGATGGCCTCTTTTGGTTCTAATACTGTTTTATCATTTAATAAATTAATACTTTGATGTTTCAGTCGTTTAAAAGAATGTGATGATATGAAGGAATTTGGACTGGTGATCGGGATAAACAAATGACGTAGACTTTCTTCTTCTTTTAAACTTTTATTTATATCTTATTATTTCTCTTTCTTTCCTTTCACCAGTTCTATAGATGCCCTTAATCTTTACTGCAACTCTTGCCCTTCTTCAGCTTATCCTCAGCTGGCTTTCTTCAACAAACTTTCTTCAGCTTACTTCAGCTGGCTTTCCTGAGCTAACTCTAGTTCTTGATTCCGACCTCTTTCTATCGAGTCTACTCTAAGACTGACTGTCTTGCTTTTCCCTATCCTGGATCAAGGCGTGATTATTACTTGTTTTCTCACCCTTGATACCAGATAGTATTATCTTATCTCTTTTCTTCCTAAATTCTGAACAAAGGGCTTATTGAGGGTCACTTGTATCTTTTGCTGTTGAAGGCTTATTATATCATTCATCACCGAGTTATCCCTTATCCAGTCATATAAACAATCCGTCACATAAACAACCCTTCTTTATTGTTGACGGACTCAACACCTATGAACTGTTGAGGATAATACAAACAAGTGCCTTAAAACCCTTAACTATATTTAATTTAACATCAAAACAAAGGGGCACTGATTGCCCGGACCGTTACAAGAACGTTAAGTCAAAAATCGTTTAAAACAATGTTTCTAACAAATAACAGAATAACCAAGTATTTGACATTAATTATTTTAAGAAATCTAATTTTATACTTTCTCGATGGAGGTATAAACAAAATTTCCGCCTTTGAATTCAAAACCAGCAATCAGGGGGCCCAGAAAAATGAAATTGTACCGTTGTTATCGAAAATGGTGATTGAAATAAGGTACTAAACGAATGAACGATTTAAAATACATTCAGGAGATGAGTGATATGACAACTGTGTAAATTTGAGAATTAAAATTAACCATTTGAAATGTTTGACTTTGATATAGCTGTAGTTATTCCTATGGCGGGGTCTAGTGCAAGGTTTCCTTCGCCTTGCCCCAAACAATACTTTCAAATTTTGGTAAGAATCAGAACTTTAGTTTGTTTAAATTTAATTCTCATACTGTCCTGCCATGATAAAGATAATTCATATTGATATTTTCTTATACATGTACCTTTTGGGTAAAAATTTAAAATAAAAAGTAAGGGAAAGATTTTTCAAATATTGAAAATTCAAATTTAAAATCAAATGTACACAGATTATCTATCTAATATTTTTCTTGAAACTTGCAGGGCAAACCGTTATTTATGTTTTGTGTTGAAGAATTCTACAAGTTGCCATATATCAAAAAAATATGTTTAGTGTCAGATAGAGTGGAGTTTGTGCAAAATATAATTGAAGAAAATTTTAAAAGGCAAGAAAAAATTATGGTTGTTAGCGGTGGGCGTTCACGTCATATTTCAATTAAAAATGGCTTAATGGCTTTATCCAAATCAGGTGAGTAATTAAGGTGTAATAAAATGAATACACAGTGTACTCAAAATCACTTGCTCTGAAGTGATTTTTCCCTTCATGTTTGTTACACAGAGGTGCAGCATACAATTATACCTTTCTCAAAGGTTTGAATTTTAATATCAGTTCATCATTCATATCCTTGGTTCACCTACAAATCAATCATTTGTGATTGACTACACGTACATTTATGTTTATTTAAATATTTGAACAATGATTTTATATTATGCACTGTTCAAAATATTTTAACAATTAGTATGATAATAAGAAATGAATTTTTTAACAAGAAATATATTTGTCCTTGTAATTTTTGGTTTTGCTCCCTAATGGTAGAAGAGAAAAGTTCTAGAGTGGCACTAGAGAATCTTCAATGTTTGAAGCAAAAAGAATTCATTTAGAGTCAAATAGATCTGAATATTTAAAAATTTGTAATGAAAATACATTTTGACATTTTTACCTAAACTAGGAAATATTAATTGCTTTTCAAAACAATATCATCAACTATGTAAATGAGTAAATGGTGTACTTTTAATCAATTTGTGATCAGGAACTGGCAGAACTGACCTTTTTATTATTATAACTGGAAATGAATGATAAAGATCATAAAACAAAAACCTTGTTATTGAGAAATGATTAATTGGTGTTGATAGGTTGGGAAAAAATATTGTGTATAAGTGTTATAATTAAAATGACTTTTATTTGATGGTTGGTAAAAAGACTAGTGAGAAAGAACTGTAACATTAAAAATGACAGAGAAATAAGAACAATTGGGTAAAGCAGCAAAAATTTTTCATAACTCTGATTTGCAGTAGATCTATTCGAGTGTTTCTGTCTGTAATATCTCAAATCCTTTATTAAGTACAACATTTCTTCTAGACAGGAAAGGGAACATCTTACTTGGTTTAAATGAAGATCAACCACTTTTAGAAAATGTTGGGCTACAAATTCGATTCAGTCAAACTGTAATAAAAAGTTTTTGAATTCTGTTAATTATAAGCAAGGTAAAGCATTATTTTCTGTAAGTTTTACCCAATAATAACAAAAAATTTTATATTTTAACCGCGTTTAACTGACCATGATTAGTGAGCTTTTGAATTGCCAGTTTCATCCATCTTATTCTGATATTTTTGTAAAAATGTTTAAAAAAAATAGTCATATACTATCTATTATATTTTACATTTCATTGTATTTTATGTAAATATTTTTGTTTTTGAAATGTATTTAATTTTAATGCTTGCACAATCAATATGATTTATTATTTCAGGCATATTTTATAAAGTTGTTGTGGTACATGATGGCGTTCGCCCATTGGTTCCCGAACCGTTAATAATCAAGGTAATATCTGGTGCAGCTGCCCATGGCGCAGCAGGTGCTACCAGACCATTGGTATCCACCGTAATTAAGCCTATGATTGATGGATATTTGGAAACTAGTTTGGATAGAAGTGCTTATTTATTGAGTGAGACGCCCCAAGCCTTCTTGTCGCAACTTATTTTAAATGCCTACCAAAAGGTATAGTGACAGTGACTAATGGGCCAATCTTTTTTGTATATGATGGTATTTAGTATTGTAGCATAATTTAAGAAAATGATAAAATTATCATACAATTTCAAGAACTCGAGATGTATTAACCAGAAAAATAGTAGTACTAATGTTAGTTGTGGTATTCGAGAGAAACTCAAAACGCATTAGTGATAAGAGTATTGTTTCTTACCTAGTCTAAACGTTTCCCCTATTTTTCTAGTGTTTGGCATGTTGACTTTTTTTAAAAATGAGATTCACGGTTTCCGAGCTGACTTTATACGACGTGGAGGGAAATTAATTCGTCTTTGGGGATGGTTTTGGACGTAATGGAGAAGTTGGAATTCTTTGATAGAACGGAGATGTTATTTTTTGGTGTAGGTCAGTGCGCGGTTTGAGGGTAGTTTTATTTAGGTTGTAAAAATGTTTGATTTGAGTAACAATCGAAATTTTAAAGAATATAAGTTCAGGTAGAATTGGGTAAGACGAAGGAATGTTTTTGTACACATCGTTGACTACGAAGCGAGTGTGATGGGTTTTTCCGGTCGGGAGCCACAGCCCAGTTCGCACGGTAGGGGGTTTTCGGAATAGATTATGTATTGAGTGTTTTATTGGGTTGGAAGCTATGAAAGGCGCGTAAATGAAGGTAAAAAACGAAACGCTCAATTTTTCACATTATTTAATATATTTAATCAAAATAATTTCCATTGGCATCTATGACTTTTTGCCAACGATTGGGCTAATCATATATGCCTTTGTGAAAAAACTGTTTATTTTTGGAGTTTATAAAATACTCAAAGTCCTTTATTATATCATTTGGGTTATTGTATTTTTTTTCTCTTAAAAATAATTCATAGTTACGGAAAAGGTAGTAATCGGTCGGTGAAATATCGAGTGAATACGGAGGATGTGGTAGAATTTCATATTTTAGGGAAGTTAATTTGTCAACAGTAATTGAAGCTGAATTGAAGCACATTTGCTTTTGCGGTCGATCATCTGGAGGTACGTCAATTCGTGCGGCACATAAGAGTCCTATTTTTTGACTTTATTTATTGCACTCAAATTTTTTAACACAGCTGTATGACTGGTTCCTAGTTTAGACCCAAGTGCTCGACTGGTTGTGTGCGGATCGGACTCCACAATCATCCTTAATTCCTTGTAATCAATACGGGTTGGTGGTCTTCCTGTAGGCTCATTGACGAGACTCACATTGCCAGAACAAAATTTTTTGAACCAGTATCGAGCATTTTTTTCGTTGGTGGGTACATCTCCGAATATCTGATAATTATTTCTTGAAGCTTGAGCTGCGGTATGATTTAATTTAAACTCGTACAAGAAAAGTAAATATAAATCGCGTTTTGTTTCCATTTGGTTTAGGATAAAAATAAAATAAATATAAGGTACAAACACGAAAAAAATTGTACAAAATGTGTAAGGAGAATACCTTTAACCTTTATAAATAAAAATGTCGAGTCCACGTTACAAGATGTCTTTCTCATTCGCAGCTGAATACAGACTAAACAGAAAACGCCCGTTTAATAGCTTCCAACCCAATAGTTTTAGTTGTGTCGAAGTAAGATTGTTATTCTCTATATGGGACGAGGAAGGCTAAATTGCATAGTAAATGGGTTTTCGCTTCCGTATTCTTTAAAACTGGGACTTAATTAACAATAACATTTCCAGAAATGTTAGGTGAGTTTTTAAATTTTCAGCGTTTTCAGTACTTATCTTAATTGGAGCCTACAAAATAATAATACTAACTGTATTTATATACCTATTTGTGAAGTCACATATGAAAAACATTTTATATGTATATTTTTTTATGCATGATTAAGATTAAATTCAGGAATTAAATATGTATATATTTAATTATTATATTTAATCTTAGTTTCTGTCGAATTTAGGATGAAAATATAATTTTCAGTGCTCAGCAGAGGATTTGGAGCAAGGAACTGAATGTTTAGAGTTGGCACTTAAGTATTGTGGAGTTAGAGCCAAATTAATACCTGGGCCAGAGTCTTTGTGGAAAGTAACTGAAAAAAAAGACTTATACTCAGTAGTTCCATATTTGAAAGGTAAGTAGGTCTTGTTATTTTTTTAAGTTCAGATAAGAGTGCTTTTATCAAGCATGGCCACATATTTATGTAAAAATTGATATCACAATTAACCAAAACAGCGAAATTTTTTTTGTAATATATATATATATATGTGTGTGTGTGTTTTACAAATTTCGCTGTTTTGGTTAATTGTGATATATATATATCACAATTAACTTGAATAGTTAGCACAATAGTGCTTGAATTTATCATTCAGCAATTTATATTTATGGTATAAGTAAAAGAAACTAAAATAAATAAGGTTATTTGAATTAATTGTCTGACTCCATAAAGCATTCACCATAAATAATCGAAAAAGTTTTTCTACGAATACATCTTAGCAGGTATAGAACGAAACCTATAAATATATACACAATTTAATACACAACTTAAATCCACTATAAGACTGGTACGAATACCGATCTGTAGGAAAATTAGAGTGGCTTCTCCCGCTGATAATCAGTGACTGACTATTTTGACTTGAGAGGTAGATAGGATTTGAAGGAATGCAGATAAAATGAATCATCCCTCTTCGATGACCGTCTTTTGTCTAATCTTTCATAGCTCCTTTGTTATTGAATTATCATATTTTATTGATTTCAGGCTCATTGAAGAGGGTTATTCGTAACATTTTCTTTTTAACACTTGGCGTGTTGTGGTATTGTTTGCCGCCAACTTACGCTTGCAGAGGACGTTTTTTTTCGTGAATCGCGCGGAAGTTTGGTTATTCAGTAACATTGATGTAATTCGAAAAAAGTTCGATTTTACCAAACATATTTTAAATATATGGGCTATAAATATTTTAACAAAAAAAATGATATTTTTAGGAAATGACAAAAATAGACGGTTGTTAAAATTTTACATTGTATTCAAAAATTTTTTTCATAACAAGTACTAGTAGAACTTGACGCACACTTGACTTGAGTAGAACTCGCACTTTCACGCATTCAAAAACGTAGAGATACCCGCTCATCCACAACAAATCTACTTAAAACGTATTTTTACGTGATCCGCGGTTAACGATAGTCTACAAAAAAACGTAAAAACGCGTTGCCCGCAAGCCTAGTATGAATATCTTTTAACATTAGAAAGGAATGATTCCCCAAGTAGTCTGTATCGACCCCCAGGGGTCTATGTCAGTGGGGGAAAATTAGAGGCCCATGAAATGAAAATGAGGGTCCACAACAGTGGATCTCAACATACACTGATAGTACTTATTTACTTACATTATGCTGTCTTATTATTCTAAGACAGTAAGTAAAAACATATATGTTATTTATAAAAGTAGGGGAAAGGTGGAAAGGTGGGATAGTTGATCCCTGTTTTGGTTTTCTTTTAATAATTCGAACTATGATTATAAAAATTCAATTTTTTTTTTCAAGGAGGCATGTATCTATATTCGAGACCATTAATTATGCACCTTTGAAAACCTTCTTATTTTTTCGAACAAAGAGGCAAATCATTTTTTTCTCAAACTGCTGCGCAAGGATCAACTGTCCCAGACCAGGGGTATATTTGATCCCGGAGGATCTATCATCCCATCCACCAAAGTTTCGACTAAAAATGTTTGAACCAAATTTGAAAACAGAAATAAACTAAACAAACAAGGCGTAGGGATGTGGCGACCCCACCGCCCAGTGATTCCGCACTGCAATCAGCCTCCCAACCCTAAGGTGTTAGGCGACCCGTGCTGATGGGGTGCGTGGCACAAGGGAGTTGTGTCGTAAACGAAGCCTCGAGAATACCTGGCGCCCTCCCCGAGTAAGTAGCCTTACCCAGGTACAGGGGACACTGCCTAGGTGGACCTTCATCTTCCCCTTAAACCCCCTGCAATATGGTCAGTAGCAACAATGGACTCGCCATCCGTTTTGGGGATCGTGGGGGTAAGACGCAATGCCCGAGGGGGGGCAACTGGACGACGACTACGACTTAGGACCGGAACTTGGAATGTTTTCTCGCTGACGGTGGAGAAGCGCCTGGAACTGGTGGAGGAGGCCAAAAGGTATCGTTTGGATATCCTGGGTGTCTCCTCCACCAAGAAAAGGGGCTCCGAGACCGTGGATCTTCCCGAAGGATGGAAGCTCTTCTGTTCCCGAGTCGACCCTGCAATGGTGCCGCAGGCGGGTGTGGGGATACTCACGAGCCCCCGGCCGTCGGATCGCGTAATTGAATGAACCCCGTTGGGGGGAAGGATGGCGGTACTGACGCTTCAGTTAAAGACGTCAACTCTGGCTGTTCTGCAGGTGTACGCACCTAACGACCAGTCGGAGTATACTGCCTTCCTGTTGGACGTGGAAGCCGTTATTTTCATAGCGGCTAAAGCGGACAATTTTATCCGGATGGGGGACTTCAACGCCCATGTGAGGAACGACGCTGAGACGTGGAGGGGCGTGGTGGGGAGGAACGGCGACCCCGACTGTAACCCAAACGGGGAGAGGTTGTTGGATTTCGGCTGTGCCCACGGCCTGGCGATCATGAACACCTTCTTCCAGCTCAGGGACGTCCACAAGTACACTTGGTACCGTGACACGCTTGGGCAGAAGTCTATTAGAGACTTCGTCATGGTGCCAATGTGTGCGAGGCGGATCGTGTGCGACGTGAGGGTTATGAGAGGGGCTGAGCTGTCAACCGACCACCATCTGGTGGTGTGCGAGCTCAACCTAGACGGGACGGGGCCGAAACCACGGAAGCGCGCGGTCGGAGTACCGACTAGTGTGATGTGGAAGAAGCTCCAGAACGAAGAGGTTCGGGAATCTTTTGCGCACCACATAAGGGATAGATTCTAGCAACTTCCACCGCTCGTGGCCGAAGTGGAGGAGGAATGGCGTTTGTTTAAAACAGCCGTCACCGAATCCGCGGAGGCAGCTTGTGGGGTGAAGCGGCTTGGCGTGGCGGCCGGTGGCTGTAGGCGGACTCCGTGGTGGGGAGACCCGGAGGTCCGGCGTGCCATTAAAGAGAAGAAGGAAGCCTTCAAGGTGTGGTTACACCGGAAGGAGGAACTCTCTCGAGGCCGGTACGTTGAGGCGCGATGACTTCCAAGTTTGCTGTGAAAGCAGCCAAGGAGCGGGCTTGGAGGGAGTTCGGCGAGCAGCTTGAATCCGACTACGGATCTGACAGGAAGAAGTTTTGGCAGACCATCCGCCGCCTCAGAGGGAGGAATCCGGGTGCCGTTGGAGGGGTAAAATCCAAAGACGGCACTCTCCTCTTCGAGGAGAGGGCCATCCTTGCTCGTTGGAGAGAGTACTTCTCGGAGCTGCTCAATCCAACTCAGGGCACCGAGGGTGGCAGAACCGGCGCCACACTTGGGGCGGAGAATAGTCCCACCGTGACTGAAGTCGGTCGGGCGATTAAATCGCTCAAGAGCGGCAAAGCTGCTGGTGTGGATGAAATTCGGGCCGAGATGTTGAAGGCGCTAGGGGAAAAGGGAGTCATTTGGCTCACTCGCGTCATTAAGGTGGCCTGGCAGGGAGGAACAGCGCAGGAGGATTGGCAGACCGGGGTGATTGTCCCAATCTTTAACAAAGGGAGCAGGAGTGATTATTCCAATTATAGGGGCATCACTCTGCTAAGTCTCCCCGGGAAAGTCTTTGCGAAGGTGCTGGAGGCCCGTTGCGGAGATCTGTGGTCGAGGACATGCTGGAGAAGGGTCAACGTGGATTTCGTCCAGGAAGAAGCACGACCGACCAGCTCCTGACCCTGAAGCTCATCCTCGAGGGGTCCTGGGAGTACGCCCGACCAGTCTTTGCGTGTTTCATCGATTTGGACAAGGCCTACGACCGGGTCTCTCGCGGGAGACTCTGGGAGGTCCTCCAGACATATGGCATCGGTGGTTCCCTCTTGAGGGCCATCGGGTCATTGTACGGGGGGATGGACTAGCTGCGTTAGGGTAAATGGCGTCACGTCGGAGCCTTTCGACGTGTCCGTTGGACTCCTCCAAGGGTGCATGCTGTCGCCTCTCCTTTTCATAATTTATATGGATTGGATGCTACAGTGCAGCCGAGGAAGTGAGAGTTTCAGATATGGGGACCTGGAGGTGGGGCATCTTGCTTATGCGGATGACCTCGTCCTTCTGGGATCCACCCAGTCTGAACTCCAGCGGGCACTGGACGGTTTCGACGCCGCATGTGCCAAGGCCGGGATGAGGATCACCGTGACCAATTCGGAGGTGATGGTGATCTCGAGAAAGCCCGTTAAGTGCGACATCCGCCTTCGCGGAGCCGCGCTGGGGCAGGTGGAGAAGTTCAAGTACCTTGGGGTCTGGTTCACAAGTGATGGCAGGACAGACGCAGAGATCGCGTCGCGGATCGCTCAGGCTGGGGCAGTAATGCAACAGTTGGGGCGGTCCGTAGCGAGGAGGGCTGGGCTGAGCATCCAGGCGAGGCTCAGATCCCGGGTACAAGCGGCCGAAATGAGGCATCTCCGAGCGGTGGCTGGTGTGTCGAGCCTGGATAGGTGTCGTAACACAGCCATTTGCGAGGGGCTTCAGGTCGAGCCTCTTCTTCTCCGGATCGAGAGATCCATCCTCCGATGGTTTGGGCACGTTCAAAGGCTCCCCCCAGAACGTCTGGTTCGTCGGGTCCTGTCGGAGCACCCGGGAGGAAAGCGACCCCGTGGCTGTCCGCGGCAGGGGTGGCTCAAGGGGGGTGAAGGCCTTGGCCGAATCCCGCCTGATAACCCCGGGTTCTCTGACTTCAATAGGGGAAGATCGTGACAGTTGGAAGTCCTTGATTGCTTCCCTCACCCCGCGACCCTAACGGATAAGCGGGTCCATGAAAAGTAAAGTAAAGTACTAAATAAACTGACTTTTAATGGGGTGTAATTGGCAATTACAGAATTACTTAGATAAAAAAAAAATCTGTTCAGTTTTGTTTTGAAAAGTTCTTTTATTTTTCTTTTCTTTCCTTAGTTGTGTACTTCCATGGCATTTGAAGGCTATTAAACCTAATTCTTAAACATGAGACACAAATAAAAGAATCATAAGAGGATATTATATAGAATAAGAGAATATTTGATTCTAGGATCAAGTTCTCATCTAGATCCGGATTCCCTATATGAAGGGATCAGCTATCCCAATGCAACCATTTTTTCGAAAATTGAAAAAACCAACAAGAAGTCAAGCAAATTTGTTGGGGGAACAATCGCCTTTAAATAGCTAAATAAACACAGTATTTCAGGAAAATAAGCAATAAATTGTAAAGCACAAATATTTAAAATTTTGCGACTTATCATGGATATATATAAGAAAGTTGGATTGTGAGGAAAATCAAATTTTTAAATTTAAAAGCAACAACTTATTTTTCATAAATGATATAAACAAGATTTAGCACTCATCGTGGCTGCTACCTGATGTCGCCAACAGCGCAAAAAAAAGCAAGCCTGATGTCCCCAAGCGCCAATTTTGAGGGGAGATCATGTATACCACAGGATCAACCATGTCACCTTTCCCCTACGTATGAAGTAAAAATTTCTTTCACTACAGTGAGAAATTTACAAAAATTAATACTAGGTAAGGGGTCTACGACAGGAATGGAGAATCTATGGCACGCCTGCCACAAATGGCACGCTTGAAAATTTTGATGGGCCCCGCAAGCTCTACTAAGTGGCCCAGTGGCCCGGTAGAAACCGATTGAGTGAAAATTTGTGAAAGGTCGGTTGCTCACTGTTAGGTCTGAATTCTGAAACATAGTGCCTGATCAGTACGGAAATGCCCGATTTTTCAGGCAATTGTTTACCTCAACACACTCAACAGGCGTTTTTGCCCCTATTGCACTATTTTTGGTAAAGAAATTCTCACTTTGTTTATTTTGTAACACTCACCACTAGACTTACAGAATTTTAAATCTTAAATAAATTCCAGTTTTAAATATTTTTTGATAAAAGTCTTGAGGCTCATATATGTGTCATAAATACTCTATCAATCTTATAAATCTTTCCAATAAGATAATAATAATAATAACAATTCTATTCTTGATTCATGCTTGAGAAACTTGGCAGTCCATTAAATGCCTATTTTTTGACATGACAGTAAAAGGAAGTTGAACACAAAAGTCGTAGAACATTTTACTTAATGCCTTGTTCTAGCTTCAGTTTATTGTTGCATATTTTAAAAATGTAATTCGAATCTGAGTGATTCTATATTATAGTGTTTTTTAATAGAGTAAGTGGGGGAACCTTCCAAAGGTATCTGGGAAGGTGGCTCAGAGAATGTGGGATTTTTACCCACTAAACCCCCAATTCCTCTTTCAGAGGGGTTTAAAAGAAGGGAGAAAAGACCGGCCTCTCCTGGCCAGGCAGACGGACAATAGATAGAAAAATGGGGGACAGAGGGAGTGAAAGGTAGACAGTGAAGAGATAGGAAAGCAAAAGCAGTCAGAAGAAAGGAAAGGGAAGCTAGATAGTGAAACGGGCATTCACAACGTGCAGGCGGGTGACAAGGACCTGTGTCTATATTATAGTTAAAACAATTGGAATACAGTTAAGTTTAAATTCGATTTAACTGTTTGTCCAAATTTTGAGGACCGATCAAAAATTCTAATCATAAAGACCAGATCATACGATAGATTACGACCGTCCTCTTTTCTCTCTCTCTTTTTTTAATCTGTCATCATTTACCACCATGATATAATCCAGTAATGGGTGACCCACAGACCTCGTGGCAAATTAGATTTTTACATAATTGAAAAACCTGAGGTATTTTTGTTCCCTGTTTTTATTAAGTATGTGAATAAAATTGATATTAAAATTTATTTTTATGTTACATTGATCACTCATAATTTTGAATTGAGATATGCCGTTTTTTACTCTCGACTACAACAGGATGTGGAAGAAGCTAGAAATCAACCATTATTTCCCTATTTAAGAACATTGATCACTCAACTGCAGGCTTTCCTCCGATAGTTCATAATTCTATTATGAAATAAATTTTTGATTAAAAAAGTACTGATTTATTATATCATTTATTAGATTAGGGATATTAGATTAGGGTTTCTTAAACTATAGGTCGCGACCCCAAATGAGGTCGTGTAGCAAGCATTCTGGGGTCGCGAGAGATTTTAATGTCAAATATTTAAATACCATAATTTTATACCATCTAGGTGCGTATTTGTGCGGAGTCACACTTACACACACAAACAAAGCTTACAAAAAGCTTTCGAATGGCTCCAACTTAAAACTACAATTTCCAAAAAGGCTTTTGACTGAGTTCTGGATCAGAATTAGAACTGAATTTCCCACAATCGCAGATAAGGCGTTAAATATTAAAGGCCATTCAACAAATGCATTCAAAAAGTGTAATTTTGATGAAAAATAGGGCATGTAATTTGTGTAACACTAATAAATACAATTTTACAACTTTTTGTGTAGTTTTTAATTTTAGATTTTTGTATGTTTCTAAACGAATTCTGTAACTATAAATTGTCATACGTAAGTTATATGTATATTGTTACCTAATTAATAAATCACCAAAAATATTCATATTTTTCTTATATTTATATGGGGTCGCCAGGAAACTCGCAATCATAAATTGTCACAAATTGGGGTCGTGAATGAAAAAAGTTTAAGAAGCCCTGTTATAGATTATTGTATATTATACTATATACACTATAAATTGTTGAATTAATATATTATAGATTTATTGATTTAATATATTTGATTAAAAAAGTATTTGCCTTTTAAAACATAAATGTGGGCCCGCTTCAAATTTTTTTTTGGGCAGTGGTACGCTGAACCAAAGAAGAGTTGTCAAACTCTGGTCTAATTCATAAAAATAGGTAAACATCAAAGTTGTTTACCATTAAGATAAATTAAAAGATTGAATTACTTACAGAATTATTCACGCATGTTTGTTTGTTGGGCCAAGAAGAGAACGAGGTAATTCAAGGTCTGAGAGAGTCATTGAAAGACAGAGTTAGTCGTGTAGAATGCTTTGCTTCAGGAACTATTGTAAAACCTCCTCAGCAAGCATTCAATACTGTTGTGTGTTTTCATGATAAAGAAATCGATCAAGAAAATCAAATGTTGAGGTTTGGATCTGTTCTTGATGTGGATCATCAGGTGAGCACGCGCAGTTATAGATAGCCTTATTTTTTTCTTCAACTATTATTTTTCCTTTTTTCTTTTTTTTTATAGGGATTAATTATACACGTGATGGAGCATTCTAGTTCAGATGGTATGCAATCCACATCTATATATGAGTTACATAGAGCCGGAAGAAATATGACAAAGCAATATGAAAAGCTTAAGAAGGGTACCGTAGTAGTAAAAGTACGAATTATTCTTAACTTGACTGATTTCCTCTTTTTAATAAAATGATTTTCTGTTTTTAGGAGTTGTTATGATTCATTATTTATCTCATGGAGAAGAGAAGAGATTGATAGATCTCATTACATCACTCATATTTACAGATCCTCAGACCATTTCTGGACAAACACTATTTATTTAACTGGTGATGAAAGTCGAATGAGCTGTAGGTATTTACAGTATTTCATCAAAGTACTGTACTAACTCGAGCTTGCAATTTTGTAGTTTACAAGCCTTTTTTTAAAAATCAAAATTGCATTGCATAAAACTCTGCTGCCTTTTTTAAATTATCGTCCAATACTCACCCCAAGAGGCTTGTTGATTAATTGGTCAGCGCGACCTGACTACTTAAAGAATGGCTAAAAATTTGAACCTCCTCCAGGCATCTTTTGTTTTACTCTAGGCTTTAGACGTAACTGATCAAAATTTAAATAGAAAATTTATTCAGCTTATTGCTGAATAATTCTGACGACTACCCGTCACAATCCTACATGATGTATGCACTTTTTGCTTTATTAAAATGACTTAAAACTATTTCAAGAAAATACTGTTAAATATGAAAATTACCTAAAGCATTATGTTAAGCTTAATTGTAAGGTGTGGTACTTAATTTTAAAGGATTTTCACAAAAATTAATACTGCTGTTTATCAAATGGAGACGAAAGTTATTTTATTCAAAATATCGTCCATTGCCATCCATAACCTCCTGCCATCTTTCTGGCAGTTGATGGATTCTGCGTTTAAAAAAACTGAGTATCCTTTGAAGCAATCAAATTTTCGATCCATTTTTTACATCCTCATAAAACGGAAAGTGTGTAGATAGGATATGTGCCACTGAGCGAAACAAATGATAATCAGAAGGTGAGATGTCTGCGGAATACAGCGGGTGCGGTAACACATTCCAGCAAAGCACTTCTGATGTGCTTTTAACCGATTTCGCATTTTGAGAACGACCATTATCATGAGAAAAAATCACTTGTCGTGCCGTTTCGCATATTTTCCTTCATTTTGACTGAATCCCATGACTCTTAGTCATTTACCTATATCTTCTTTAGTGACATCTAATGCTTTTGCAAGTTGTTTTTGTGTTTGACGCCGGTCTTGACCCAATAACTCTTGCAGTTCTGAATTTTCAAATTTTTTTGGCACACCCGGACACCCTTTATCTTCCACATGAAAATTGCTTCCTCTAAACCTCCTAAACCTGTACTCACATGTTGAAATGGACAGATTTTGTTCAGCTTAAGCTTCAACAAGCAAACGGTGACTCTCGGCTGCACTTTTGTTTTGATTAAAACGTACAAGTAATGCTTCCCTAAAATGTTGTTTGCAGGAATGTAATTGGCCATTTTTAGGGTAATAAAAAACTGATAATTTTTTAACGTATTCGAAGAAGTTTAAACACAATTTATAGATCATATAAAGCACTTTAATTCTACTTGGGTTACATTAACCAAAACGTTACTAAGCATTACTTACGTCGGATACAAAAAATCCTTTAAAACTAAGTACCACAACTTATTTAAACACATTAAACTTTGTACCAAATTTTATTATTTATTGAAATGTTTTTCGAGATGGGTGTAATGGTACAACACAAATCCAAAACAAACAAATTACTCTATTAATGAATAAAAATTTTTAGAGAATTGTTTACACTCGACTCGCCGATTTCGTTGAGACGCACTGACTTGCTGACTTCTGACTTGATAGTTGGTTTCTTGTGACTGATGTCATATATCATGTGTATAAATGAAAGTGAAATTTAAACAGCTTTAGGTGTTAAAAATTATATTTTGGATAATCGCTGATACAGAAACCATAACGTATAAACGAGCCGACTCCAGACGACGACTGAGCTTTCGCCTATTTCGTTTACTGTTTGGACCTGGGTACTGTAAATTGCCCTCTGTGCTATGTAGGCAGAGTGATAACCATTGGTTTTGTTTTGTTGTGTTTGATTTGGTCGCCACATGTAGTAGTCGAAGAAAAGCCCTTTTCAATGAAAGTACAATATAGTAGGGGGGGATCGATAATAAGAAGGATGTTTCTGTGGCGTCCGAGTGTAGAGAAAAGACGTTATTAAGATACAAGTGCATTTATTTCACTGACTCACACAACAAAGAACAAAATAGGTGCAAACTCAAAAGTGTAACAAAAAAAACAAAACGTGCGATCGTCTGTTATTCACTCAGGAAAAAGCGTTTTCAAATTGTTGCATACTAAAGTTTTGTTTTGAAAAGAAGTCATAATGCGATTAAAAACTGAGCCAAAATAAATGATTTGTCTAAAGTAATATCATGCGGACTAAAAACATTAGAATACATTTATACTTAAATTGAGAATACGCGTAGTTTATAATTTGTTCTTTTTTGGAATGAGGGAGGAGAATACGAATAAAATATTTATAAGTTTCTCTTAAGGGTTGCCAAACTAAAAAACTGGCACAAACAGCAACAACAGTTGTAGCCGTAGGAGCTCGGAAATTTAGCTGTCTATGGTAGAGTATAAAAGTACAATTGCTGTTAGAAATAATACCTGAAAGCACATAATAGTCGATATATAATAGTATGTATGGCACTATCTGTCCTGCGACACAGGACACGAGCTTGAAACGTCAATTTTAACCACTGATCATGCCAAGAGCTTAATGAGACGCCTGGTGATGTTAATTTGGTTGTATTCTTTATGATTCAGTATCTTTGTGGGTCGGCTTCATTGGAAAAAGAATCCGTTTTTCAAACTTTTACGCGGGTGGTGGTAGACCCAAAAGTGTTTATATTACTTTGCATGATTAGGACATACACAGTACATTTTACATGTCTATATTAAATATATTTAATTGTTATTAGTGTGTAAAACAATATTAAAATTATGTTGTTTGTTAAGTTACTTTTTTTTGGTAACTAAATATTTTTCCTGCTTATTACGTGTTAAAATTTATCTGGAATAAATTTTGGATGGCTCAAAACAACCACGCCTTTCCTTTTCAGGAAATCCTAAAACCTCACGCTACTGTGTTAGCGACCTCGAATACTTTTCCACTTGCGTCAAGGTTGTGGTCAATACAATTTTTAATACATTGATGGACAGTAGAAACAAGTGAAATTCGAACATTAACACTATGTGTTTTTGTAATTTTTAGAATATTAGAAGTACATTGGAACCTCTCATAACGAGTTTAATTCGTTTCGGAGTTTTACTCGCTATGGGAAACGATTTTTTCCATATAAATTAATGTAAAATAGGGTAATGCGTTCTAGACTGAACAAAAACTGTTGGGGGGATTCCCCATGTACATGTCGCTCATTATGCCAAAAATTATACTCGTTGTGAGAGACTTTTTGTTGCAAGTTATGTTGCTCATTAAGAGAATTTCTCGCTATGTGAGGTTCCACTGTAAAGTATTACGGAAGCTGAAGTCGTGTAACGGGTGGGAATTCAACAAAAAGAAAAAGTTTCCAAAACATGACATTCAGCTTCTACTTGTACATTTGTGCCGCTATATAGCCGTACGACCGTTTGGTTTTGGCCGCCATACCATATAGTGATGAACTTCGCTTTGGCGGCTAAAGACGCAAGTGTCCATCAACGAGTTAACTATTGTAAAACCGTAAGAAACATGATTTTTTAATAACCGTTTTAGTTCTTTAAATGTACAAAATCTTTTGTATCATAGAAAACAGTAAGGGCTATTTTAAGTAATGTTGAGGTCCTGAAATGGCAAAAATTTTAAGTTAAGGTGCTATATTTTTCAGGTTCTCAACATTGAATTTAGCCTATTTTTGGCGAATGTTATGCCTAATGTAAGTAAAAAAAAACTTTAATCATTAATAAACATTTTTGGTGTTTTGATATTTGAGTTTCATTATAAACCTAATTGGGCATTTTGCCAAACTTCCCCCTTTTTTATTTTAATGAAAGAAAACTCCTAAAAAGCTTCACTAGCGATCATTTTACTCATTGCTGCAATTACTGATACGGAAATAAAAATAACTTAGGTTTTTAATGAAAACTGGTGAATAAAAGAGAACACGACATAAGTTTTTATATAAATTTTTTAATTTAAAAAACTGCAAGTTCCTTTTACGGAAAATTTTAGGCTACTTAACAGCTACAAACAAAATATTAAGCAATTTACGACTGTAGGCCAAATATAATATATAATATAATACATTTCTAAATGTTCGTTATTAAGTGGAATATAATGATGAAATCCAATTAAGAATATTCATGCATTAAATCATCTCTTCTGGATTGAACATACCCTGAAAAAAAAATCAGATCTAGTTATTAAATTAATCATTCTATAAATCATTTTACAATATATCTTCTACGTTTAATTTAATTTAGAAAAGTTGTTTTTATTAATCAATTCAGTCTTTATGCATAAAATAGATAAGAAAGGGGGCATCGCCTTCTTTCCTCTTCAAATTGGCCATTACAAAGGCGGAAATTACGTAAGAATAAGGGCAATCAATATACACGTCTCAAAATACATTGTAATATATAACTAACTAATCTTCGACAAGGGTTGGTGGACCTGGAAAAGCTGGGAAACCGACTGAAGAGAGGAAAGGCACCGGGAAGCGACGGAGTTAGGAGTGAGGCCTGGCTGTATAGTAAAGGAACGGGAGCATGGGAGGAGATGCTCAAAGTCGTCAGGGATGTATGGCAAGACAAGGGACTCCCGTCCGCTTGGAAAAAGGGAGTGATTGTGCCCATTTTCAAAAAAGGGGACCCCGAGCAGCTAGAAAATTACAGAGGGGTTACACTGTTGAATACCAGCTACAAGCTGTACGCAATGGCCCTGGAAGAGAAACTGAAGAAGGAGATCGAGAGGAAAGGCTTATTACCAGACACGCAAGCAGGCTTCAGGAAGGGCCGGTGCACCATTGATAATATCTACATTAGGGTGTCCCAAAAAAATCAAACATTTTTATTTAAAGACGCATACCCTCTTAATTTTTTACAATGATGTTAAAACAATTGTAGGTGAAATTTCAAGTACTTAGGATGACAGAAACCCGTGCCGACTTTCACCGAAACATATTACTACTTAAGGGCTTAAGCGAACGTAAGCTTACATGTTGTTCTGGTTGTTATATTGTTAGTAGACGCATTTTTTTTGAATAGTCAGCATGTCAGTGTAGTTACCCAGTTCTACACAAAGTATATTTATAGTCGGAGACGCCAAATATCAAATAATGAGCTCGAAACTACCCTCTAATTGGCAAGTTTTAGCAGTACTCTGCTTTACAGTATTCATGAAGTGTATTTAACTGTCAATGAAGGCCCAAACTTTGCTATTCACAAATGCATTATCTATTGGGAAAAAGCACATATACCGACCAATTTTTACCTAGTTGTGTGAGGAAAAAGTCAGTAATGTGTACCAAGTTAGGGGAAACGTATAAAAAGATGCTCAAAAAACACAACACGAATTCGAACAGCGTCGACAAGAGTTTGTCAACAACTTAAATAATTTGTTTGGTATTGCACATACCAATAGGCTTCAATTAATAAAAGTATATGAAGATAAAATCATCTTGCAGCGTCAGAGAGAGCCTGGTCGACCTGGTCATTTAGCTGGAGTGGACAAAAAGTTGGCTGATAAAGAGTAAAGAGTGGGCGTCAAAGCTATCGAGGAAGAAAAACAAAGAGCTAAATATTTTTTTGTATCAACTCCTGTGACACCATCTTCCAAACCGTCACAAAGCGATTCGTCTTCTGATTCAAACGAAACGTAGATTTACAAAAGAATTTGAATATAATGGCTGGGGATACACTGCCCAGAAATATTAGAACCCACACTGGGAAGGATTTCATGACTCCAAAACTAGTAGCAGCACTGGACAGGGATTCAGTTTTTATCCTCAAAGCAACTATTGATGCACTTGGACATAATACTGACGAATTTTCAATAAGTAAGTCCTAAATTCAAAGAATTCGTGGGGAAAACCGAAAGAACTCTCTGTTGCCATAAAAACTCATTTTCAAGCCCAAGTACCAAATGTACTGGCTGTTCGCTGGGGTGTTGAACTACTGTCGAATTTAGGTGCTCGAAAATCAAAAGAAGAACGTCTACTAACAATATAACAACCAGAACAACATGTAAGCTTACGTTAGCTTAAGCCCTTAAGTAGTAATATGTTTCAGTGAAAGTCGGCACGGGTTTCTGTCGTCCTAAGTACTTGAAATTTCACCTACGATTGTTTTAACATCATTGTAAAAAAATTAAGAGGGTATGCGTCTTTAAATAAAAATTTTTGATTTTTTTGGGACACCCTAATCTACATTCTAAACTATGCAGTTCAAAAGTGCCTGAAAGAGACAGGCGGCAAACTAATTGCCTTTTTCATAGACTTCAAGGCCACCTTTGACACAATATGCAGGGAAGAAATGTGGAAGGTCCTGGCTAAACAAAACGTAGACCCCCCACCTCGTAGAAAGAATAAAAGAAATTTAATGGGAAACAGAAAACACGGTAAGGATAAGAGAAGAAGAGTCAACCCCGTTCTGGACAACACGAGGAGTGAGGCAAGGTTGCCCACTAAGCCCAACACTATTTGCGCTTTACATAGCGGACCTGGAAAGAACACTGGAGAAGGGACAAACAGGAGGAATCGTAATAGGAAGGAAGAAAAGCCTACGCGGATGACGTGGTAATATTAGCGAAAGAGGAGGGCGAGATGAAGGAAATGATGAAATCTCTAGAAAGATACACAGAGAGAAAGAAACTGAACTTAAATGTAGAAAAATCAGCGATAATGGTATTCAAAAGAGGTAGAAGAAAGAGAGAAGAAACGAAGTGGGAGTGGAAAGGAGAAAGAGTAAAAGAGGTGGGGGAATACAAGTACCTGGGCTTCATTTTCCAGAAAAATGGTGAATACGACCGCCATATAGCAGACATTACCAGAAAATCAGTAACCTGCATGAAGGCCACATGGAGTATCGCAGAAAGACTGTTCGCCGGAAATTTTAAACAAAAGTGTTACCTATTCAATGCATTAGTGAGAAATGGCATGACCTACGGGTCAGAAGTATGGGGTTGGGAAGAATTCAGAAGGCTGGAAGCGATACAAGAGAAATACTTGAAATGGTCCCTAGGGGTAGACCCAGCAGTTCCAGGTTATATCATTATGGAGGAATGTAAGAGAGACCGAATTGGTGTAGAAACGGGGAAAAGAGCCGTCAGATTCGAAGATAGAATAAGAAAAAGCGAAAATATGATATTAAAGGAATGCTTAAGAGAAATTGGCAGAGAAAACAAAAAAGAATCCAAGTGGGAAGGAAAAAGAAGGAAGTTCTACGAACGAAGTGGCTTATCACTGAGGGAAGTGAATAGGTTAGCAGAAGGCGAGAAGGTGTTAGAAAATCTGGTAACTGAAAGAGGAAGAGAAATACAAAGACAAATGCAATACAACAGAATTATGGAGTCCAGGTACAATCCAGGGTACAAGAACCGAATGGAACTGGGAGTCCCTGCCTACCTATAAGGGATAACTTGTGGGAAGAAAATGAAAAGAGCAGCTCAAGTGAGATGCAACGGCACGCGATACTGGATGCCAACACAGGCACTCCTGTAGGATAACTACATTTACTAAGAAATGTACTGTTTTATGTGAAAATTGTATGTATAATTGTAAGAATTGTAAGCCGAAAGGCGGAATTCGAAAGAAAATATATTATTATTATTATTATTATTAATCTTCGACAAAAGCCTTGGTTGCCTGTAATAGGTAGCATAACAATCTTTTGTCGGCAGCGAGATTCAACTGAGATGAAAAGACTAGAGAGAGGGTGTGCAGGCAAAAAAGAGCTTGAATCAATTTTACAAATTATGATCTTCAAAAAAAAGGAGAATTAAAAGGGAAGGACCATTATGAATATTTAGCTTTTCGCGGCAATTACTTAAATTTTTTGTAAATAATTTTTGGCTTTGACGCCGCGTCCACATTGCATTATAGAAAAATAAGAGAATTTTCTCATACTTTCACCAAACGTTTCGCCTTTTTTCAGAAGCTAAAGGCATCCTCAGTGGTTCGACAGTCGAAACCATTATTTTTCTGCAATGTCGACGCGGCGTCAAAGCCAAAAATTATTTACAAGAAAAAGGGAAGGACCAAGTAGGAGTGAAGACACAAACATAAGAAATTGAGGATTTCAAATCTGATTTTGGGATTCATCTACCAGAATGATAGCGACATTTACAAAAAAAAACAAATACGTAGTAACGACGGGGAAAAATACAATAGATTAAGGTTTGAAGCGTTGCCAAAAGGTAGTTGGATGGATTCACAGAAGTTATATGCTAGATTCCTCAACCTTTTCGCTTCTACGGATCACTATAGTGGCTCTCCACAAAATGCCACTGAGGCATGTTTACCTTATGAGTAATTTCTTTTTTATTACAGTACTCTCGCTGACGATCGTCATTCAGTGATGTGGTGCATATGTGTTCAGGGAAGTACCGCGGCACAGAACCCGTAGCAAAACGGTTAATAAAGAGCCTAATAACGTGTACGAAGTAAAACGTTTGTAGGAAAGAATGCAGAAAGCCATCTAAGAAAACAATCTTATGTAATGGTCCGGGCAATCAGTGCCCGAAGTGCCCTTTGTTTTGAGGGTTGAAGTAAATACAGATAAGTGTTTTGAGACGCTTGTTTGGATTATCCTCAACAGTTCTAAGAGGTTGAATCAGTCATGAGGCAACCATAAATAAGGGTTGTTTATATGACTGGATAAGGGATAACCGTTGATGAAGGATATAATAGGCCTTCATCAGCAAGAGATGTAAGTGACCCTCAATAAACATCTTTGTTTTGATGAAGGGACAAAAGATAAGATAATTACTAAGTGGCATCAAGGGTGAGAAACAAGTCATAATCACGCCTTGATCGAGGATAGGGACAAACAAGAAAGTCAGTCTGAAAGAGGACTCGAGAGAGAGAGGTTTGGAATAAAGAGCTAGAGTTAGCTCGGGGAACCAGCTGGGGATAGGCCAGCTGAAGAAAAGCCAGTCGTAAAGTAGATTCGGTAAAGCGAGGTCAAAGACTGGAGTTAGGAAAACCAGCTGGGAAAAAGGCTGAAGAGGGCAAGAGCCGCAAATAAAGAATAAAGGACATCGATAGAGATGGCAAAGTGGATAAAGTAAACTAATAAGATAGAAATAAAAAGTTGAAAAGAAAAGAAGTGAAGTACACGTTATTCACCTATCCCGATCAGCAGTCCGTTTCCAAGTTCACTTCAATTCAAATTGGTGTCAGAGGTGGGGTTTCATTACACTTATATTGGTTTTATAAGTGGTCAGGTTGGGCAGTACAAAGTTGTTAAGATCTGCGACCAATGCAATGGTGGTGAACAAAATTCGAACGAAAGCCTAGAAGTTGAAGAATGAACTTGCAAAATAGAGAGGCTGGATTAATCATGAAAAAATAACGGTTTTGTAAATCCTTCCTAGGATTTAAAACTGCTCTATTTCATTTACAACATATTCTGAATTTAGGAATTGGAGGAAGGGTTGTTTCTAATCTAATTAACATTATAATAGAATTTTTTTCATTTCTGGGCTTCAATTGCTGACCAGACAACATTACTGGTCCCTTTTTTAATAAAGCCAATGTAGATCTTGACCACATCAGATATACAATGTCAAAGAGTATACATTATGGGAAACATGGTGTCAGCTTTAGTTTTAACAAATACTTCAGTGATTTTTAAATAAACATTTTAACTCACTTACTTCAAAAGGAAGAAGGAAGGCATAGGATTAGGATATTCATGAATTATCACTAAGCATCACATTCTATGGAGAAAAAACAATGTGACATTAAAATTCTTACTAAAAAAGGAGGCTTAATGAGCAAAGAGATAAGTGCACAGTATTGATAAATAATAATTGTACCTTTTCTCATTAATAAAGTAATAAGAACAGATGCAAGTTTTACCTTGGTAGTGATAAGTAAATTGGTAGTGGTTTTAATTCCACTTTTCACCCTTAATTTTTGGGTATAACAGGATATGGGAGAAGAATTTGAACCCACGATCATTGCATCCAAGTCAGGAACTTAACCACTACACTACTCCTCCCACAGTGATAAGTAAAACAAAAAGTTGTTGGAAAAGATACCTTTGCTCTCCTCAGAATTGAATCTTTACTAGCATCATATGGATGATCTTTCGAAGGAATTTCTAAAACTGATGGAATTGGCTGTGAATGGCTGTCAATTGCATGGCGAATCATTTCTGCTATGTTTTGATTAATTAAAATAATATCTACATCATCTCTTTTAACAAACCTCTTGAAGCAATCTTCAATCTCCGAAATTGCAGTATCTAAAAATTTGATGTCAAACATTAATTATATACAATAATTGGGGATTATGTTTGTAGGTTGCAATTACATTGTACCACATACCATTACCTACACTATTTCAATATTAAGCAAGTATAACCACTTCTTCGAATAGCATATTATTTTCAGGAAATTAAGTTTAAAAAGAAGGGAAAAGGGAGTAAACTTATATTGGCACTTGGTAGTTTTTATCTACATCCCTTAATTTTATAGAATAATCAGAAATATAAAGAAGTGTATGATAGTAAATAGTGACTAAATTTCGCTTACTTTTGTCAACGACCATGAAATTCGGATGTCGATTTTTATTGATTTCTCCGATTCCACCAAGAAGAAAACCTACACAGGTATCTTCGTCGCCTATCACAGCTATAAGCTTCCCTTTAATGGCTGAGTGTAAAGCCATATTAATGAGACAAATAAAAAGATTTTCCGAGTTTTAAACAGTCCTTCACAAATGTCAGGTGACTTAATCAATAACTTTTTGGGCCCTAAGTGACGTAAAATCATCAGTAAGACAATATAAAAACGGCTTTTAGGCATTTAGTATTAAAATTGTAGCTGCATTTGTGCGTGTATGATTATAAATTATTTTGTTCTTTTAGCAGGTTTTAACCAAAAATGTTGGATCAGAGCAAATCTATCTTAGCTGCCAGAAATGCTTTCAATGCTCTTTACAATATATCACAATTACTTAACACAGGATTGTCAAAGGAGGAACTCATGATTTGTGTTAGGCTGTGTGAAAAGGGAGTCAATCCCACTATGTTGGCGAGTATTATAACAACGATGAAAAATGAAATGAAGATTTATAATGAGAAATCATTGAAGGATGTGAAATAAGCATGAGAAATGTATTTCATTCAGCTAAAAAGGCCCTTTGGTTTGTAGTATGATGATCTTAATTAGTTGTGATTTATTTTCATACTTTTTGTATTCCATTTAATCTAACCACTTTTATCCGAAATAATATTTAATACCCAACAAAGTTATATACTTCAAATAATTTTTTATAGAAGTGTTTTGTGTTTGAATCAAAAGGACTACAGAATAAAATTTCAAATAAAAAAAAATGTACCTATGTTAAAAATTTAGTTCAACAATGTACCTATACCAAAATTTTAATTTCTTTTAAAATTATTTTTGTTATCATAAGGTTACACATACTTTTTTAGTTAATTGGATCAACATGTCTCTATTGTGTGGAGATACTTTTGTATTCAAAATATACTTTTACTACTCAAAACATATTCAGTGCTTTTATTTAAAAAGTTTGAGTGTATTTCTTATGATTTAGTTTATAAGGTATACTTGAAATAATTTTTGAAATCGTCAATTCCTGTTGATGACAAGTTGACCAAGAGACTAATATGTAAAATATGTAGTGTTAAAAACTAGAGGTCAGCAAAATGCATCTCTGGAGTTGTGTGTGGCCCTTCTCCTTGATTGTGCTTTTCCACAAAATGTTTTTTTACTATGTGTCAACTGCCACTGCAGGAGATGAAAATAACAAGTGACCATTAATAAACCCTTTTGTTGGAAATGTAGAAGCCAAAAGATAAGGTAATGCTATCTGGTATCAAGGATGGGAAAACTAGTGATTATCATGCCTTGATCCATATTGAAGTTGTGTTAGACAGTGGACTTGAGAAAGAGAAGTCAGAGGACAGTCAAAAGCTAGAGTTAGCTCTGGAAAGCCAGCTGAAGGAGGGCAGGAATTGTAGTTAGGTTGAGGACAGAATCAGTGTGCAAGAAAAGAAAGGAGTAATAAGATTAAAATAAACTTTTAAAAAGAAGAAAGAAAGGTCTATGTCATTCGCCTATCCCGATCAAGCAGCCAGTCCAATCAATCCAATTCAGTACATCTTTCTTCGTGTCAGAAGTAGGATCAGTCATCCATCTCAATCATTATAGTATGATTCTATATTTTTAACAGTTTGTTAAACTGAGAAAAGACAAACTTTACTTTTAACCCTAATTATTTTGTTAAGCAACAATTTTGTTTTAGCAAAGCTTGTCTCTGCAGCAAAGGTTAGGAAAAAATTGCAGTTTAAATAAGTGGTGGTTTTAATCCCGTTTTTCACCTTTTTTTGGGAGGGGGAAGGGGGGTATACAGGATGCGGGAGGAGGATTATTCAAACTCACAATCATTGTGTCCAAGGTAGGAACTTTAACCACTACACTACTCCTCCCACTTAAAATAAGTCAAGTGGCTAAATAAATTTCAATTTTGTATGGTTATATTTGGCTCTTTTGGATGATGGGTTTGCCATCCGCTGGTATAGACCAACAGGAACAAAGAGTTCTTCGGTATGTACTGTATGTGTGAATTAATGGGGATTTGAACAAAAGTTAGGGTTCTGTCTTTATTTTTACTTGTGATCTGTGCTTGGTACGTGTCGACACTTCATCAGTTTTTTTAATAGTTGCATAGCCATTTATGGTTCAACAAAAATGCCGACCTAAGTGAAATTTGGGAAGGAAAAATTAAGAAAACTAAACTAGATTAAGATAATATAGATAGGCTAAGGTTGGTCAGAATACCACTAAAAAAATAAAATTGGAGCTAGCATAGCAACGGGAAGATAGCCTTTTCTTCTCTTTTCAAATATTTTAGATTTGGTAACTATCAATGCATATCTGATTGTAACGCATATAAATAATGGTTATCATTTCGAGAACAGACATAAGGGAGGCAAGCAAATTCCTAAGTAGAACATAAAAAATTGCGGACGATAAAGAGAACAAAAACCGAGGTGCATAGCAGAACTTTCCAATACTGTGAGCCGTAAACAATTAAAAACTTGCAAAATTTTTTTGTTTTTTTTTATTTTTAATATTTAAAACCTGAATTAAGTATTCAAAATTTTTTTCAATTAAGCCCTTTCACTTCATTTATTTAATAATGTGGTTTTACTAAACTTTCTATTGAACTGTATAAGAATAGCACAAAGTGAAGCAAAAATTTAGCCCCAAAAAGTAAATTTACTTCTAGTATTCATATTTAAAAATTTTTTTTCTCTTGTCTCCCTTTGTTGTTCATTCCTTTTCCTTGACTGTTTGTGAAAAAAAACTCATCGTTGGCTTGGCGTCTTAAGTGCCCTGGGAGCCAAATACACACTTGAACCAGCCTAAGTAGCATCCATCCAGTTACAGCAAGACCCAAGTACAGCAGTGCTGTTTTCAGCATTAATGAAACGTTAATACTTATTTGTTGATTTTTCATTTTAATCGAATTATAATTTTTAGGCACTCGACAATTTTTGTTCATCTATATTTCACTTTCGCGAATTTCTTTCAATAGACTAAATATTGACACGAGAATTTCATTTTTAAAACAATTCGTTGACAATTACTTTAACAAATTCTAATGTATGCAAGTAATTTCATAGACGAAAGAAACCCAAACCAGAGTAAGGCATAAAAATTATTGTCTAACATTACGTTAAGTAACAATATTACAACGAAAATTTTGGGCTACTGGTAGGGTTTTACCTCTAAGAATTTTAATGTTGTCAAGGGAGACACTAAAGTAAACAATTCGATTGATAAAAAATCAATATATAACACCGGCTCACTAGTTTTTAATTTTTTTCCATTAAGCAATTTACATTTAAATAATTACATTAGACTGAAAAATAAATGGATGGGGAGACTTGAACCTCCCTTCAAGACTCCCAATGACTCTATAACTGCAAATCTAAGATTTTTTCTTATTTTGAGTCACCTCAGGGGAGGTGGGTTAAACAATCCCCTAACTTCCGAACCTGCGTGTTCCTGAAGGCGCTCCATATACTAGCCCAGAGGTGCGCAAATTAGGGGTCGCCAAATTTTTATAAATTTCGAATTTATCACCTAACATGGATGGGATAAGTGGAAACTTGCAGCCTCATACATCTTATTAAAGAGGAATTCTACTGCTTTTTATATCGTATAAAAAGTATTTTCTTTAAATTATAAATAAAATTAATATGTGTCATATTTGATGATATTTTTATTCGTTATAATGAAAAAAATGCGCGAACTATATATCGTATTTGTGAACATCTACCTCAAGGGGTCGCCAAAATCTTTCCCTCCGCTGAAGGGTTCGCAGTCGGAAAAGTTTGCGCACCACTGTCCTACCTCAGGTATTTTGAGGTCCTTATGGAGGTTGTCGTTTCTAATATACCATGGCGCGTCCACGATTTTTCGGAGTATTTTGTTTTGAAAACGTTGGACCATGGCAATACTAGTTTTCACGAATAACCCCATTTGTGCCCCATAAGACCACACCGTCCTTAGGAGTTTGTTTTCTATCGGCAGAGACGACCTCCTACCCACGAGCCACAGAGTTGTTTATATTGAATATTAAATTCGTCTATTTTTATATTCACATGAACCTTCCGCCTTAGTTTTGTGTCCAGTGTCAATCCTGAGTATTTTGCCGTACTGACCACTGGTATCTCTTTATTAATGGTTACACTAAATAGAAGGATGTTGTCGGGTTTCTTTAAACTGAAAGTTATATGGGCCGACTTTATTTCATTCAGTTGGGTTGTAGACCTGATCAGCAGCTCATAGTTTGTAATGTGTTTGCAGTACTCCCCGTCGCTAAGATAGCAGTGTCATCTGCAGAAGTAGCAACGAGACCGTCCTCAGGGCAGGGCAGATCCCGTGTGTATAGCAAGTATAGTAAAGGCCCTAACAAGCTCGACCGAGGTACTTCCGACAAGATTTTTTTAATCTTACAAATATTATGAGTCAAATTTTATTACCTAGTCCATAAAAAAAATTAACTCATATTTGGTCAAAATTTAACAAACATCTATTTATCATAGCCCGTGGGCCATATTTTCTTCACCAAACATTTGGGGGGCCAACAAGGTTGATAAATGAGGAGTCAGTTTATGTTAATTAAAAAAATTGTTTTTTTGTTTCGGCCACTTTCTCGGACCACGTCATCAACACTTTCTCCTAGACTCCCCTTTACGCTTCCTCCAGTATTCCTTCATTTTCCTGTTATGTTCCTTCTTCATCTCCTCGGACCACTCTCCAGTCTTCGGATCTCTCCACAGTCTTCAATTTGGCTCTCGGGCGGAACATAAGAGATCCCGGTTTCTTGCGCATCGTGCCCCCCCGCTCGAGGCCTTGCCGCATGATACCCGGTTCTTCAAGATCTCTCTCGATTTCCAGGGACCACGCCGGTCTCGTTTTTCCTTTACGAAGTACTGGAAGATCTTATCCCTCAGTCTTTCTGGATCCAGTTTGCTTAGATGTCCGTAGAAGGTTATCCTTCTCTTCTCATGACGTCTGGGATCCTGTAGAGGTAAGTGTATAACTCAACGTTATGTCTTAAAAAAATATCTTACTTATAGTAAAAAGAAAACCTTAAGATACTCGTAACACATTAAAGAGAACATTGTGGCCATATTAGTAAAATAATTCTAATATTAACAATAATAATACAGTAACATAAATTTATTCTTAGCAAAATGTGTTCGTGAGCCCCCAGTTGGTTTTCACTGGAAAATTTAAGTAAATATATGTGAATTTCAACCTCACAAATTCGAAAATATATTTCAGCCAAATGATTAATTAAATAAGGAGCAGAAATAGTGCACAAGGAATTTCTCCTGTAAACACTATTGTTCACATAAGCTCTATTTCTTCATGGATATAGCTGTACTTTTTGGCGTGCCTTCGTTTTATAAATCTAACTAAACCTTCTGTGTAAAAACACTTAATTTAATAGGTAAAGGCATACTTGCTTTCTTTAAAGATAAAAAAGCATAATATGGGGAAAAAATTCAAAAAAAGTTCATAGTTAAGGTATATAAATCAACAGTTTTGAAATTATTGAACAGCTATAAATGTAGAGATTTGAATTGTTTTCCTCACTTACTCAATACTACAATCTCTATACCACACACTCAATATACATACTACTAAGTGGATTTATGTTTAAATAATTTCCCAATATAAGTACAAAATTCTTGAATCAACTTTATGTATGCTTAAACAAACATTAATTTTAATTATTCAAAAATACGGTGGGGTTTAGATTATCTCATTGATGACAATACTGAACTTAAATATGAAACACTGGGTTTTACATTAAGTGACATGTTATTCTACATTCAGTAAAACAAGTTAATCAAAAAATAAGTGTTAATTATAGGCAGCATAGTGATTTTCACAAAACATCAGTGGCCTGTACAAACGTTATAATATTGAATTTTAATTTACAATGATTGGAGATTGAAATCAGAAGCAAAACATTCTATTTAAGAAAAAAAGTTTAAGCAAACAATTTTCTAAAGCAACTATAAATAAGAAAAAATTAAGGTAAACAAAATATTTATTTCCTTTATAAATTAAAAAGTTTTTTTTTTCATAAAATAATTTACAAACAATATATTAATACAATATATATCTGACCAAACCAGAAATCTTTTAAATATTTTTATTAGATTTCATTCCCTTCCATAATATTCCAAAAATAACTATGATTACACTATCACAGCTCATCATTTTTTGTTCTTTCAGTATCTTTTTGAAGTCCTTCACTAAATTTTCCTGGATATGACAAATTCTCAATAACCACTTCCTTACATTTTTCCTGTTCAACAAAAAAGTCCTTAGCTTCCCATGCTAGTGAACCATCTTTGAACAGGAAAATAACTCTATTATCATCAATAGGATACCTGTACAAAAAATTAAATAAAATTTATATTATTAGCAATCAAACTATGTTTCCAATCTAATTTAAAATTGGTCAGCAGTATTCCTTACATTTCAGTTTGAATATGATTGTTCCACAATCCTGTGTGCCATAGTTTTGCAACTGCATCTGTTTCTTCTTTTGTTAAATCATCCGTAGTTGTAACAAACATCATCAAAGTCTTTCCTTTTTTTGATACCTTTACTAAATTCTCTGGTTTACTTACATCAATTTTGCTGAAATCAATACTTGGTTGAGGTCTCAAATACTCAGGTAGTTCATCAGGTTCTAAAGGATCATCATTCTCCTGTAAAAAAAACCAATTAGTTATTTAAAAATAAATAAATAAATTTTTTTGCAAAAAACCAAGTCAGAAATCTAAATCTAAAAACTCAAGAGCAATAACAAGGTAATATTTGGCAAACAAAAGTAAAATCATTTTCCAAAAACTGGCCTTTACTTTAAGACCATGTTGGGTTTAAGGAATATAATTTAAGTGGATACCTAATGATATCATAACATTCAAGTCAAACTTCCAATTAATTCAAAACTGAATTAAAACTTATCTAATAAACTAACCTCCCACTGGTCAAACAACCTTTCTAAATCGGCATCGTTGTAATCACGAATATCTTTCTTTGCCCATTTCGGCTTTTCCCCTTTGAATTTTTTTCCTTGTACAAAACACAAAAACAAAACGAATAAAATAACTGTGCGCATTTCAAAAACCACTTCGCAAAAAGTGTGAAGTCCCGTTCGTTTATTCCAAATATAAAGGGCCCAAAAAGTGTCCGGTTCTGTTGATCCCGCCATGCTATGACTGTGGATAGTTATGTTTGTTTAAACAATTATGGTGAGAATTTTAGTATCAGAACAATTATCCCTTTTATTATTCATATCTATTTTGCTTTGCAACATTGTATAAATTCTTGATAAAATAAAACCTTTTTTTTTTAATCTAAAAAAATATATATATATTTATTGCCTAATATTCCTCATGAAAATTTGCAGTTATGCAAATTATGTTTTGTGTATCGGTCGATTTAAAACTTCCACAATATATTCTGAACAAAATCTGCGATTCCAGAGAAAAATTAATATAAACTGATAATGTTTATAATTTTAGAAACCGATCCTTAAAAAGAATTCTTTCCTCATCGCCCCAAATCTAAATGAGTCCCACAATAAAAGCATTTAGTGATTTCACTTTTGAATTTCAAAATGTTTCACAATTTTTGTGGAGATGTTTGGTCGTTTTCTTATAGCACTTTGCTTTGATAGGATCTGTGAACAAATTAGTTCGAATATGTTTGGACTTTTCCTATAATTCCGATAATTGACAATTCGTTGGTATTTTTTGGTACGATGAAGCAAATATATTTTCTATCAAAAGTCAAGTGCAATGATAGAAACAAAAGTAACAGTACTGTTCGGACTTTCGAACAGTGAAACCTTGGAGCTAAATTGATGCTCTTGAGTTTCAGCCATGACGGTGATGAAGAAGAGGTAAGGTTAGAAAATACCCTCCCTCCAATTCCCAAATTCAGAATTTGTTATAAATGAAACAGAGCAATATTTAGAGCCCACGAAGGGTTTACAAAGCCGTTATTTTTTCATGATTCATCCAGCCTGTCTATCTTGCGAGTTCATTCTCAAATTTCTAGGCTTTTATCCGGATGGATACTCTTGCAGTAAAATAATAGTCTTGTAACATCATAGTGTATTGTTTAATCATGTAGTGTTTCCACAATCGATTTCAATTTCGAAAATATTAATTTTCAGTAGAACATATGTATGTCTCATGTAGATATATTATGTATATCTTATGATATTATATGTATGTATTATCAGCAGTTTTTAGTTCTACGATGGGACAAGTTCATGTGACGAATCCCCGATATGTTTTGGTAGTATCAGGAGGATGTTGCTCTCCAATGAAAAAAACTTTTGTCATAGGAGGATGGGCTTATGTATGTGCTTGCGTTACAAACGTTCAAAAGATCTCCTTAGAACTCATGACTTTACTTCCCAAATGTGAGGATGTGGAGACTTCTTTAGGCGTACCTCTTACAGTTACAGCAACTGCTCAGTGTAAAATCATGAAGGACAAAGAATTACTTAAAATTGCATGTGAACAGTTTCTTGGCTTTGATATTGATGAGATCGAATTTGCTATTTGTAGCACTCTTGAAGGTCATTTACGAGCAATTTTAGGTATGGGAGCGATTTTGAAACAACAGAAAAGTAACTGATTTTCGATAGTAGCCCGTTAATGCATTATGTAAGTTTTATTTTTCAGGGACATTAACAGTGGAAGAGGTGTACAAAGACCGAGACAAATTTGCTTCATTAGTTCGAGAAGTAGCATCGCCCGATGTAGGGAGGATGGGTGTTGAAATAGTATCGTTCACAATTAAAGATATAAGTGACAAGGTTGGTTATTTAGCTGCTTTGGGGAAGTCTCAAACAGCTGTTGTCAAAAGAGACGCAAATATTGGTGTGGCCATCGCAAACCGAGATGCGGGTATAAAAGAAGCCGAAGCCGAGAGAACAGCCATGGATTTCAAATATGTGACAGATGCCAAGATTGGAAGAAACACAAACAATTACAAGATAAATTTATCAGAATTTGAAAAAGAAATACGCACTGCACAAGCAGAGGTGGCTTTGGCTTATGAATTACAAGCTAATATCCTGGCTCAAGAGATTCGAGAAGCTCAAATTAGAATTGATATTACTGAAAGAAAAAAACTAGCCGACGTTGAAAGATTTGAAGTAACTCGTAAACAATTAGAATTAACTGGCTCAGTTCGTTTTCCTGCCGAAGCCGAGGCTTATCAGCTTGAAACTATAGCAGAAGGAACAAAAATTAAAAAAATCGAAGAAGCGAATAGTGAGGCGGAAAAAATCAAATTGATTGGAGCAGCTCAAGCATTCAGGGAGGGCACAGTCGGCGAGGCGGAAGCTTTTAGAATGTCTTTTAGAGCAAAAGTTTTTAAAAAATATAACTCAGCTGCTAAACTATCCATAATTTTCAATAACTTACCCAGAATGGCCGCAGAAATTTCATCACCGTTATCAAAAATAGATGAAATTTTATTGTTAGGACAATCCGGAGATCTCGTTGACAGTTTAAATAGTTTGATTGGAAAAATTCCCCCTTCTCTTCGAACAATTGCCGGAATAGATGTAACAAATGTTTTAAAGGCAAGGATAGCCTCCAGCCGTAGAGGCAATATAGAAAACTTTGGGGAAGATAAATCGAAGGCTTAAAATTAACTACTACGCGAAGACATTTATAGTGTTAAAAAATACCATGCTATAAAACTGAAATTGAAAATCTATTTTTCCAATTCCACTGATCTTTTTAATTTTTGAAACAATGTAAACTAGGTGTCAAAACAATATCTTTACAACAAATAATGACTTTTTATTTTGACGATGATTTTCAAATGTACTTCCCTTGTTTTCATTCATTTAAATTGTACATCAACAACACATACTACACATCAATGATTATCTAATTGAGCGCTGCAACACCAGCCAGTGCAGAATATCGCTCAGTAAGCCTTTTTAGACCCTAAGCATTAAAAAAAGGTTTTTTATAGGTACTAAAAACTCTATACTATCTTTTTTTTATACACATAGGAGGTGAATTAATGAAGGAAATGGAATTAATCAAAATTAAAATTAATAATTCTTAAATGTATAATTCTTATGTCAAAGATTATCGCTCATATTTTTTTACTATTAAGGTTTTAATTACTAATTTTAATTTTTTTGAATTATACGTAAGGTTTGAAGCCTAAATTAAGGTGCTGTAAACACACAATTTTGGTTTTTTTCTCTCTCTCTTTTTGAGCTGT
>JADMLL010000003.1:0-173545 GCA_016920875.1 Columbicola columbae | reverse complement strand
CCCCCACTAATTATTTCATTTACAGACAATAGTTAAACAGCTTTAATAAAATTTTTAAAAAATCACCCTGAAAAAAACCACTAAAACTTGAACAAATTGTTTAAAATTAATTTTAGGGGAAGTTTTTAAGAATATTGCCTACATTCAAAATCTATGAAGTTTGAAATTATTGGAAATTTAATCTTTTGTTTTTATTTATTTTGGACAATTAGTTTTAACTAAGTAGAATAGAAACTTTATAGAGTCCACATAAAAACTTTAATGCTTTTGTTCATTAAATGCCTATTATTTTCATTTCCATTAAGTTCACTCTAATTAAAAATTTCGAGTCCATTTTCATATTTTCAAAAGCAGACAACTGTTTGAAAATTGCTACTTTTACCGTATTTTATTTCACAATTATTTTCATTTTTCTTGTCTTGTCTTCAATCAAAGCTATTTGTAAAAATTCAACACTACGTACAGTAATTTATTTGAGTACACGGGGTTGTGAGCTCATCAAATTCTAAAAGCTCTGAATTAAAGCACAAAGAATATGAGAAGTTTAAAGCTGTCTTTCTTTCGAATTCAACGCTCAACGCTCGAACGTTCAAATAGAAAAAAAATATTTGATTAAATTAAACTCTGTCCATTTTAAAAGTTTTGGTTAATTTTCAAGCACATTGGGGCGCACAAATTAGTTTAACCAATCAGGTTCAATAAGTTCTAACATTAACTTACATTTTAAAGCTATTAACATGAGTTTATAAAACAGTGGTACCTTGAGATACGAATTTTTTCAGATACAACATGAAATATTCTAAAATTTGTATCTCGACGTACGACGAAAAATTTGAGATACAAATTTTGCGATATGCGATAATTGTCTGGGTCAGGAATGGCGAACGTATGACACGCGTGCCACAAGTGGCACGTCTGAAAATTTTGATGGCACGCACAAAAACAAAATTATTCTTTTAATAAGTTATATTTTTTTGATAGAAATTAATTAAAGATGATTAATCAACACTCAATTTATAATTTATGATATAAATTTCTAGTACTGAATACCTATCTTGGTATGTTAACTAGAACCGTCAAATTAAACATTTTATTATTAAAATATTGCACGGATTCTCTTGAAGTATATAAAGAAGCGCATTAGATAAAATTGTTTAAATAGAATTGCTTTTACTGTATTTGTTTATTTAATTATACTTACGTCTAGTTTCACCACGCTAACATTTCGAATTAAATTTTTTTGTGGCACGTTACCTATTTAAAAAAATGAATTTTTATGACTTTGTGGCACGGACATCGAAAAAGTTTCACCATCCCTGGCATAGGAGATCCCTAAATGGCAAAGCATTCGTTCAGCTTTCCTCCCACCGCTCATCCCTGTCTGGTTGTTGAGACCAGAGTTCTCTGTAAGCCCGCCACAACTTGTTATTCGCTTTGTTTGTGTCTGGGTAATGATATAACTCAGCAGTGAGGAGAAGGTCGAGGCGGAGGAAAAACTTACTTCACGTGAGACTAGTGATATTCTTGGCAAGTGGCAGGAAGTGTCTGATTTTGTGGAAAAAAAGACACCCAGCGAAATTGTCCACTGGGAGAGCGAGTGCCCTATTTGATGACAGATGTCTTACATTCTTTCGTAACATTTTCAAAAGAAGGCAGAAACAGAGTTCTTTTGATCGTTACCTTGTGAAGGTCTCACGCAGTGACAGTCAGGAAAGTGAGGCCAAAAAGGCCGGACGTTGAAGTGATGATAAATAAACATTGTGTTTTATAATATATTATTAGATAAATTGATAAATAGTATGTGTGTTATTACTCGTTTATTTATTTACCAATTGAGTATATTATATGTAATTTAACTGTGTTTTGGGTTAGTTTCATATCGCTAGAACGCATTGATATATATAACATCATTTTAAATGGGAAAAATTGCTTTGAGATACGATTTTTTTGACATACGACAATGATCACGGAACGAATTAAATTCGTATCTCAAGGTACCACTGTACTTTTAGAATAAAATTTATTGAGAGTGCTGTAGGGTCAAACGGATAATAGCCCAATCGTGATCGTGCCGATCACACTTGGGCTTCCACCCTTCCACCTTCGTAGGCTCTGCTGTTGTCTTCACCTACATCGGCAAAGCCAATCAAGCGTTGTAACTGATCGCCGTGTGACGAATTCTCTTGGCGTTTTGTTTATACATTTTGGTTGTTCTTCTCTCTGAGATACAACGAGTCTTCAAAATACCAACTGTTTACCTACCAACTTACCCACAGGGCTAAGCGGCCACGTCATGCTTACCGCGAACGCCTGAGTCTGAATGGTCAATACAATCATAACTGGACTTTTGTCAATTTAGCTATTTTCTGATCAGTACCGGATCAGTCCCAAAACAAGGGGGTTGAACATAAGTTGTTCTCTCCTCTGTTACGTTCGCTCTAATGGGAATCTAAAATATTAAGTAAAAAAGCTGTGCGAATATTACTGAGAACACCTGGTTAAGCAGTGTTACTCTATTTAAGTGATAGCGAGATAATTTTTTTTCCCGAAATTTTGCAAGGTTGAAGATAATGTTTTCGAATGAGGATGGGAACAGAAAAAAGGCAAACTCAATGTGAGACTTTCTCGAAAACATTTTGTTATAAATTTAGTGAAACCCCGACGAACCCAGATATGTAAATCGATAACGATGAGAAATTGTAACTCACCCTTACCTTTTAACTTCTTAACAGTTACCTTGTAACTCGCATTTAAGGAATATTAGATGCAAGGAATATTACCAGTAAAAACCAAATCATGTGAGATGCCAACAGTTGAAATTTTCAGAAATTACTAATATGTTAGGCTTATCAGAGAGGCTCAAATAATCAGTTGATTTTTCATGCACCATAAGAACCAAAAATTACCAGAATAGTATCGCTATTTTCTCTTTTAATTAAGTTTAAACTGATTTTTTCCTTTCAAAATTTTGAATATTTGCGTTTAACATAGGCCAATAAGTCCAATCACCACTCATATCTCTCATCAAAAGTTGAGGCTCTTCTGCACGTACCGTGGAACATCTAATAACGAGTGCCTTTCATAGCGACAAATTTGCACAACGAGTAACATGTATTGCACAAAAAGTGTCTCTCATA
The DNA here is from genome assembly GCA_016920875.1 of Columbicola columbae. Taxonomy (NCBI): domain Eukaryota; kingdom Metazoa; phylum Arthropoda; class Insecta; order Psocodea; family Philopteridae; genus Columbicola; species Columbicola columbae. The sequence continues at coordinate 170,408 of JADMLL010000003.1, read as the reverse complement.
ACGAGCAATTTTTTGGCATAACGTGCGACATGTAAATGGGGAATCCCCCGACATGCAGAGAAAAAGACTTCCAAACCCCGAACCTGGACACATTCAAAGTTAAATCTTTCTTTACCTGTCTTATTTTCTTCCCTACCACCCAAAATTCTTTCATTTCCCTCATTCATTTAAACTTAGCTTCCTTTCCTTTTCTTTTCTCTTCCTTTCTTTCCAAACATGCCTTCCATCTCGAATTTTGCTCAAGCTTTTAGAATTAGAACACAGTTTTTAATATGAGGAATTAATTCACAAAGGAACAATTTAGTGAAATTAGAAAAATTCTGAAAGCAAAGTGGAAAGTGTAGCTTCATACAATGAAAAGCATCACCTCAAATAAGACAGTAGCCATGCACCATGAAATTCATCAATGATAATGCGGTGTTATTGTTAAATCAAATTTTGAAACGTTGGCAAAGACAAACACTCTAGGCTGCTTTTGCAGTAAAGAGAAATTAGGTACATAAGTAAGAAAATATGATTAATAACTAAGAACTAACTACAGTAACTAAGAAAGTATGATTAATCATACTTGACAACAATTTATATATATATTTTTGTTTAATAAATGTTAAACATAAATTTTAAGGGGTTTTCTTTCGACCTGGAACGCATTATTCTATTTTACACTAATTTATATGAAAAAAATTGTTTCGTATAACGAGCTTTTCGAATACGAGTAAAAGTCCGGAACGAATTAAACATTTCCTGAGAGGTTCTACTCTATTTAGTTTTAGAAAAAGACTGATAATATAAATCCAGGTTGGAAAAATACGAATCTCCCTTAGTTAAATGACTGTATTTTTTTAAGGGCCATTAGCAGGTCTAATATGAGCAGTGGCCTTGAGTTAGCAACCTCTCCAGCAACAACACCCAATGGAGAACCAGTTACTTCCTTCTTTCACCAAAACCCTGAACACTGCTCCATGTCTTTGGCCGCCATAAATCGGATGAGGCAAAACTGTCAGGTTAGTCCAAATTTTGTGATATTTTAATAACAAAATAAGTTTTAGTAGACGGTAGGCTAGAGGTTAGAGCATTCGCCTATCACTCCAGAGGCCGTGGTTCAAATCTCACCTGGGTGCAAAATTCCCTCCAAGGCTCAAAACCTTGGTCAGCGAGAAAGCCTTCAACGAAAGTTAGCTGACTCATAATCAAGCATATTTTCAACTCTTGTAATAACTTGCTCCAACAAATAGGAGTGAAAATGAATTGAAAACATCGCGGTCTCTAGTTGGCCGAAACAAAAATTAAAAAATAAGTTTTACTGCTTGCGACATTGATTTTATTGTCCTGAAATTATTTTTTAATATGTTATACAAAAATTTAGTTCGATTCAGGGTAAAGTTTCCTTGTTTAGGCGAGTAAATTCCGATGTAATTTTTTTGCTTACGTTTTAGCTCTGTGATATTGTATTAAGGGTTGGTGGGAATGCAATGCCAGCCCATAAAATAGTTTTGGCTTCAGTGAGCCCTTATTTTCACGCCATGTTTAACGATGACTTGGCCGAAAAGCTTCAGGGGGAAGTCACAATCCAAGACATAGACGCGACGGCTTTACAAATATTAGTTGAATATTCTTACACAGGTAAGTACTTTACTTTTCGAATTACTAAAAATAACACAATAAAAATTTTTTATAATAATTCATGCTGAATAAAGCATTCAGAGCATTAGTCTGTTACTGATTATAAAAAATGCATCACTTACAAAAATTCACTTAAAAATGGAGAAACGTTAGAAAGGCTTAAAAAACAACGAAAGGGGTGACCTTTTACTCACACGTCCAGTGAAAGATCAAAGCTTTTAGGATAAGCTGAAATTTCAACTTGAACCATTCGAGGGATTTCTAGAACATTCACTCTGAGAGAATATTTAAAAATAATTTGAGGATTGATCAACTTTTACGGTATTTAGGCAATATCATCTTCTAATAAAGAATTCAAGGCTCACTTTCATTCATTTGTTTTTTCTTGCCATAACAAACTTCCGCATCTCAACCCTCTGTCCAATTTTTTAAATACTTTTCCTCTGTTTATTTTTATTTCTTCGCTTAATATTACAGGTAGAGTAACTATAACAGAAGAGAACGTTCAAGTTTTATTACCGGCTTCAAGCCTCTTACAAATTTCGTCAGTTCGCGAGGCTTGCTGCAAATTTTTGATGCGACAGCTACATCCATCAAATTGTCTTGGTATTCGAAGTTTCGCTGACGCTCATTCATGCCAAGAGCTTCACAAGCAATCTCATAGATTTGCTCTTCATCACTTTGAAGATGTGGTTTCAACAGAAGAGTTTTTACTTTTACCCTTTAGTGAGGTATTTCTTGCTTCTTTCCACTGGGAATGCTTTCCTTCTTAAAACTTAGTTTCAGGCAGATTCAAAACTATTAATAGTTGTCTTGTTCTCCTAATTTAGAGAATACCTTCCATTTACGAAAATTAACTTTACCACAAGTATCCCAAAGGGAAAATTTGATTTTTTTCTTGTAAATGTTAATTAGAAGAAATTTTCAAAACTACTTTGTTTGCCTTGTTTATTACAAGCATGTCACACTTTTAACAGGTGAACAACGCCATTAGGCCGTTATGATCTCTGTAACGTCATCGCAATTCAGCAATCGATTTCTCAACTTCTTTACCCCTTTACTTAAACATTGCTTTCGTTTCGTTGACCCCGAGGTTTCTTTTTTTTCCGAGATGAAAATTATTGTTCTGACAAAAATATATGTTTGAAACCGATTATTTTTAAATGCACAATCTTATTGCTCAATTTTTGTTGTGTTGTTATTAATATTATCCATTTCCACCAACAGTAATAGAGGGCATTTACAGCCTCCTAGTAAATTTTAATAGGGACAATCTTCTTTCTTTGACTGATTTTTTGAATTTCTGAGCGGGAAGAGGGAAGTACGGGATCAATCTCAAATTTGGCCGCAATTGTCCTGGAACATGGTAAAAGGTACCATAAGAAACTTTTCTTCGTCTTGCGTAGTTCAAACTCGTAGTTTTCACTGTTAAATAGCAAGAAGAGCAAGGGAACTGTGCGTTTATCCTGAGTCATTTTTGTTACTTTTATGCAGTATTCAAGAACGATTTGCTCAATAACAAAACTGGTACTTAAATTGCAGGTCGAAGAACTTATATCAAATACGCAGTTAAATATCGCGTCAGAAGAAAAGGTTTTTTTGGCCGTTCTCGGTTGGATACGACATGATTTGAACACTAGAGGAGAGTACATTTCGAGATTAATGAAACATGTTCGCTTACCCCTTATGTCCAGAGATTTTCTACTTTCTCATGTAGATTCAGAAAATTTAGTCAGAGAAAACCCGGAATGTAAAGAACTTCTCCTTGAAGCAATGAAATACCACCTCTTACCCGAACAAAGATCTGTGCTATCCAATGAGCGAACTACTCTGCGAAGGCCAGAAGGATTAAAGCCCTATTTATTTGCAGTTGGTAGGTTCATATCACAATGGGTTTTTTAAACTACCAAGTTTAGAAGAAGGAAAAAATAACCGAAATTATTATTCCAGGGGGAGGAAGTTTATTTGCCATTCACAGTGAATGTGAAGTATTCAACCCGCGAACAGAAAGGTGGACTCCTATCGCCCCTATGCTTTATCGGAGATCGAGAAGTGGGGTAACAGGTCTTGGTAAACTTCTATATGTTGTTGGAGGATATGATGGAGCATCTGATTTAGCCACAGCAGAATGTTACGATCATCAAGTCAACAAATGGATGGCTATCACTCCGATGGGAACTAAACGAAGTTGTTTAGGTGATTTAAATGATTTATGCATTTAGCGACGATACTAACCTTTGTTATAATGATAATGATAATTATAATAATAAATTGTTCATTCATTAGGAATTTGTAGCCACGATGGTTTAATCTATGTTTGTGGAGGCTACGACGGAGCTTCGTGTCTTAGTTCTATGGAAAGATACGACCCACTAACAGGAGTTTGGAGTTCTTGTCCAGCTATGAATACAAGAAGGAGATATTGTAGGATAGTGGTAGTTGGTAGGCATAGATTAACTGTAGCTTAATTTTCGAATTTCTTTTCCTAGTTTCTTAGCCATAAGTATATATATAAACGTCCATTGTACTGATTTTTTTAAATTCCGGTAAAAGTGCTCGACATTAAAGTATCTTAGTTTCCCTCAAGTTACACGCGTTAGTACACTAGCAAGTTACTTTTAAACTAGCCTAGACAAAAACTGTTCTTAAAAAAAACATCCTACAAAAAACTGAACTCATGCCATAGATCATGTGCTATAATTTTCAGATTTCCGGGCCTTTTTCAAAACGAAAGATACATGAATTCTACTTTATGATCTAAAAAATACCCCTACTAACTTTCATACCTAAAAACCTCAAATTTTCGTAAGTTCAGGTTTCCAAACAAAGGTACTATCACCTTCTTATATGTTTTGAACGCCTTAAAAAATAAATAGGTAATTAATATTTTTTGGATTGAAAAAATTACCTGTGAAATTTTATCTTCCATAATACTGTGTCAAATCAATGCTATGAATTGTTAACCACTGTTTAATAGAGTTGCTAATTTAAAATTTTAAAAATTTTGGCGTGTTCTTATTAGTGGAGATTGGTGAACATTTAGTAAATTAATAGAATTATTATTTAGTACAAGCATGAATTTCTTTGCCACTTGTTTGTAGAAAACTGCATCTATGCACTGGGCGGTTTCGATTCGTCTAATTATCAAGCTAGTGTAGAACGTTGGGACCCTAGAACTAGTGCCTGGAATTCTGTTCCTTCTATGAGTTCTCGAAGGTCGTCTTGCGGGGTAGCAGCTTTGGATAATATGTTATACTGTGTTGGAGGAAACGATGGTACCATGTGCATGTCTTCGGGAGAAAGATTTAACATAAGAAGAAACGCTTGGGAACCGATAGCGGCTATGCATAGTCGAAGGTGATAACAGTAATCACTCTTTGTAGTATTATTAATATTATTGAGTTCTAATACTTTTTCACCCTGAAGTACAACAAGATATAGAAAGAGGCTTAAACTCCCTACTTCGGTAATCCGGTCGCGTTGACCATTTAAACGTAGGCCTCTCGAATGGTAGTGTACATAAGCAAGACACCAAAACTATAAGCATCAGGTAAAAAAAAATTCTGTTAAAAATAACTTAAAGCCGTTCGTTACAGGTCAACACATGAAGTCGTACAAATTAATGGCCTTTTGTATGCATTGGGAGGAAATGATGGAAGTTCGTCTTTAAATTCTGTGGAAAGGTACGATGCTGCATCGAATAAATGGACTCTATCAACGTGTATGTTAACTAGAAGAAGTTCAGTCGGTGCAGCTGTCTTGGAATGTTTGAATATAGAAAAAGTTGTATACTCTAGTAAAACATAGCAATCACCCGAAACTTACGGCTTCCATACCTTGCCAAGAATAAACAGAAGATAAAGTGATCAGCTATTATAATCCCAAATGAGCAAATACTTGATGTCAAATCAGATGTGCGTTTATTGCAGGATTCCCTTTTAGCACATACTTCAAGAACTTTCTGTAAAGTTTTCTCACAATTACGCTGAATTTGTTTTATACCTTGCAATTCACAGCGACTATGAAAACCAAAAACTTATTTCTGATAACTTTTAAAGGATTTCGTGAAAAAACAAATGCTGCAATTATAGCTTTCATCCATCCTTCACCCTGTGTAAATTTTTCGTCGCCTCTTTCATCCTCACAGATTTCGAAAAATGAAACCGAGAAGAAAGCAATTTTTTTTAAGGGTATAAAAAGCAAAGTGTGTAACAATAATGTATCAAAAGTAATTGTTCTTTAGATTTTGCCTCGTGTACTACATGCTATAAATTTTTTTACTGTATTATTATCAACTGAAATGTTTGCTAATTTACAGAACAAAATCCTTCCTAATTCATGAAAGAAACTAATAATAAAAAAAAGTAACTTACGTAATTTTTTCGCCCACATTCCAATTCAAATTTTAAAAAGAAAACCGTAATTATTTAATAATTAATAAAACGTAAAAACGTAATTATTTAATAGTAGGGCAAGATTATTAGGTAAATTTATTATCCATTGACGGGCGTTATCGTTAATTCATTTTTATTTCTAAATCTAATTTTTAAAGTACAGTTGGGTGCGTGTAAAAAAAACAATAGGGTAGTTGAGTGTACGATCCACATTTATTTATATATATAAACAGAGTATTTGCAATTTTAATATTAAAAAAGAAGGAACTCAGGGTTTTCTAAGCTTTTGTCCATGTATTTCCAGATTATATTAATAATTAATTGAAGTACTTGTTTTATTAACTTCTAACACTGCAGGTACAAAAAAAGTTTTTCCACGCATTTCGAGGTTTTTTAATCCCTCCTCATTATTTTAAATTCTCCTGTTCCTAATTTGAAATAAACACAATAGTTTTTATTTAAAAGGTGCAGTACCTGGAAAACAGACCCAAGTGGACAAGTTGGAAAGCAATTATAAAGCTATGAATGAAATGTATGTTAAATTAACTGTTCTTATTCTATTTATTTTGTCTTTAAATTCCACTGCCATATAATAATAATAATAATAATAATAATAATAATAGTTTTATTTCATGATATATAGATGATAAAGCTGCAGTCAAAAAAACAAATCGTTTCTAAAAACTTATCATTTGGAGTTGGTTTTTTATTAGCATCATGTTATTGGTGAAATTGAAAAACAAGATTGAAATGTTTGGACTAAAATAAATTCTTATAAGGTCACATTATTGTGCGGCTATAGACAGAATGTTTATTTTAGCAGAAAAAACTCCGACGATGAATTTATAAAATTTAAAGTATTATTAATTACAGCTGGGTTGTGCATTTGACAGTCCACAGTGCATTTGACCAGTAAATTTTTACAATCGGACTTGAATTTAAAGAAGTGAACTTGAGGTCTTTCAATTTTAAGGGAGGTCAAAAAGCGTACAACATTGTTTTCATGGTGAGGGAAATTTCTCAGGAATATAATTAGTACAGAATAATTGAAATTTATTAGATCAAGTTTGCATACAGGCAATAGATGTTAATAGTGAGTGAACTGTTTATTTCGACTGTAACTGTTGCGAATAAAAGATTGCCCGAAATGGGCAAAATATGCCTTTTAAAATAGCTTTCATTTCAGTATTTTGCAGCGCCTAAAATTTCATTTTAAGCTACAAAATTTAATAAGTTTTTAACCTATAAAAACACCGTAATTCCATTACCGAGTGTTGTGATTAATAATATATTTTAGTAATATTATTTGTTTAAATGTACAGCATTTATTTCTAAATATATTGTATATCATACAAAATGTCATTTCATTCACTATCCAAATTACATCTTCATTAATAAGGCTTTATCTACCAATAAATAAATAAATAAATAAATTAATTATAGTAGTGGTGGTTTTTATCCCGTTTTTCACCCTTTTTGGGGTAAAATAGGATGCGGGAGGAGGAATCGACCATAACGTCCAAGTCAGGAACTTTAACCACTACACAATGCCTCCCACTATAAATAAGTAAATTAATTAAAAATTGTTAATTAAACAATGAATATATATAAGCGTCATGTATGCAGAAAATACACTTTTCTAATGTATTCGTAATATTGTATGAATAAATTACAAATGACACTAAAATCACTTTTAATCGCCAAACATATTGTTATTTTCAATGGGATGCCTTCTACTGATTCAAAAAAATATGACTTATGGATTATGTAAGAATTTCCCCAAAAGGATTGATGATTCTTCTCTCCGAATAACCCTTCAAACGTAGTGAAAGCAGTTTTTTCAAGAAGTTGAGCTGAAACAAGAAGGTAATAATTAAATTAACATCTTTTTACTTGAGTTTAAAGTTTGTTAGAACAAAGCTCAATTTAGCGACTTTTGTATGGAAGCTATTTATAATCTCACTAGTTTTCAAGTACAAGTAGCTTTTTAATGAACTTAACTGCATTAAAAAAAGCAAGTTTTCATACCACTCATACGGCTTATTATAAAATTAAAAAAAAACCCTATAGTTAAATACTATCTGTCTGTAATAAGAGACCACAAGTGTTACGGGATACTCGACCTCGCTTGACCTTCAAGAGGAAAGTTTTGCATATACAGTATATGCTTTAGGTCAAAGATGGCGAATCTTAGTATTAAATTAATGTGATTCTCCTATAAATTTCTTTTTAACTTTTAAATTTTCTTTGCCTTTCATTTTAAGGGAAAAATATTACAATTCAATAAACAAAAAGAATTTTAATTTGTAGAAATACATTTTCTTAATAAATAATAATCATATTTTTCTTTTGCATCGTAGGTTCGCCATCCCCTTTCAAAATTTGGCTGATTTATTTTACTTCGTTCATCTTTGTATTGTAACATTATTGGATAGCGGATATAGAGGCTCATTAACCATCTTAGAATGTGAATCGCACGCTTTATAATCATCTCAGTTGTTGGCACCATGTAATACCTCACAAATATAAAAAAATACTAACTCAAAAATAGTCAGTCTATGGTAACTCTTTTTTTGTTGTTTGCTTTTCCGTCACTTTTCTGTTTTTGTTTTTTGTTTGGGAAATCCCTTTGGAAATAATTTAGTAAAAACTTAATTTTAAAAATAGTTTTTCACTTTCGAAAAAACACTTTAAGCATAACCATACAAAGTAAACTGATCCAGGAAATTGTGATCACTAGTTTAATAATTTTTAAATACAAAGGTAGAGTCTCTATGGAACTATGAATCATTTGGAACCTTTCACTAATGGCTAAGCAATATCGTCCCAAGCACAAATGTTCTGTAGGGTAACAGCAAATTTTTTTCTTTAATGAAAATCTACTAATTACAAACCATATGCTTTCAAATCATAGCTCACAAGAGTGTCAAAAGCTTAGTACATGATGAACTCAATCCCAAAGGATCAAATGGGTACTGACAAAAATACGGCCAAATGCTTTGTTGCTCGATCTTACCCTGCAATTCGTATGGTTGCTTTGTAAAAATTTTTGAATTTTTTCGTGTCAAGTTCATTAGTTTCCATTTGAACTCATCAATAAATTTAGAGTTGTAATAATTTGTAATAAATTCACGTTTTCCATCACACACAATTCTGAATTGAATATCAAAGTATGAATGAGTATGTTCAGTTTCCTGCCTTTAATGTTTTCTGTAATTTAAAAGACAGGAATATTAGCGTAAACAAACAGACTGAAATTTGCGACCTCTATCTAAGAGACAGCATGCTTTCTACTGATGAAAATTTTTGAAACATCTCACTCTATTAAAACCCACAATTGGTTTAAGAAATATAAGTTTAGGAAAATAAAAATTTCGAAAAGAGAAATACGTAAAAAATATAGTTTTATAATGTAATAAATTTGTACACCCATACCTCGCTATACGGCCGCTCTTTATACGGCATTTCACTATAACGGCCTTCTTCAATTATGGCACGTTTTCGATATACGGCCTAAAATGTTTCGATATAACGGCCAAAATGTGTCAAATAACTGGTACAGAAGTTAATTTCCTTCCCGAAATTAAGCAAAAAATTTTGGATCCAGAACATAATCTCGTCTTTGGAGGTTTAAACGAACGTCATGTGTTTCATCTACTTAAAGCTATTTAGAACAAGGAATAAACATCCTCCATGAAAACGATCCTGATGACGAAGGTAGCGCCAAAGTTTCTCGAGAAAGTAACTCAGCCATTAGCTGTTAGAAACAACCGAAGAATGAAATAGACAAGTAGGCAAGACCAACAACGCTGGAATATTTTTTTTTAAGCCAGAGCCATCCTTGCCAGCGAAAAATGACTACGACAGTGATCTGTAGATCACAATTTCTTCATCGTCTTCTGATCAAAGCCATTTTAAAAAATTATGTGTGTATACGTACACATATTTTTTCACATGAAGTTGTTTCATTTTTGTTTGTGGATTATTATGGGTTTTTGTTGTCTGTTATTATTTTATGTACAAATCTATGTACTTGTTATGTATGTATTTTTGATTTAAACCAGATAAAATGCATTTTGAATGACAAACCAAGTTACATTTTTAACAAATTTGGAACCAAACTCCTTGAATTAGTATGAATTTGTATTAGAATACTTGATTCGTTATACGGCTTTTCGTTTTACGGCCAAGTTTCTTGGAACGTATCTAGGCCGTAAAGCGAGGTATGGGTGTATTGTTATAATTCCCTGAATTTGGTTGTTTACAATTCTTTTAATTTAATTCGTACATTTGCCGAAAACGGCTAAAATTTTACTTCCATCATGTACAAGTTTTAAACAAACATACCAATTAATACCCAAAACAAGACAACCATAATTGTTTAATTTTAATTGGAATCTAAAAAAAAACAGTTACTTTGACGTATTTTCAAACAAATGGTAATATAAAAGACAATTAAGAGATCAGCTGCATGTTATTGTGCAATAGCATTTTAATGAAACTGGCACTAATACTCATTTTCCATTTACATTTATTTTTATAAAAAACTATATAAGCTTACTGTATTTCAAAACATGAGTGCGTGGATAGCATAAAAATACATTTTTTGAGAAAATTACCCGTCGATCAAAACAGGTTGCCCAACCCTGACGTAAACAATTAAATATCGAGCGAAAGGCGAAGAAAATCTATAAGCTTACCTCACTGTAAGTTTCACATCGTCTTGGGTTTTGGGCACACTAATTGTCAAGCCTTGAACTGTGGAACTTTGTATAACTTTTCCTGTAGGTATATCCAAAATTTCCTCTTGTTCTAAAACCAGTATTCCGTCCGGCATTTTTGTGTCTTTTTCCGGACCAATCCATACGCGTTTATCCCCTGTTGTTTTACTCTTTTGCTTTGCATCTTCTACTCTCTTCCATAAACAAGCAATTTTTGAAGTGACTTCTTTCTTAGGCATCTTTAGATTTCCTAAATGAATGATAATAAAATTTTCCTAAGTAAAATTTGAGTCTAAACAATTCAATACTATTAAATTATTACTACTGACATATAAAATTATATTAATGTCTTTCTAATGAGAACTGATATGATTGGCAAAAAAATAAGATTAAGAGAAATGTACTTTCTTACTACCTTGAAGATTCTGGGAAACTGAACTTCTCAATTTGACTGTTGGAGCACTCCTTTCACTACCAACGCTTTTTATGCTTTGATTACTGGATGAATTCTTCATTCCTTGATAAATGGGTGCTGAAGAGCTGAATCGTTTGGCACTATTGTCAGCTGCCGATCTGGAATGAGAACAATAGGATGAAAATATACAGAAAAATAGAATGAAACAATACAGAGAATATTAAAACCAGAAATCTTTTGTTTAGTAAAAACCAACTTAAAATTATAAGAAATTTATTTTAACACCAATATTAGAAAGCAAAAAGTTCTAAACTGACTGATATAGCAATGACACGAGAAGTTCCACAGCACAATTCGGGGATTTCCCTATCTACGTCTCTCGTTACGCGTAAGCGAGGTTCCATTGTATATTTAATTTAAATTTTGGGTAAGATAAATTTACATACCCCACGACTCTAGTCACTGGACCATTATTTGTTGTGGTGGTAGCAGAAAGTGGTCTTGTTTTGTGCGTTGATGAAACAATTGTGCCTGTTTTTAAAGATGGCATCGATTTGTTTCGAACTGTGGGAACAATAGTGTCAACAAATTTGGGATCTGGAGGTTTTGTCAGCACAGGAATTGTCTTTATACTTTTTGGAGTAGTTTTCTTTGGAGAACTACCATCATCCTTTGTAAATGTTCCTTCTCTGTGCAAAACTGGAGGCATAAAATTTGAAGTTATGCTTTTAGGTACATTCGGTAAAGACTTTGTTGTCGTAAGATTAAAACTCGGTGAGTCGGTCGCCGTATGTGATATTTTAGGAGAGCTCGGAGTTGATCTGATTTCATTTCTAAATTTTCTGTACGGGGAAGAATACAATTGTTTTTTTCTCCCTCGAATACCTTTTGACTCATCCTTCATTTTTCCCTTTTCAGCTTTGGGATCTGCCTTACATATCTTTGGACCTTTTTCTCTGATTTTTCATTTAAAAAATCTGTGTCTGATTTCAAAACCTCAGACTCCCTTGAAAAAAAAAATAAAAATCACTTTGAATTATTTTGGAACACAGAACATAATTTAAAATGATCGTTTACAGAATATGTGTATTATAAATTAAAATATTTAGATCATCTGTGTAAAGAGATTTGTCAAGAAAATATTCAATTTGATTAGACCAGCGGTTGGCAACATTTTTCTGACGGCGGGCCCTTTTCAAAATAAAATATTTTACGCGGCCGCTCATCCAAGTGTAACTTAAACTTAAATAGAGCTTTTATATATACCATATAAAGTTTAGGTACAAATATTATTAAAAATAAATATAGAAAAATTTATTTTTTATTGACATGCTATAATAACAATAATGTCAGAGAACAAAAATTTTACAATTCATAAAAGGGAAAAAGAAAATTCAATTCCAAATGTTTGTTTATTAATATAAATCTAATTATATTGGATGGGCCCCACGAAAAGTTGCAAAGAGCCGCAGGTTGCCGACCCCTGAATTAGGCTTATAATTATTTTATTTTTGCGGCCATTATTACTATTTTTAGCGCTGTTTTAAATTTTTCGTGGGTTATTCTTAACAGTCAAGTTTTTGGAACAATAAGAATTTTATTATGACTCTTAAACATTCATAGGTTTTCCTAGCTTTATCAGTCAAAGACATACCCAGTAGACCAAAGGTTGATTTCGATTAAAGCTCTTATTAGATCAAGAAAAATAGGATGTGAGGGTTTAAAAAACAAAGTCAAAGAAAAAGATAGAAACCGAAAAATAGGTATACCAACCTAAATTTGTAATTGCTGTGACAGTCGGAATTTTTACTGTACGTTGCTGTATCGATTACAAAACTTTTAGAAGGTCCTTCTGTTTCTAGATCTGAAGTCACGCTAGCTTCAGAATCAAGGTCCTGGGCAGCATTTTTTAGTGAAAACGCAACCATCTTTGCATTGTCCACAAGTTCTTTCCTCTCAGCAGGTCCTATGTTCAATAAATTATTAATAGAAGTTGAGTTAATACTGTCGTGAACATCGTTTTTATAAACATCATTTTCGTTGTAACAAAACTGACTAGCGTCTACTATTTCTTCTGGTTTATTAATTTTCACTGGAGGGTTATCACATTCTAAAACAATATAAATTAAATAATAATGTATGGTTTTATCATCATACCAAGTAAGCAGCGAGGTCTTTTTTCAATTATTCTGTATATAACGAGCGCAAACTCTTCCTTTGTCAGTACGTCACGCTCGGAGGAAGTGATTTCATTTTTTTAAAATGAATTTTTAAAATAAATAAAAGACTGAAATATAAATTTCTTTCACCCTGTATTGTTTAGGTATGACGGATTTATACGTTTCACCCCCGGTCAACAGGCAAAGAAGAAAGCACAACAAAATATTCTGCACTAATTAAATCATTAGTTAAAATAAATACCTAAAGTTCTTTCTTCGCCGAATCCCTTCAATTTCTTTTGTTCCGAATTCATTTTCCCTTGTTCATGTCCGCTAATCAAACGTAAAACTTTAGCATCAACACTGCCTTTCAAATCTCGAATGGTGTACGTTTTGTAGCGTTCTTGAACTATTTTTCTTTTCTCTTTTGGTGTTAATTTTTTATCAGAGTTAACCACCGCAGATTCCTTAAAACCCTCCAAATCAATGGGTAAATTTTCTTGAGAATGCAGCGAATCCTCATCATCGAAAAAATCCATGTTGTTTTCTAATGTATCTTCATTTAAGGTTTCATCTTTATTCGAAACATTTTCTGAATCCTCAAGAGTCAAATCAGAATTTTCACGATTTACACTATATCCATTTTCTTTTGCATACGTATTACAACAGTTTTTGTCCTTCGTGAAAGTTTCTGCAATTTCAGATGATATACTAGCAACAGAAACAATACTATTTTCCAAATCCATATCCCAGTTTCCTTGGCTATTTTTTAAAGATCCTAAGCTATGAAGGTCGGTAGAATCGTCCCTTAATGGTATTAAGGCCTTCTGAAAACCTAGATTTTTAAGTCTTGGTTGACCTTTATTCTCCGATTCACTGAAATCAGCAGTGTTACTAGAAAAATCGAATAAACTGTAATCTCCAGCGTCTAAAAAAGAACTACACGATACTAAAGATACTTCTGAAGTTATACTGCAACCCATGTCCATTTCCTGATATTTTTGAATTTCGTGGCATATTTTATTTGCTTCGGACTGCAAAAATTTAGACTCACTGATTTCAAGACCAACTTTAAAATTCGGAGTCGATTCTGATGATTTTTCTGAATTATCAACTTCATAAACAAATTTTGAATGATTCGGTCTATCATTTGCATCCTGAAGCCAATAAGGTTTTAAGCAATTGAGAATTTCTCTACTTCCTTTAGGTGAATTTATTATATCGTTAAAGTTTTTTGAGTCTGTATTAACTTGTGTCGCGTTAATCTTTGCTTTTCCTAAGCCAGATTTAAAATTTTTCACGTCTTCATCTGTTTCAGAACCATGGGTCATGACCGAACTGGAAGGAATAGCTTTATTCGTTATATACGCTTTCTTTTGTAGATTTTTTTCTGATTGAGATGAACGCATAAATTCATGTGAATTATTTTGGAGACCTTAAAAAAATATATCAAAGCTGTCTTAATTAATATCAATGACCGTTTGGAATGAACTTTTCCTTGAAATAATGGTAATGACCCAAATTTTTCCTAATTTACTTACTTTCACATCCACAGTCTACTACGTCAAATAAACTTAAAGAGGCCTTCGCAAAACTGTTCAAAGACGTCTCTTGAAATGCTGATTTCGTATCGACATAGTGTCTGTGAAAAAAATTCGTACGTTTAGTTATTCTGAAACTGTAAAAAATTTTGGATAAATATTAAGTCAACATTTAATTTGTACATCATTCAAATTAGAATGGCCAGAAAAAATTCGAACGACTCAACTTAACTATTATCTACTTCATCAAGAAATATTATGAAAATTTTTTGGCACAATACCAGACTTTTTATTTTTAAGACTTTAAACCAGATTAGACAACATTAAAAAGAGCACACACTTTATATAAAACTGTGAGATCAGACAGATGCCCCAAAAACCACTTTGCTCACCTCTCCCTCTTTTCCTGTATTTTTTCTATCCAGTTACATCTCAATAACTGAGCTGTATATTGCCAAACAACTAGGGGTATGGTATGTACCTCCCTAAATGGAGTTTCACTGCTCCCCGACAACACAAGCCATCTATTACATTCTCTCGATTCTGGTAAGTCTTTATAAGGGTGCAATTAAAAAATAAATATTTTATCAACTTAAAAAAATCAAAAATTCGTACCTGGTTTTCTCAGCATCAAACTGTACACCTGGAAGTAAAATATCACGAGATAAATTATCCTCGACTTTCGAAACTCTTTTTAATTCATTTTTCCCTTCCAAATTAGTTTTTTCAAGCACAGGTGATTCTTTCAAACTGTAAGTTCGATTCATACCTAAAGAATTTTTATAGTTATAGTCTTCTATTTTCGATTCATTTCTATTAGACTCTGCTGAATATATCTGCGGAGAAATATTGCGTCATATTATAGTTACAGACATTAATTTTTCTTAATGGTTCAGTTTTATTATTCGTTGGCAAAAATTACCTTTAAAATGGATTTGGAATTCACTGTTTCAGATGCAATAAAATCTGCCGCCTGTGAAAACTCTAAAGGAGCATTCGTTTGTGTGCAGCAACCTGCACTGTCTTCTGAAGCGCTGCTCACTTGTCCAGAATGAGGCCCTATATTCACGTTTTTATGTTATGTAAATAGTTCTTGAAAGCTGGTATTCGACTTAAAGGGGAATTGAAAGAACGTAAAGAAGAGCTCTACGCCTAGACTTCTAAGTATATGTACACCCTATAATATTATTTTTAATGTTTTGCTTTTAACCTAGCTTTACACAAAACCTGGCGTTTTTGTTTTTCCAATCTTACAATGTCAAACTGACAGTGTTGAGTTTTTTTACAAGTAATAATAAATTAATAGTCTCGACTTGACTTCAACTTACAGCAAAAATAATAAACAGATACAACTTTATTCGAAAATAATTTTTATTTCTACATTATAATCCATTCTTTACCTTCAGTTCCAGTATCAATTCTCAACGTATTCTCGCGGTATACATCCCTTAGTACTACGTTATCGTTTTCATCAGCTGAGTTCTCCTCCTTGTCTTTTTCATTTACATCTTCGCAATTTTTCTTCTTTAGGGTCAACGTAGGAATCATTGAAGCTTTATACCTTTTAATCAATTAAAGAGATATTCTTAGTTAATTCAATACCAATGCAAAACAAAGCTGAATATATCAGCTTGGTACAAATGAAATGTCGAATTTCCTATACTTTTGCTTCTGGCGTCTTTTTAAACACATTTTTGTTCCAATGTGATACGATTTTTCTTAACAAGTGAATTCACGTTCGTACTTTGGAACCACCACATAGGTATTTGATTTTTGTTACGCGTATCCGATTTACAATCCTTATATTTGCAGAACGTCTAGGCCCGAAATTCACACTCCTATCCATTAAACTCAGTAACAACAATAATGTTGCAAATCCTAATATTAAGAAAGAATTTTTTGATAATACACTGTGTAGCGTTGAAAGTGAACCTGGTGGTGGGCCAGTAACTGCCATTGATTATGACATGTTAAAGACTGTGGTTGAAGAAAATCGTTGAAACAAATTCATTCTATCCGATATCTTGATTTTATAAAAAATCCTACAAGTAATTAATTTAAAAATTTTTTCAATCCGACATTTCGCTTGCACCAACCTGATAAACACATGAAAAAACTATTATAATATTTTCATGAAACATAGTTTCATACCGCAATTGAGAAAAGTACTCAACCGATTGCACCTGCACTGTTCGTGAAATTTTTTACCACGATTTATTATCTTTTTTTTTAAGTATAAGATTTATATTAACTGAAAGCTACCTTTGAATTAATTGTTTTCAATTCTTTTACTTTTGATTATCTCCTTCCCAGGGAAAATTTTTTTAAGTATAATTTTTGAAGTTATCTTTACATTAGCTGAAATGAATCGCCGATTTAAAATGCACTTGATTATAAAAACATATGGCACTAGCAAATTGTTTTTAATAGCTCAAAAATTCCCCAGCCACTTTATAGTAACAAATATGAAAAAATTTACAACACTTAAACTACAATAATTTTTTCACTATTCTTTTTTTTGCGCATGTATAAACAAGATCTCAAAAGGTCAAACACCATTATCCGATTTCTATATAACTTAAAGCAAATTATGGGCAATACTGCTTTACCAACAGCAAATAGACCTAACAGTTCAAACAAAAACACTCCACATATGCTACAGCTGAATTGATTTTCAGAGGGCAAAGTATGACAATAAAAATAAAATAAAAATGGAAAAATAGGTAGAAGGCTAGTAGGCACCAAAAGGATATTAATAAGAAACAAGTGAGGGTAACGATACAACTATGTATGGAAGAAGGTACAGATCTATACAGTGTTTTATACAAGATTATAATTAATGTGTGTCCGAAGTTTGATTAAAAACGTTTTTGGGGGGAGGAGTAGTGTAGTGGTTAAAGTTCCTGACTTGAACGTAATGGTTGTGAGTTCGATTCCTCCTCCCGCATCCTGGTATATCCAAAAAAAGGGTGAACACGGGATTAGAACCACCATTAAACACGTTTTGAGTCTTTCTGATACTAGGTGCGCACAAGCACACCGTTGTATATATAAAATTAATTATTTTAGTGAAATCTTCAAATTAAATATGTACCTGACAATATCTGTTGCCCCCAAAAAAACTTTTAGGAAAGAGTTTTCGATGCATGAAAATTACTTTTAACCAATACCTTTTCATGAATTTCTGATCCTCAATTTTCCCAGTTGATTCTTTTTCATTAAGGCTATCGTGGAGTGTGATGCTTTTATTTCCCAATAAATTCTCACTTTTAAAAATGATCTGATTTATGCGTTCACAGGCTGAATCTGACTGAGTAGATCTGATAGATTCATGACTTTCGGAACGTTTTGGTGGCTTTTTATTGTCTATTTTATTTTGACGTATTTCTACATAATTTGGTGATGAACTGGGTTCTATGTTATCGCAAGTTTCCGCCAATGTAATATCTAATTCTTGCTCCAAAGCTCGTTGTTTACGAACAAACAATGTTGGTAAATTCTGAAGACCTAGGAAATAAAAATAAAAACCAGTCATATTACAGCAACTTGCGATGTACCTATTACTACAAATTTCTCTCTTTTACAAGTCCTAAAATCATTTTTTTTAATTATTTTTAATTATTTATGTAATTTACAGGATTTTTGCAATTTTACCCAAATTTTTAGATGTTGAGTCCAAATGAGGCAATAGGTTTCCATTTGGATTGGCAGTCAACAAATTTTTTAGGGCTGCACTGGAACCCATTGATATCATTTTATGCTTCGATTGAACCAAACTACGAAGCATACTTGTAGCACCCATTTCCCATAGTCTTTTTTGGTCTTCAGAACATCTGCAGGTTGAAAATGTTCACCAACAACAAATTTTGTTAATAAAACATTAATCCCTAAATTAATTATAAAAACACTTTTGTAATTCATAAAAAAGTCTAACCTAGCTGACAAATTCCATAAGGTTCCACACGCATTACTGACTATAGTTAAGCTTGGACTTTTTAAATGCTCCAACAAAATTTCAAAGCAATTATTATCCCTTAGGATCTGTCGGTAATCCTCACGAACTGCCAAGTGACTAGAAATATTTCTTATAATTCCACCCGCATTTTCGACAACTGCAAGGGTATTTGTAGTTGACTTAAACTTTAACATTTTTACTAAAAAAGCCAAAGAGCCGGGAACGGAACAGATTTCCACCTGAAAAAAGGATAAATTGGTTACAATTAAATCAAACAGCTATTAAACAGTTCTAAGCAAACTGCACCTAGTGGAAAACTAAAAAATTACAATGGACAATAACACTACCTTATTCATGGTGCAGTGAGCTGATAAATTCCAGAGAGCAGACAAAATAGACTTTAAAGTTGACTCTTTCTTCGCATCCATAGCAGCAATTGTCAACGCGGAGACTGCTCCCACATCTCGAAGGGCTTGCTTACTCTCAGAATCAGCTCTCCTGAAGTCATAAAAAAGCAGTCAAAACAACTCAACCAAACACTGTACTGAGAGCGAAAACAAACTAGTTACTCACCAAGACAAATTCCTTAAAACACTTGCAGTGACTTGACGGAGGTCTTCGCTGGGGCTTTTCAATTGTTCTACCAATGCAACCATAAATTTTTTAAAACTACACAAAAGGGCTTTGTTTTTACCGTCTCCAAAAGTTAAATTTGTTAATGACATTCCAGCATATCTTCGCAATGTGATGCAAGAGGACTCCTCATTAGAGCTCCCATGAGTTTCAACATCAAGCTAAAAAAAAATTAAAAGTAAAGTAATAACTTATAACGTTGTCTAGTAAAGAATTTGCCATTCAGTGAAAAGTTTTTTTTTTCTTTCCACTGCTCACTACCGCCTGTCTCCAACTTGAGACACCAAGAAGTTGTTAGGTCGATATAGGGGGGTTTGATCTGAAGCACAGACCATCGTCGTAACCCCAGGGACGGATGGTAATCAAAATCTAATACAGAAATGAATTACTTTCCAGCTTTTGTTTCAATGACATTGTCCAACAAGTGTAAATATTAATTGTGACGTAGAAGTTGACATGTTATAAAATGAACATACTTAATGTTGAGTTTTCTTAATCGAAGTTTTAGAATTTAAATTTATAATGTATGAATAAGTTTGTTTAAACAAAAAAAAAAACTTCAGCAATTAGAAACACGATGACGGATAAAAAAAGATTATTTTTCCTAGATGACATTTTTTAAGAACAAAATTACTTGAATTAATTCCGTGATAGCATGAAGACCTCCCAAAGTGCAAATAGCTTGACGATGCTCAGCGTCAAAAGAAAACTTCATTAATGCTCCTACTGCGTTCGTTGGATGTTTCTCAAAATTATAGCCTACAATTTTAAAATATATTTTTTAATAAAAAGGAAAAAACATCTCAAAGGCGTCTAAACATTTCAGTTACACATCCAAATTTTTTTACCTGATGCCAATGATTGTTCCTGAATAAAAACGATTTTCAATTCGTCGCAGTATTTACGCACTTGCTGCAAAAGTTTTAAAACTCGTACTTCTCGACGACGACGCTTTTCATCGGTTTGCGCATGAACTATATTGTAAAGTGCTTCAGCTGCACGATCTCTAACTTCCATATCAAGTTCATGTGAGTGAATTAATTGAATGAGTAAAGGTAAACAACCACTTTGACGCATAGCATGACAGCTTTCAGGCGAAGAAGACATAGCCAAAAATGTTTTGGACATATCCTCACGATTATTTGTTCCTAAATTAAGAAAAAGAAATAAATAAACAGATTTTGTCAGAGTTCGCTATTATTAATACATATTTAAACTATAGGTCGGCCAAGTGCAATTTCTTTACTCCTTGACTGTGGCTCTTCCACAAAATGTTTACTGTAGATTCGGAGTATTATTTATTAACTAAATATTATCTTTAAAAAAGTGTGATATCAAGTTTTTTAATGTACCGTTAGATAAGCTAAGACATGTAGTAGTTAGCAAACAAAAGTTCGAGGGTGTATTTTCAACCCTAGTTATTTTGTTAAAAAACGTTTAATAAGGGTTGAAAAAATTGCTCTTTGGATAAATTTTAATTTTGTGTGGTTTATATTTGACTCTTTTGGATGACGAGTTTGCCGGCCAATGATTTTAATCATATTGCACAGTTTAAAAATGGCCAGAAGTTTCTCAAAACAAAATTACTGATACTCTTACTATTATAAAATTATTGCTAACCTATTTTATTCAGACATGAAACTATGACATTAAGAAATTAGAAAATCTGTAGACAGAAAAAAAGTCGTGACCCCCTCGACAGCACACATTCAATCCAACCTTCCGAACTGCCTTCTCATAAATCTCAGTTTCTCTAATTACCTTTTACTTTTGTTTTAATCATTATCACCCTGCGTAATACACCATTTCACTTATCTCTACCATGTTTTCAAGAAAGGAAGAAGACTAATGGTATGAAGTACATACTGGAAATGGATATAAGTGGGTAAACCAAAAAATAATACATAAAATACAGAATTCATTAAAGACAGACAAAAATTTTCGAACTCAAAATCTTACCAGCCGTTTACATGTACATCTGTAGACTGAATGTCTTTTTCAGTGAATAAAATTTTTAAAATCCCTTTATTAACTGTCATGTGTTTCCAAGAGGCAATACGTAAGACTTAAACGATTATATCTGGCGAATAGACTACCGTTTTAATTTCAGGGGCAGGCAAATACTGATTATGTAATATGCAAAATATTTGACACTTTCATGCTGTCAACTGAGAAAGACCGTACAAAATAAGGTACAATCAGAAAGATATCATAATTATTTCCTTTTTGTTTAATCTAATTCGATATGGTGATTACCTAACATAGAAAGCAAATTATAAACCATTTCGACTTTAGCACCCAGTTGTTGTTGACCGTAAGTTCGTGATGAGGAAAGCCCATTGACTGATTGAGATCCAAAATTTATGCTTGACGTGAAAGATATATCACTAGGAGAATTCTGCAATTTAAAAAAAAATTGTCATTATCATTTATACTTAAATCTATACTTCTGCAAATTTTAACTTTCAAAAGTAAGGAATGAAACAACAATAATTATCATTATGTTTACAAATTCACTTCTAAAGTACTTATTATATTATCGCTACTTTCAGTCTCTCTCCAATCCGTTTGTACTATTTCTATTTCTTTAACGTCTAGTAATCGATAATAGTGAGTGGTTTTGATCAGATTGTATTTCATTTTCGATTTTTTTAAAAGGTTGTTATCATTGTATTTCTTTTACTCATGGGAGGAGTAAAGTAGTGGTTAAAGTTCCTGACTTGGACGGAATGATCGTAAGTTCGAATCCTCCTTCCGCACCCTGTTATACCCAAAAAAAAGGGTGGAAAACGGGATTAAAACCACCACTAATATTTCTTTTCCTTTCAAGATGGGCGACGGATCCCCTCCACTCCTTCCTCTCCAGATTGTCTTTTTTTGGAGACATACATTCTTGTGCACAAGTGAGACAATAGCTCAATCATTGGTTGAAAGAAATCAATTGGCCTATTCTATTAATTCATTCAAATGGTCATCAGGTAATTTCGTTAAAAGTTGTATCAGTATTACCGCTTTCTGAATCCCCTAAATTCGACCGAAACTTCCAGATTGGAATGTCAAGTTTACGCAGGAAGTTACTTTTCATGTCACATAACATGATATTGTTTTCCCGATCCAATACTGACACATCACACTTAGAGATATTAAGGTTTGGAAAACAAGATGCTCCAGTACGATCATTTAGGAAAAAATGAATTACACTTAAACAATTTCAACAAAAAAAGCCAAATTTTGAGAACGAAGGTTAGTTACGGAGCAAAATATTTGTAACCAATATCATGTTATACAATAGAACAGATTTTTAAAACAATAAGAATCTGAAACAAACCTTATTGAATACATCATTGGTAGTCTGACCCACACATAAACTACTAGGTCCTGAATGCCACAGACCAAGACTTTCAGGACCCCATTTTTTTTTGTGAATATTGATTTCATTTGGTGATGAAACTGGCGGCGATAAGGGTTTTTCATCAATTTCTTTCAATTCAATATCTAATTCATCTTCTTTCCTGGTAAATAGTGATGACGGTCTGGCTGAGTTGAATTGAATCTCGGTAAACGAATTAAATTCGGAACTTTTGGAGTTAATCTAAAACGAGACATTTGAGACGTCTTTCATTAAATATTGGAAAACTTTAATAATATTTTGAAGAGAAATATCATTTGTTAGATTGTACACCATCATGTTTAATTATCACATGCATAACTCCAATGAGGCCTAAATTTTACATTTTGAGCATTTTTCTCCTGAATGCTCTCTCTAACATAAATGAAATGAAAACAAGTAATTCTAGTACATTAAAAGCTTACAGCAATAATTCATTCTTACCTTAGAATTTAGCAATTCGCAGAATTATAATAAGAAAGTACAATAAAGCCTTTAAGTATAGCCCAAGCCAATAAAACAAAGCACTTCCTTATAGGTATAAGATATTAATATATGACATCATTAATTCAAAAGCAGTCCAGTGAAGCCTCTCATAATGAGCGCCCCCCATAACGAGCGACATTTACATGGGGCATCCCATTACAGGTAGAGAAAAAGATTCTCTGTAACTCTGAATCGGGATGGATCCGAAGTCATTCCCTACCTGTGTTATTTTCTTCACCACCACCCAAGATTCTTTCATTTTTACATTAATAAACCTCTTAGCCATTCCTTTTCTTTTCGCTTTCTTTCCAAACTTTGACTTCCATCTCGAATTCTGTTATTAATTCGCAAAGTAACAATTTTGTGAAAAAAGAGAAATTCTTAAAGCATGGGAAAGTGCTGCTTCGTATATTGAGAAGCATTACCCGAAATAAGACTTGGAGAAATTCTTCAATGATAATGCGATGACCCATTTTTATCAAATTTTGAATCCCGGGCAAATACAAATGACTCTAGACTACTTTGTAGTAAAAAGAAATTAGGTACATAACTAAGGAAATACGGTGTGATTAATCATATTTGACAACAATTTATTATTTTATTTTTTTCATAAATACTGAACATAACTTTTTTAGGCCTTTTTCAACCATTATCATATTGTAAATTAAAATGTTACTTTGTAAAAATTGTTACGAGTAAAACTCTGGAACAGATTAAACTCGTTTTGATAGGTTCCACTGTACTTTTGAATTTTTATATTTTTTAAGCCAAACTTTATTATTTTATAATTACAGTTTCAGTTAAGTAGGCTGGCACAAAATTTGGTTCATAATTTAAAATTTTCCCAAAAGAGAAAAAAAAGATAGCTTTGGAAAAATCATAGAAATTTCTTAAAATTAAGAAACCAAGTTCTATATTGAACTTCAATGGAAATAATTTATTATGTAAAAATTAAGTCAAGCCATAATAAGCGCTTTGTTAAATACTGTATGTGAAAATGTTTATAAGTGATAAACCCGTCCTTGAATTTCACTCCTGCTTTACTTTAAAGGGATTTTTCTCGGCTTGGTCCTGTAAATAGTACTGCTTTAAATTTGTTAACAGTCAACCAACTAAAAAAGAAATCAAATAGCACACAGTCGCTTACTACTACACCCATACCTCGCTATACGGCCGCTCTTTATACGGCATTTCACTATAACGGCCTTCTTCAATTATGGCACGTTTTCGATATACGGCCTAAAATGTTTCGATATAACGGCCAAAATGTGTCAAATAACTGGTACAGAAGTTAATTTCCTTCCCGAAATTAAGCAAAAAAATTTTGGATCCAGAACATAATCTCGGCTTTGAAGGTTTGAACGAACGTTATGTGTTTCATCTACTTAAAGCTATTTAGAACAAGGAATAAACATCCTCCATGAAAACGATCCTGATGACGAACGTAGCGCTAAAGTTTCTCGAGAAAGTAACTCAGCCATTAGCTGTTAGAAACAACCGAAGAATGAAATAGACAAGTAGGCAAGACCAACAACGCTGGAATATTTTTTTAAGCCAGAGCCATCCTTGCCAGCGAAAAATGACTACGACAGTGATCTGTAGATCACAATTTCTTCATCGTTTTCTGATCAAAGCCATTTTAAAAAATTATGTGTGTATACGTACACATACTTTTTCACATGAAGTTGTTTCATTTTTGTTTGTGGATTATTATGGGTTTTTGTAGTCTGTTATTATTTTATGTACAAATCTATGTACTTGTTATGTATGTATTTTTGATTTAAACCAGATAAAATGCATTTTGAATGACAAGCCATGTTACATTTTTTAACAAATTTGGAACCAATCTCACTGAATTTGAATGAATTTGTATTAGAATACTTGATTCGTTATACGGCTTTTCGTTTTACGGCCAAGTTTCTTGGAACGTATCTAGGCCGTAAAGCGAGGTATGGGTGTATTAGTATTTACAAAACCGAAAAGTGGCGAATACAAATAATTCTTCAAAAATGGTTAATTCCATTACAAATTGGATATCACCGGATACGAAATGAAAGAATAGAAGATGTTCAATTTAAACAAAAACACACCATTTTCGGATACATATAACTCGATTCGTGAAAAACTCAACTGAATTAATGTGGAGCCCTACACGGAAAAATCGATATATTTATAGTAATGTAAATTAGTATATTGAACTTAATAATGGTGAAGAAATTCAATGAGATTTTCAAAACCAATCATATATAATTGCAATATAGTTAGAAAAAAATCAATTTTACAGGCGCAGACTTCTTAAAAGAAAAAAGGTCTCAATTACTTTAACAAAAATCTTAGTTTTTAAACAATGGTTGTCTGCCTTATGGTTGTTTTCGTTAAATAACTCCGTTCTTATGAAACATGTGCAGAATAAGTCAGTTTCCACACTCACGAAACATAAAAAATAAGGTTTTAACATACATTTATTTTAAATAACACTTAAAATAAATTAGGTAAGAAATCAAATTAAAAATTTACCTTCTCGTTCGTGTCAGGATCACTAACACGTGCATTAATAAAATTTTGGTTCATGAAGTCCAATTTTATATTCTCAATACGTTCGACCAGATTTTCCGCAGCAACCTCTCCCATAAAATTATTGTTACCGTTATTATTATTTTTTAACAAATTTTTGTCGAAATCATTTAAATAACGGCCGTGTTCTTGTATCATACCATATTCCTCATCCTCCGAAAACATGCTATTATCCAGTCTTAAAAATTCATCGCACAGTTCTTTGTGATCACACATTTTGACACTTATTACAGTGGAAATCTAAAATTTTCATGCCAAATAAATCTAATCACCGCTTTTCTCATGCAGTAAAGTTATGGTCTCCTTATTACAAGTAATTAATTCTAATTTTATAAGGAAAACTGACTAACAAAAACTGCATATGTCTCAAACTGCGGAAGCTTGGAAGGCTTTGGAACTTCAAAGGAAAGTAAGGCAAGTAGCATAAGGCAAGTGTGCATCGATCGCTAGTTGTAACACCTACTATTTTGTGAGATTAGTTTTAAATTTTAATGTCACTAGGTAAGATTCCCAAATCCATTCAGACCAGATAATTTGACATTACTATAATAAAATGATAATTTTAATATAATTATGTCAATAACTTAAATGAAGGAATTCTTACACTAATCCGGGAGGTAGTACCACTTTATTTCATACGTCTTTCATTAACACAAAAAATGTATGCAATATTTTCAGTACAATAACGTTGTAAAACTTTCTTAAACACCGAACATGAAAGACCTTTAAGACAGTTTAGTTTTCATAATTCCCTGAAACACTGAATTAACGGTTGTAATGGTGTTCTTTTTAAAGAACTTGATCAGGAAAGGCTTTTAATAAAAGACTTTTGCTTTTTATGAACAATTTATAAAAAAAAATTAACAATAATATTTTTGGTCTGACCTTGGAAATAATGCCAATTGTATTTTTAAATGGGAATTCAGAAAATAAAAAAATTATAAAAAATTTAACTTGAGTATTAAATTATTCCTGTCAATAAGTACTTAAAATTTCATATTCATTAACAAATCACTTGAATTAATTTTAGAAAAAAAAAACAACAAAGATTTTAACTTGAAAATATGTTATTGATAAAAAAGGCAAATTATGGTGATATAATTTCCACGTCACTTATATCCTCCTAAATACAAGGATACTTGGTATTACTAAGATTGTGAATGTTTAAATATAAATTCAACAAATTATTTAGAAAATAAATTAAACTACATTATAGGAATTATTCACTTTTAATTTTACAGTGCAAATAATCAATAATCAAGGTTTCTTTCTCTAGAAGTTAACACTCTTGAAGTGATTACTGTACAGTTGCTAGTAAAATACATTACACAACACTGGATTACAAAAATCACCTGAACAAAATAATTCACTAAAAATGAAAAGTAGAAAAGATTCTTTCTTAAAAAAAATAAATAAATAAAGTCGAGAAAATGCAACTTTTTAAGTCATGCGTTATCCGTAAAAACGATTTAACAGTTTGCATATGATAAACATAAGAGACCCAGACGGCGTCAACACCGGCGCACTAGTATTTTCCATATCCTACGATTCAATCAAACCCTTTAAAATGTAGTTTTGACGATAGCATTTAAATTGAAAATCTGAGATCATTCAGATACATCTATATAAAAAGCCACATATCTCTTTAAAATTTAATCTCTACTCCGGTTTTTTAAATCCTAAAAAATGTTGCCAGAGACAAAGCGAAAGCCACTTTTAATATAACAAATAACAGAAATACTAATGAAATTCCGATTCATTTGTGACGTATTTGTTATATGAAAGTTTCAAGCAGTCAACAGTTTTAGGTTTGTGTCGTAAAAAGTATTTAATATTTTGTTAAATTAACAATTTTATCCATTTTAAAAATGTACATATAAGCCCATTAGGTTCACTATCTATCTTTTGTTACCTACAAAATATGTAATTTATATACCAAAAACTATACTGTGTACAGCTTAATTATATTTTTTTTGCTAACACATTCTCACTTGCAAAAATTTTGTCATACTATTCTTTCTTATTCAGGACATAGGAAATTATACAATTATTAATAAGATAACAATTAAAAAACAAAGATTAATTAGATAAAATTTTCAACCAAATTAGTTCATCATAAGAAAGAGAGAGGTTTGAGAAAAATTTACAATCGAATAAGCGGTTATCATAAAATAAAATTGTAAGATTTAGAACCAAACTAACCATTAATAAAAGAAATATTACATATATTATGACATTATAAGGAAAGGGAATCGTGCTGGGCGGGGACTTCAATGCAAAAATCCCTGGTGCAGGCGCACTTTACCAGGACCGAAGAGGAACATCTATACTTGAGTTGGCAGCTAAGCATGATCTCAGCCTACTGAATGATGGGAAGATTCCAACCTTCCAAAGAGGCCTTCAAACATCCTTTCCAGACATCACGTTTGTGAAAGAGGACATGCTAAAAAACGTTTCCTGGGCGGTTCTGGAAACCGAATCAGTAAGTGACCACAACTACATAGAGATTCGCATCCACCTTGAGAGGAACGATGAAAATTACTTCCAAGATGAGAGAACCACACGCATTGCCTGGGACATACGGAAATTGAATGAAGAAGTCCTGGAGACAAAAGTCCGCGAGCTCCTCGACCAAGGAGCTTTAGACTCAGTCACTCCTGAAAATTTAATCCAGCAGACAAAGATCATCTGTGAGGCGGCCTTACCAAAACTCAGGCCATCGAGAAGAACTGGAGCATACTGGTGGAATGGCAAGCTCCAAAGCATGAAAAAGGACTGCATAAAAGCCCGGAGGACTGTCACAAGACTGAGAGGCAAAAAATCACCTCCCAGTGAAGAAGTGGACAGGGCACTGAAAGAATATGCCACAAAGAAAAGAGCCTTGGTCAACGTGATCAAAATCTCCAAGAAAAATAAATGAAGAGAGCTATGCGCAGCCGTAGAGAACAACCCATGGGGATTAGCGTATAAAATAGTCACAAAAAGACTCGGCTACCGCCTCCCGAAACTCGAGCCGGCGCTGGAAGAAGCGATAATGGAGGAATTATTCCCTCAAGCAACAGATCTTCGTGTAAGATGTGAAGACGTTATCAAGAAACCTGGACCTCTATTTACGGAAGCGGAGCTGCGAAGGGCGATTAAGGAAATTGGAGTTAGGAAGGCACCAGGTCCAGACGGCATCCCAGCGGCCGTAATCAAAAAAATCGTAAACTTGACGCCATGTAAAATTTTAAAGGTCTTCAACACTCTACTTGAACGAGGGGAGTTCCCCAAAATGTGGAGAGCTAGAGTAGTATTAATACCCAAGCCCAAGAAAACCCCAGACGACCCCCAGAAATATCGCCCAATCTGCTTGCTGGACGAATGGGGGAAGCTCTTCGAGAGGCTGATCTGCTCGAGGCTCAAAGAAGGCCTGGAAAACAATGAAGGCCTTTCTCCGAACCAGTTTGGCTTTAGAAGAGGTAAAAGCACATATGATGCCCTCGAAAAGGTTTCCAAAAGGGCGCTCCAGGAGCTCAAAAAGACCCAGGCAACAAGAGGCATATGCGTCCTTGTCACTCTTGACGTCAAGAACGCCTTCAACTGTGCCAACTGGAACGTCATATTGAGAAGCTTGGGCCGAAAAGACCTGCCGGTCCAAATTCTTAAAGTCATATCCTCCTATCTCTCTGAGAGGAAAATAATCTACGGGAGCGGAGAAATGCTGGTGACGGCCGGAGTCCCTCAAGGCTCGGTGCTGGGCCCCACCCTCTGGAATGTACTGTATGACGATGTCCTGCGAATAAAACTTCCCCCAGGAGTGGAGGCAATGGCATACGCCGACGACCTGGCGCTGTGTGCCGTAGCAAAAACTGCGGACGAGCTAGAATTCAGGGTCAACGGAGCCATTCTGAAGATGGAATCCTGGATGAAGGAGAACGGCCTCACCCTTGCTGCAGAGAAGACAGAAATTGTCTGGATCTCGGGAAGGAAGAAAGTGAGACCCATAGAAGTCCGAATGGGAGGAGTCCGAGTGGCTTTCAAAGAGAAAGCCCGATATTTAGGGGTCACTTTTGACAAAACATGTCTTTCAGACCCCACATTGAAACCCAGATTAAAAAAGCCAATCGACTGACGGAAGCTCTGAAAAAATTGCTTCCCAGTCATAGAGGACCCTGTGAACATAAAAGGAGGGTATATAAAAACGTCACAGAGTCTATCTTGCTCTATGGAGCATCAATATGGGGACCCTCAATACTGGAAAGAAAAACATATGTCCAGATGTTGACTCGCGAGCAGCGAAAAATGGGAATCTGCATCTGTAGGGCCCACAGGACCGTTTCAACGGAGGTAATCCAGGTTCTGTCCAGGACGATCCCCATCGACCTACTCATTCTGGAAATCGTCGTCAGGAGAACCACAACGGCAACCACAAAGGAGGCGAGAGAAGAAACTCTACGCAGATGGGAACAGAGGTGGCAGAGCAACCCGCAGACCGGTGCCCGGACGCGCAGGCTCATCCCAAACCTGGCCCTCTGGTACTACCGTAGGCATGGAGACATTGACTGGCCAATCACGCAGTTCTTCACGGGACATGGGAACTTTGGCAGCTACTTCCACCGGGTGAAGAAACTCGTGAAAACAACGTGTCAGACGTGCAAGGACGAGGAAGATTCGCCCGAACACGTCTGGGATGAGTGCCCTCTCTGGGAGAACGAGAGGAATCTTCTCCGGCAAAACCTGGGGAAAAGAGTGGAGTACTGGGACCTGGCAAAGGAAATGCTAACCTCTAGCAGGACCTGGAACGTCATTGCAGCCACCATGCGACGAATTTTACATCAGAAGACAAAACCTGTGATGTGACAAAGTATGCCCGATGTAAACCCAAAAGGCATCCCGGGCCTAATAAATTAAAAATATTATGACATAACAATGTAAACCATGGTTATAAAAAAGAACCCAACTATGAATGTTTAAGTTCAAAAATGAAGAACTTATGAAATTAAATAGACTGTTCACCATGAAAATACATAAAAGACGAAATAAGCTCGTTAATATTCTACATGTATTAGCTTTGAGCCTTGTTACAAGCTGTCATATTTGTCAGGTCATTTCATGAACCAAAACAAAGTCAAGACGACCATTTATTGCCATTTACATAGAAAATAGACAAAACCACATACCTTATAGTCACTGTAGGTTCCAAAAAATACAATATAAAGTCAATGCACAAAGGAGTATTCCAAAACGGTGAAGTTAGAAGAAATAAACATCTTTGGCTCACAAATTTATTTAGATTGTTCTAAAAGCTGATCATCTGTAACACGAATTTCTTGATTTTCCCCTGAGTACAAACCCCTATTGCAAGCAACTCAACCTATTTTAAAATTATGTAATAACAAAAAAATAAGCCCAAGAGCAAAAATTAACAAAACATTTAATGGTTAAACACAGTTCATTGATTAAAGCCAATAGCTTCTTAAAAAATATTGCATACACACTAAAAACAAAGTGAATTTAGTTGAATTCGAAGCTCAGAGAACCACCAAGAAAATTCTCAAACTCAAATAAAACGAAGACCACCGTATATAAAACATAAAACTTTTCAAATCTAAAACAAGGATATTGACTTTGTTCTTTTTAAGTACTCACGTACCAAATATAAGTAATATACCTTTATCTGGAAACAATGATACCCGCGACTATAAGGCAGTGGAATTCATTACTTCATTGTGAGATGGCACATTTATAAAGCCAAGATATTTCTAGAAACAAGATGGGTGAATTCAAATAATAGGATGGGCGAATGAGTCATTCAAAAGATTAATGTAATGGTCCGGGCAGTCAGTGCCCGAGGATTCTCTTTTGAGTTGATCGTGGAACAAATATAGATAAGGGTTTTGAGTCACTTGTTTGAATTATTTGTATCAAAAGAAAAAATTCAAAGGTGTTGAGTTAGTCATGAGGCGACCATAATTAAGGGTTGTTTATATAACTAGATAAGGGATAACTTGGCGATGAAGGATATCATAAGCCTTCATTAGTAAGAGATGAAAATAACAAGTGACCATCATTAAACCCTTCTGTTTGAAATTTAGAAACCAAAAGATAAGATAATACTATACTAGTGATTATCATGCCTTGATCTATATTGGAGTTGAGTTAGAGAGTGGCAGTTAGACACTGGACTAGAGAGAGAAGTCAGAGAGAGTCAAGAGCTAGAGTTAGCTCTGGAAAGCCAGTTGAAGAAGGGTAAGAATTGTAGTAAGGTTGAGGACAGAACTGGTGTGAAAGACAGAAAGAAGTAATAAGATTAAAATGAATGTTTAAAAAGAAGAAAGAAAGGTCTATGTCATTTGCCTATCCTGATCAGTCATGCATCTGAATCACTACAGTTTTCTTGGTGGCAGCAGTGGGATCAAGCAGTCTGTTCATTACATTAAGGTCTGTGAACCTTTCTTGAGGGAATAAATACTGGTCAATTTCACTTATAAAACATTACAATCTGGGTAATCAGAAGTGTTTCTTTTTACCTTTCATCATCATATTTGCTGTCAACAGTTAGTATTTCCAACTCTCTTAAGAACTTGAACCTGATCAAAGGAAAAGGTTTTGTCCCACTCAAAAGAGCACTGAGTGGTAAATTTTAGAGATACTAGAAGACCATTATAAATCTAAATTAAAAAGCTCCATTTCATTATAAATCTGTTGTGATTTCTCAAAGTAAGTTTTATGGTGATGAAAACTGATAACAAAATACAGTATAGTGTAAAACATTTTTCTCAGTATACTTAACATTGAAACATATTCAAACTGTGTAAAAATAATTAAACACAACTGTTTTATTAATATCTGGTTTCATTTTATAGTGGCAATTAAAAACTATAAAAAAAAACTGATACAATCATATATATATATATATATATATATATATATATATATATATATGATTTGCATACAAGATACATACATATATATATACAAAGACTTGAATTTTCAATGCAACAAACCCTTTCCTCACTAATTAAATTAAAATTTCAATATACAAAGGCAATGTTTCCATTCATTCATTCATTCACCATTCATTTGAACAAAAATGACTTTAAAATATACTGTTAAAAAAACTTTTTGCTACCTAAAAATCATTTAAATCTAGGATAGCGTTTAAAGGGATTACATTTTTGGGTACAATAAGAGTATTTTAGGTTGCTATATTTAATTCAAAACACTAATTTTAAGAAGAAAGTGACAATGAAACAATTTTCTCTTATTCAACCACATATAAAATTCTTTAAATCATTGTACGAGATCATTATTTACTTAGGAAGAATTAAAATACCTACCACTTCATCACCTATTTTTGAGGATTCACAATTATGAGCATGAATAGTATCAATTCCAGTATTTGCCATTGGTTCCATTAGTTCTGAGCAGCTGGATAAAGATGATGTAATTTCATGATGTAACTGAATTGTTTCAGTTGTGAGATTGCGAACTCTTGCCAGTAAATCTTCATAACTTGACACAGGTAACATCACACAAATTCAAATTAATTTCTGTGAATACCTAAAAATGAATAGTTATCAGAATAAATAGGTATATAAATTGGTAGGTAGCCATTTAAATCAGTAGTGACTCAATACATTGATTAGATAAGTACATTATAAAATATGCTGATTACTTTTGTATGTCTATACAAAATTTTATACATTTTCTAATTTTTTAAAATTCTTATAAATAAGAAAAAATCACCAGGTTTTAATATTATCCTTGCATTGAAATGTACTTTGCCGAGTATTTATACAGTACCAGATTAACAAATATTACTAATTAATATTTTAACTAAAATATTATCCAAAATAAATGCATGAAAATATGCCCAATTCACATATTTACTTAGTATTGTAATTAGAAAAATGATTGACATTGAAGTAATAAATTTTTCTATCATTCAAGGCCTCTCACTCATTAAAGTACTTCCGATTGTTCCTTTTTGTATTTACCTCTGAGCTTTTAAAAAAGTAGTCTTTTAAACATCCAATAAAATTAAATGACACCCTTTTCTTCAGTTAAATGAAATAAACAAAAAACGGTAGGATTCACGAAACGTAAAGATTACAAGTGTTTAAACAAACATTCTGCAAAAATCTTACTAACCCAATTATAACTTCAATAATAAAGAGAGAAAGCTCCAAATCAACATTATTTTCACCTAATTAAACTCATTTTTAGGAGTCGTCCAACTTTATCTTGTTCAATTATTTCACCTGGCTTCCCTACGAAAATGACTAATTTTCTTGAATATATTATTTATTAAAGCCAAGAGAAAATTAAAAAATCAGCAGATGTTATTTTAAAAAAAACAAACACACACAAAGCTAAAATAATTCTATAAAAAAAAAAGAGAAGAAAAACTGCATATACATTTGAAAAACGATTTGGCTATAAAAAACTACTTAAAATATTGCAAATGCAGATAAAGACTGCAATGAAAAGAAAAGCTCTTTATTGGATAATAAGTTTAATAAACTAACTTTTGTACTACTTCTCACCGATACTTGCACACTACACTGTGTGACAAACTTAACAGTCCTGGTTATTTTCAATACTATTAAATGGGCCCCGAAAAAAAAAATTCTAAACTATTTTTTAAACTGTCTTCGCACAATGATAAAAAGTAAAAGTTAATTTACATCGATAAATCAACACATGAAACTTCCGAAATTCCGATGAACAAATAAACTTTGAAAAAATCCCAAATGGATAAATATAAATATAAAATAAATAAGGGGGAAAAGTAAAATAAAATAGATAAAGGAGAGTTTTGTTAAACAAACAAAAAAAAACAACCATTAATCTAGCACTGAGATTCAGTAACTCGTTAATTTGGCAGTTAAATTTTAATGTGATGACCCCTTAAGTTAAAACTACACTGAAATATGATCTTTTGCGAGTTAATACCCATAAGGGGGATGGAGCAAATAGTTCTGATGGTTTAAAATAAATTCTAAGCACTAGTAATTTTTTTTTAAGTTACGGTCTTCAATCGCAGAAAATTTTACTAGTTAGAACTACAGTTTGACGGTTTTTTTGGAACCAAATATTCTAAAAAATGCTAATAAAAAGGTCTTTATTGCGAAGCTTTGTACTACAAGAAGTAAAAATTATTACAGACCTAGACAAAACAAATAGAAGAGATGCAAAACTAGTGACCCTTTTACTTTATTTACAAAACCCAAAGACAGTAAACAACAAACAATTAACTCCTTCTTTTAGCCAGCAAAATCATGCCAGTAGTGGCGAAAACCGTCTCGGACGTATAAATTCCATTTCTTCTCGTCACTAAAGACAATTTTCGTCTAATTGTCTGTCCAAGACATCCTCTCGCTGGCCCATGTCAGCCCTGCCAGTTAATGTTTTGTAGTCAGGGGAGGGTTTACGCGGCATTTTTTTGATAGTTGATCGTTTTTGGCGATGTTCGAACTCCTGAAATGATTCTCCTGGACACCTCTAAACCAAACTTAGCTTTAATTTTAGCAGCGGAAGTGTTAGAGTTGCTGATTTTGCGAACAGTCATTCTTTTTCTTTTCCTCCCCATTCCGTCCAGTCAACAAATATAAACTTACAACTAATTTTTTTAAATCAATAAGTACATAAGTCTTTAATTTACATCGATTTTGCCGACAGATAAAAGTAAAATGATCATTTAATTGCAGAAAACTGTAGGTGTCCTAATTTCGTGACCAAGTGAAAACCTGACTATTTTCCGCTTTTCCGATAACTGTGTACAATTATTCTTAACTTTTACATGCCAAAACTTGTCTTTGGTCAGCAGCTAAAGACAGTAAAAATTTTGGGTCGTTTCATGGCAAACCTGAAAAGTTATCGTCAAAAAACTGAGGTGTCCTAATTTCAGGCCAGCACTGTAAATAATAAGCATTAAAAACTTCTATTTCATTTGTAAATATAACTTTTTTAAGTGTGAAAACTGAACCTCGAAAACTGGTTATTGTATAAACCTTACTTAGAACGCCAGTTTGAAAACAAATTTTTTATTTATTTTATGCAACAACTAATTTTTTGATGGAAACCTATTTTTTTATTTAAAATAGAATACAATATTTGTTATTTATATAACAACATTGAGTCAGAGCTACTTGTATTTCTATTACAAGATTTTGGTATTAATCAATAAAAATTTTTTGAAAAGGGTCAAACTAGTGATAATCAACACGAGTTTTTTCCTTTGAAAGGGTTTGAAAAAAAAAACAAAAACAAAATTACAGCTGAATATCATGATAATGATTTTAACGCCGTCGGCAGTATTACCTGTAAACATGAGACTGCCGAGAACGTCCTAATAATGAATGGTTGACAATAATACATTTAGCCTAGTCCAAGAATGATATTGAATTCACACTACGATGTCAGGAAAAAATTTGTTTTGATAAACGAAATCATCTCCCTTAATGCACTGTCTTGTACTTTTTCGACATAGCGAGAAAATCTTGAAAACATCACGATGACAGTATTTCATCGATATTTGTCCTAGGGGGCTCGGAGGGGAACAAAAGCACTTCTAACGAGGAAAACAACTTTATATTCGACCTAACTAGGTGGCTAGTGTCCGCGTCTATCTGAAAAAAAAGAATATTTTATTTAAATTCCCTGCGGACAACTTTGTTCCGGAGCTTCTGATCTGCTACGAATCTGGGATCCACCTGAAATAAGAAAACGCTTTTAATTTCTTTGGGTCATCTTTTGTTGGTAGATAACGATGTTTTCTACTTCGTCTGAGTTCTGATTCTTTTTTTACGAATATGTTAGACTCGCAAACGACTGAGGAGTTGTCAAAGCGAGACTACCGACCGCGTGCCGTATCACGTTGGGCACACAGAGGCCCTGGCCGACTTTTTCATTACTTCAGTTCTCTATCTGTTCCAAACAGGATTCTAGTAGGATATGTTGTGCGTCGTCAAATTTTCCATTAGTGATAACTAGAATCAATTGCTGGTTACTTGTAAGCATATTCATTTATTGTTCTCTGTCAAGCTTCAAAATTTCAATAACACTAACTAGGGTTTCAAAATACAGCAAGCGCATTTGTATAAAATTTTATTTATATTTAAATTACACAATATTAAAAATTAAAAAACGACAAGTTTTATAGGAATAATACTAAAATTACTAATGACGAGTTTAATTATCGTCTTCTTCTTATATAGCCGAAAAAAAATTAAATTACAGAGTTTTATTTCAATTAATAAATCAATAAAGATAGGGAAAATTGTTTTTAAATTTAAAAAAAATTAAAAACGTTGACGTTAAATATAAATTCATTGAAGTTGATATTTTTCTAGTATCACAACTCTGAAAACCACTGGGCTGTGGGTTCTAATAAAAATTGAAACTGTGTGTACCAAGAAGTGAACATGCCTCATTGACACACAAAGAGAGTACGAAGAACAAAATAGTCTTATAAAAAGACTGTCATAAATACTTAGAGATTTTACTTTAATAAATCAATTATTTATTACAATCATGCAGACGTTAATGTAAGGTTTCTTACGAAGCGATACCGTGACAAACTAAAATTAATTTACACTATGATATAAGACTATACATAACTTTGTAAAAGAGCATTTTTTACATTTGAATAACATAAAGAATTACAAATAAATTCCTCTCTTTTCCTAAAAAAAGCAACAAAAAAAAATTTGTCTCAGTTTTATCATCAACACAAATAGACATTAATGTAAGAAAGATTTACAAAAGACCTTGTAGCAATTACCTGCATTTGACTCTTTTTTCATTTTTATTCATTCGGATTAACTATATACAATTAAGCCAGTTTTTAAATATGGAATGTTGCAAAAACTTAACCTCTTCCAAAAGTCCTCAACATTTTGTCAAACGTGCAGTCCAACTCCTCTGTGTTGTTTCTTTAAGGAAGTGAACCTCCTTACAGACAACATATGAGACATTTATAAGACTGTTGCACATGTATTTTGTAAAATGTGGGTTTTGGAAAATCTCAAATATCCGAGAAATTGATCGTCAATTTCTTTCAATAAGAAAAAAGCTTAATATGTATTTTTAAAAATTCACTACGCAAATTGTTTTAAACCACTCTGCATTTTTGTAATCATTATGAGATGATAATAATAATATAAAATTTAATAACACTAACAATGCTATGGATCACCAATATAAATTAACATATGTCCTTGTAAACGTTAAATTTTTTCTTGAGATAATACTCACTCATTACTAAATAAACCAGGATCCACACATGAATATATATATAGCGATAAAAAATTCACAGAGCAAGCATTGAATCGTCTTCTTTTTTCCTTTTCGATGATGAGCTTGATGGGTTATTTTCACTAGTCGAGGGCAAGGCTTCGGCTGCCGCAGCTCGTTCTGCTAAAAATCTCTCGAACTCACTACTTGTTAGGGATTCTTCGTGCTATAAAACAAGCAAATTAAAAACATCGTACATAAAAATTTTAAAATAACCTCCTTAGTCTTTTATAAATCGTTGGTACTTCTAATTTCTAGACTATAAACCGCTACAAAAATTTAGAACAAAGCACAAACTTCCTTATATTCAAGATTTTCAGACACCTTTATTATTCATTGTCAAATCTGGATTTGCAAGTTTTGCAGGGCAAAGGAAATTTTGGAAAGAGTAGAAAATTTTGTAAACAAAATCACTGAAAAATCAAGATTGTAACAGTGCAA
Source organism: Columbicola columbae (assembly GCA_016920875.1). Classification (NCBI taxonomy): domain Eukaryota; kingdom Metazoa; phylum Arthropoda; class Insecta; order Psocodea; family Philopteridae; genus Columbicola; species Columbicola columbae. The sequence goes on along the minus strand of JADMLL010000003.1, from coordinate 131,796 downwards.
ATGACGAATCAGTTTAACCTGTGGCGATCCGCCAAATTCGCTCAAGAAACGTTCGAATGCAAACTAATCAAAAAAGCAGAAGAAAAAACAAACCAAAATTAGTCGGCCGTGAAGCCTCACATACAGGATCTTTTGGATCATTATATAATTTCTATAAATTTTTACTTTTTTACAATATAATGCATTTCTGGTAATATCCATAATAACGATTTAAAAATTTTTCCAATGCTCTACCATACCTGTATTAAATCTTTTAAAAAAGGGTAAAAGCAAATGCAACCTAATGGGTTTGTTGTGAATTTATTTTCAATTGTGAAATTTAAAAACAATATAATATGATACTTTGAAAACGATTGACGGCAAATTTTCACCCATTGAGAAACCGATACCTATACGATCTTCTTAAATTTTTAAATGCTCCCGCTAAAGAAGACTATTTACAATTTTAGAAAGTTGGACATTTTCGTAAACCTCTCGGAATTCTACTTGTCTTACATGATTTGAAAATCCAAGGACAGGAAATTTGTCAAGGGTCGCGAAACCCTAAAATACAATGTAAAACATTATTAGTTTACTTACTTTTTCTCCCAGCCAGGTTGCCATTTCCTCAAAGTCTTGCTCCAAATGCATCTATTCAATGAAAATAAAACAAATACAGTGTAAAAAATTAACATAGATAATATAATTAAAAATACAGGGAAGGATTACAAGAATATATTTTTCCTGCTGCTTTAATACTCTTACTCAATTTTACTTTTACTAGGTTTTCATTTACCAGTTAATTAATATCACTGTTACTTTTAAATATAATTTATCTGCCTCATATTAACCTCTTCATTTTAAAATGTCAATTCATGTCATATTGTCAAATAGTTCAACTCATTTGTCACTTCCCTAATCAAATGTACAGCGTGCATGAAAACGACAACATTCACAAATCTGTTTAGAAATTTAAACGGGTCATTTGTTGAAGTCACTTTACTAAATAGGGTGGAAATTGTGTGATTGAAAGTTCATTTATTTCTATATAAATTTTGTTGTTGCCCAACAAAAGGAAAAAAACTTTACGTCGCGCCTTTAGAAAGCAAGTACAAAACAAGTATTATTATTATTATTATTATTATTAATGTTATTATTATTATTATTATTAGTAGTAGTACTACTACTACTACAAGTAGTATTTGTATTGTCAAATATTTGTAAAACATTAATGACTAATCTTTAATGACGAAAACAATTTAGTAGGTCTTGATCGCAATGTGATCACGCTTCACAGAAAACTAAAATTAATAAAACTTTCAAGTATATTGAAAATGTGATGACTAATTATCCACACTGACTTTAGCAGAATAGTTTAATTTAAGGTAAAGAATATCTCCCAATTGATGAATGAAAACGACAACTAACCCCATTACTATAATTAGACAATATTAATGGTATCAATTTTTGTTCGATAAGTATAGATCATAAGAAAACTGATTCTACAGTAAATTTTTGTCCATTTAATGAAATGAATTTCTAAGGTATACTTGTGCAAATGTGAAATTAGTAGAAAAAACTACCAATAAAGCTTTTGAAAAATTAACGCGTACCGTAATTCATGATTTCGGCTCCAGAGGGACACCTAAGGGATGGTGAAAATTTTTACAGAATGCGTAAAGCCCAGTTGAGGGGCCAAAAATTCGACCAACGAATAAGAAAAAAAGGACGGTTTAATTGTACTATAAGGGCTTTTTGACGTTATTTCTGGGTACTTTTGAACTCAGTAGCCAACATCAATGTCGTTTAACGCCCCTAGGATATTTCGAATATTTAGCTTCTTCATATTCTCAAAGGCGTAGATTTTTTTTTTTAATTTATAATTTTTATTTTCACAATAATACATTACACAGTTGAAACATTTGAATGCTCAATAGCATATGTCCGTTTTGGGAAACGTCAATGGACATACCCTTAAAACACTAAATTATAATTAATATTTAAATTAATTAGTGGGAGGAGTAGTGTAGTGGTTAAGTTCCTGACTTGGACACAAACGGTCATGAGTTCGAATCCTCCTCTTGCATCCTGTTATACCCAAAAATTAAGGGTGAAAAATGGGATTAAAACCACCACCACCATAAATAAATTGATTAATCACTGCAAATTAAGCCAAAGCTAAAAAGATTTTTCTTTATAAAGATAGTAAGATGTTTGCGCCAGTTTTGTAATTAGGCGCAGGCGCAGGAAGGAGGCGGAGCGAAGTAAGTACGTGAGAACGTTCGCCGTACGAGCGGAAGGCTGACAGGTTCGCGCCGATCGAACGAGTCAGTCTCAGTTATTTCGCAGTTCAGTCTCGTTTACTATCAATTCATTCACAGTTCACTCTCGACTTTTAAGCTTTCATACTATTTTCTTAGTGAATTCGCGGTTTTTCTCAAAGTTCATTATATCACGCGAATAAGTACGCATTCATCCCTACCTACGGAGTCTTGATAAGAGTAAGCTGCTCAGAGGATCCTTTCCAACTTATTCTTTCTCCCTTTCAGCTGCTATACCAATACCAGGGACGAAGCATACTCATTTCATTATTTTCATAACTCTCATCACTCAAGCTGCTGGGTTCGAGAACCAGCCCACCGCAAGGTTCAGCACGGCCGCAAGAGACGAGTAGTTTATGTTATATTTATTTCTCCTACTTTTACTACTAAAATCAAACCTACGTGGTTTTATTTATACTAATTAAAGTATATATTTACATTCTATATTAATATCTTTAATAATAATAATACAACTAAACTTTGTTTTCGGAAGATGGCGTGCTCAAGAGAATCACTTCAATCAATGTAATTTTCACAATGTTTATTTATTTATTTTAATTTGCATGCTCCGTCTTGGAGCTTAGCAAATACATCACATATTGCAATTACACCACATATAAAATAACACACAAGAAAATAACAAAAAGGAAAAATAAAGGCACAACAACCTTATCCAGCCAGTTTCACCTCACTACAGGGGTCTATATAATTTTTCTCCACCCTTAGCCTCTCTAATCCTATATTCTCTTACCCCTCTTAAAAATTTTCCCGCCTTCCTTAATTCGTCTAAATTCTGCCAATCTACGTCTACCCCATCCTTCTCAAACCCCGTACCCTCCCTCAGGCCTTTCAGCTCACTACAGCTTTTGAGCATATGGGATCCCCCATCCCTTTCCCCGCATAGGGGGCAAACCCTGTCTCCATTCCCCACCTTCCTCTCCAGCCATATCCAACCCCCCAGCCTGAACCAAGCTATTGCCCCCCTCGTATTTCTACCCAAACTTAAATATTCCCTACTCATCCACAAGGTGCCATTCCTGTAAAACTCTAACGAGGCCTTCCTTTCTAACTTTTCTTTCTCGCAATTTAACAGTTTTTCTACAACTTCCTTCGTTATATCTTTAACTTTACTTGTAACTAATTTCCTTTCCTACAGGCCTAATCGTCTAAATTCTTCTTTAATCGCCTCCTTTAATAGGCATCCCTTTAATAGGCAAAAGACCTAAAAATTGACAAATTTAAAAAATGAAGAATTATTTTAATAGATTTATAGGCAATCAAATTCACTTTTCTACTTTGAAATATATTCTTCTATGACAATTTAGTTTACAGTTTCAAAATAGTTAGAATTAAAATGTTAATAAACTAATTTTCCAAGCTTGTTCGACCATTAAGATGAAAAAACTTCTCAAACCTTAAATGCTAATTTATTTAAGCGTTTATATACGTCCATATAAGCGTTTCGCGAGCGCAAAAAAAATCGATACGTAACACTGCAATAAAATAATTGAATGAAATTGATGTTAATTGCAAAATACTTTAAACATTTACGAACAAGCTTACCCCAATTACATCTGGCACAGGTACAGACGAAAAAGAATTCTACACCACAAAATCCTCAGCGGAGACGATTGGACGTCAAATCGAAGAAGGAAAGGACACACAAAAGTTGAAACAAAACACAAAAAGTTATTCTTGACTCTACCCGTGAATTACAACAAACACAGACATGCAATAATTTGTAATCCAACAATCACACAGTATATTCTTCCTTTCTTTAAGGAATATGACTATGTTTTTGAGTGAGTAAATTGCCTTTTTCTCTCTCCCTTTCCCTCTTTTTCTTTTCAAAAAACACATTTACTGATATATAGGTGATGACCTAACATCCACGTTCAATCCAATAGGTCATTTGAGAGGTTAAACTTTGCTTATAAATATACCGAAGAATTTTATATTGCACTATACCTAGGTTTCGAAGTGTTTAACAATTTAGTACCAAATATAAAATTTAAAAAAAATACTGAACAAAACAAACAAAAATGAGAAATTAAGTGCAGTTTTTCTGTACAAAAGTTTCTCTTTCATTCTAATTACCTAAATTGTCTATCTACCTATTTTCTCTCCAATTTCTTTATAAAACGTTACAATACAAGCCAGAAAGATTTAGAGCCATAGGGATGGAGAATATTCTTCATTTATAAACAAGGCATATAAATACATATGGGCGAAGGAACCAACAAGTAAGTCAGTAAGTCAGTGTGATTCAACCGGCGGGTAAAAATTCGAGTGTAAATAACGTTGTTAACATTCTAGTTAATTATTATTAAAGTAAATTTTTCGTTCGGGATTTATCATCTATTAGCGTATAAAATAAAACCAGAAATTACATGGAAGGAACCAATGTTTGATACCTATCATGTATTAATAGTATAAAGCAATTAAACTTAATAAAGTTCAATACGTAAAATCACATTTCATCCAAGACACGACTAAAAGAAAAGTTCTCTTAAACTTACATTGATTTGCTGCCTTACTTGAGCAGCTCCACTCAACCCACTGGAGAAATTAGAAACTTCTTTATTCGCTTCATAAGAACTAGATCTGAAAAAAAAAATTAACTTCATTTCACAATTTGTAAATATTGATAGTTACAGAATCACTGACTACACTGGTCACTTACTCCGCCTTGGATTTTTCATATGTTGCGTTCCTTGACTGAGCAAACATATCAAATTCATCTCCTTTGTTGTTCTGTGCCGTCACAGACGGAATTGATTTAAGTTGATCTGAAGTTGGACCTGTTTTTAATGAAAGATTTGCTAATTGGGAATTTAAAGAACTTGATTCAGTTGATGCACTATCGTTTAAGTCAATAAGAGCCTCTTCATCTCTTTGCCCTTCCTGTGAACTACTTTTCCTATTTTTTTCATATCTGCTGTACCTGAAAGAAAAAACTGGGGAAATAAATTTTACAGACATATACAAAAAAAATTAGTCCCAGTGAGAATGTGCCTCTTTCCTTCCTTTTAAAGAACAGACTTTTAAGCACTATTTGCAATAAAAATCATAAATAAATTTATAATTACTTGGAAAAAAAACTAAATCAATATGAACAAATACACACCGGCGTGTATACGTGATGAACTATTAATATTTTTATCATACAAAGTACATGTGCAAACATTGTTTTAATTAAAGGAAAAAAATAAATGTACTTTGTAACCTACAATAGTTTGATTCAGAGGACAAATGCACCAAGACACTGCTTCCAAACTGAATACAACCAAAATGAATAATATTGAGTATAAAACAATTACTTAGTTTTTGTGCACTTTATATATATTAATGCTTCTAAAAGAATCTTTTACTGTTTTTAACCAGATACGTGTGAAATGTTTTTCAAAAATTCCAACAGATAAATGAAGTCTTGTTCAGCTTTTTCGTTTCGGCCAACTAGGGACCACGATGTTTTCAATTCATTTTCACCCCTATTTGTTGGAGCAAGTTATTACAAGAGTTGAAAATATGCTTGATTATGAGTCAGCTAACTTTCGTTGAAGGCTTTCTCGCTGACCAAGGTTGTGAGCCTTGGAGGGAATTTTGGGGAAAGGATGGTGGATAAATTGAAGGAAAACATTTAAGGTAAGCAAAAGCGGGAGAAAACTGGCTGGGAATTTTGCACCCAGGTGGGATTTGAACCACAGCCTCTGGAGTGATAGGCGAGTGCTCTAACCTCTCGCCTACCAGGCCCCTCCTTGTTCAGCTTTATTAATTATATTCTTATTTTTTAAAATCACAATCTTAACACAACTGTATTTAATTATTTTTATCACTGGTTTTACCTTAAAAATAAGTTATTAAGGCCATCATTGACTCTAAGAAGTTCAGCTGTAATTTCGTCATTTGAAAGCTGACTAATCAATTCAACTAATCGTTCCTGCATAGCCTGGCATGTTGTATACAATTCCTGCAAAAATGATTATAAAAAATTGAATTTAATTTTTACCTCAGATTTACATAATGCCATCTGGTTCTCTACCCAATCACCTAGTCTTCAAAATTCTAAAATTTTCCCAGTTTTATAAAATAGTACATCGTGAGAAACACCGTCAAACGTTCGCAATGACTCGACGTTACCAGGAATATGTCTATACCCATACAGTTAATCCATCACACTCAAAAGGCAAGCCCACAAATACATTAATGCAACACTATCTACTCGTACTATCCCCTTCAGAGTCGCCTAAACCTTATAACCTTGCTAAGATTAAAGAACCAGATTGTCTTGTTTTTCTCCCCTACTTCTTTTATGAGACCTGACTGCGGACGGGAGGCGAAAAGTTCAACTCTTTCTAACACAACTACCAGACCTCAGAAAGTCTGGAGGAACCAAGGCTTAAAAAATGGCTTTTACATAAGTTGCGAAACTATATATTAATATAAGTATAAAACGGCTCTTTCAATAAATTTCAATTTTGCATGGTTTATATTAATATTTGGCTTTTTTGGGATGACAAGTTTGCTGACCACTGTCCCTTTCAAAATTGTTCCCATTTGAGATTGCTGAAGAACATTGGACACTTTAAAAAATTCTATTTTATTTTAATTTTAAATACAATTGAAACAAACTTTAATACTTTGTCTGATCCCTCCTGCTTCTAATAACATTAAAATTTCGTTCTGGTATACTTTCAATCAATTTTTTGACTTCTTGTACGGTTATCTCATCCTACCCCTGCTGTATAACCATTTTGAGCTCCTCTCTGGCTTAAAACTGACGACCTTAAACGTACACTCGCCGAACCAAGGCACCCCATAGATTTTCTGTGGGGTTCAGATCAGGACTTCTTGGAAGCCAGGGCCAAACATTCATTTTCTTGCCAACAAACCGCGCTTTGGGAACTGCGAATTATTGGTGTGGGCGTTGTCCTCCTGAAAAATTCTGATTCTTCCAGCCAGTTTGAAGCCGGTCCCAACCAAGTTCTTCTGAAGGATCTCTATATAGTCCTCAGACATTATTTTATCCTCAGCAAAAGCCAGTGTGCTTTTTATATCATTACTGAGGCATCCCCAACATTGATGTTTGGAGAGAAATTTCGGCTCCGTCCTCAATCGTGCCAGTAGTGGCGAAAACCGTCTCGGACGTATAAATTCCATTTCTTCTCGTCACTAAAGACAATTTTCGTCCAATTGTCTGTCCAAGACATCCTCTCGCTGGCCCATGTCAGCCCTGCCAGTTAATGTTTTGTAGTCAGGGAGGGTTTACGCGGCATTTTTTTGATAGTTGATCGTTTTTGGCGATGTTCGAACTCCTGAAATGATTCTCCTGGACACCTCTAAACCAAACTTAGCTTTAATTTTAGCAGCGGAAGTGTTAGAGTTGCTGATTTTGCGAACAGTCATTCTTTTTCTTTTCCTCCCCATTCCGTCCAGTCAACAAATATAAACTTACAACTAATTTTTTTTTAAATCAATAAGTACATAAGTCTTTAATTTACATCGATTTTGCCGACAGATAAAAGTAAAATGATCATTTAATTGCAGAAAACTGTAGGTGTCCTAATTTCGTGACCAAGTGAAAACCTGACTATTTTCCGCTTTTCCGATAACTGTGTACAATTATTCTTAACTTTTACATGCCAAAACTTGTCTTTGGTCAGCAGCTAAAGACAGTAAAAATTTTGGGTCGTTTCATGGCAAACCTGAAAAGTTATCGTCAAAAAACTGAGGTGTCCTAATTTCAGGCCAGCACTGTAAATTTTTTTTTACCATTTTTGAAATGAAATTTGACGAGCGCTCTTGCTCAAACGATACTTTTAAAAATATATACATATATGAGTAACTCAAGCGCGATAGAAACAACCAGCCAAAAATTTAGTTAATTACCTTAAGTAACTCCAAGTCGCTTGGAGGTTCTTTTCCGGGAACCAATTCACTCAGCATCTCACTTAAAACGGTCATGTTGCCTTCCACTACTCTAAGTTCCGAAGTCAATTTGCCAAGCTGATTCGAAGTTAGATTTGATACTGGAATTGTGACTGTATCTATTTTTGTACCCGTTGAAGGGGTTTTCATTTCCTCTGGTGCACTCTATATAACCAAAAAGAAGGTTATTGTATAAAACTAAAAAAAAATTATAAATTAAAAAAAATAGCCGACGAAAACTTTGAGATTTGCAATTTTATTTTATTTTATTCTATTTTTTTATTTTATTTTATACTTTTTTAACTCCCCTTGCTACCACCTCTTTCCAAACATGAGACACCTTGTAGTTGTTCAGACTAGATTTGAGGGGTTAGGGCTGGGAAGTAGACCAGCGTCTTATCCCAGGAATAGTTAGACTGATGCAATTATCTAATAACTAATATTAATGGTAGGTCAGCAATAATGATTTGTTTTTAATATACCAAGTTTTAAATCTTTCATAAACCACGCCAACATGTTTAGAAACTCTAAGCATTCACAATGCAGAAAAACGCAAGGAGCACGATTTTAATAAATATGCAATAAAGCACAATTCGTTCAAAAGAAACACTTAAAAATTAACAAATGATTAACAACTGACCAATAAATGATAAGCTAAAGTAAAGCTGTTAGCATCATCAGGTTAAGGCAAAGCAGTTGGACACAATTTGTAAAAAGCTCAAACTGTGTGTATTAAAACTGCTGCAAAAATTTAAACAATGATAACGATTTGTTGCGTAGCACATCTTACACTATTTATAAAAACATCCTTAAACATCAAGATCATACAAGATAAGTATCGCGAAGCTATGCCCCCAACAAAAGATTATTTATTACCTTGAAAAGTTTCAGACATCCATGAAAGCACAAGGATGTTAATGATAAGTAAAATATGAATTATGCTGATTTCTTTAATAACAAAACTATATTGAAGGATAGTTGTGAAATTTTAATTGTTTTTTGTTTTACCAAACTTTATAACTTTACTAAAAAGGAACTTTTTATTGTTTAGCCTTCAAAGATTTCTTCCACTCATTTGGAAGAAAAAGAGCACTTATTGTAGCATTGACATTTTCACAAGTTTTTGCCATTGTGCAAATTTGATAAAGATGAAATTGATTCTGAAGATAACTCAAAGGACCAATGTACAAAATTGGATATGATGAACTTGATTTCAGATACATATGATTTTGATATTGATTAAGATGTACGATATATTGGACAATTGATATGTACAATACTTAGTTAGATGTAAAATTAACAGTTAAATGAGATAAATTACTACAAGTTAGATTTTGATCTGTCAGATCGAACTGCACCCAATGAAGACTTGATGAGTACTGAAAAACAAATGAATGAAAGAAAAAAAAGGATGCATATTAATTAGGGGGAAAATTAAGCAGGTTTTTACAGGCATCATGTGAAGGTTCTCTGCCCCAACTGATTTCCCACATTGAACCTGAGGTGATCTCACTAAAACTGTAACAGCCACTGTCAAAAGTAACACTGAAGTAAATTAAAACTACACTCACCCTAACTGGTGTATGAATAGGAGCCATTGCATCAAGATCTGTCATTGGGAATTCGATACCCTTTTGCTTCAGTTCTGAATAGACTTGAACTACTCCAGATAATTCTGGCTGTTGTTTGAAAGCATCAGCCCAACTCTGAATTAAACTTAATACTCTCTGCTGCACTGCTGCAGGAGGATCATTTTTTGGTCCAATCAGTTTAAGAAGTTCCTTTAAAAAGAAATTTGTTTTGTCATGCATCTAAAGCTATGTTGTAAGAAAATATTTAAGCAGAAATTGGTATACCTGTATAAATTCTTTATTGCAAACTAAAACATGAAATCTTCTTTGACAATTCTTGACACATGTTTCAAGAACAGTCAATGTATACATAATTACAGTGGAGTTCCTGGTAGCATTTTGACTTAAACGTTTTCTAATAGCTTTTACAGCATCTTTAGGGCCATCTTCAGTCTCATTTATTATGTCACATATTTCCATATTTAAAGCCCAATTCTCACATGGCAGTGTTGGATCTGTGGCTTGCTCTGAAAGAAATAACAAAGATGACTAATCAAATGACAACGAAAAAAACAGTAATATAATTTTAATACCAGTAATGAAAAGACAATAATATTTACATTCATATACATCATTCAATAAAAAAAAAAGGCAATTAAATCTAAAATATAAATCAATTAGGTAGACCATGGCCACTCGATTCATACTAGCAAAATTCAAGAACAAAATTTTTATTTTGTACAGTGTATATATGTCTTATAGGGCAATATGTGAAAATATTCTTTTTTTTTTTTTTTGAAGCATATTACAGCCAAGTTGACAGGATATTTATTAGTAGTTTATTTTCTGTGCTATTTCACTACATTAAAGACTTATAATGTTTTTACTCCCACATGTTAAACAAACGCTTTAATAATTCTTCACATATTTATGGATGACCATAAATTAAAGGACAAACTGATGATAAAATTAAGGGTATAACTTTTTTTCTATTTAAAACTTAAACTCACAAAATTGCTAAATCCAATTAAATGAAAAACTTCTTAGAATTATAAAAAAATAACTCATATTAGTTTGGAATTGAAACACACACACACAATATATATATATATATGTCATAATAAATCAATAAAAATAAGCTTCATACGCAATTTCTTGCTAAATGCGTAGTCACAAATTAATCATTAAAAACTATTTTTTTAAAGTTGACATTGTATTATTTTTAAGATATTCACTCGAGAAGTTTTCAAAGTTCATCGAAACCACTGTATTAAAAATAAAAAGTATAAGGCCTACCGATTTTTCGACCAACAGGAGAGGCAAAAGGATTTCCACCAAAAAATAACGCCATCTTGAATGAGTTGTCTGCTAATTTTAGGAGAAAATTTTCGCAGTTTTGGTATGAAAAGATTGCGACAGTTGTCATGGCGCGTATTATTGACTAAACTTCATAAGATAATTCAAAACGGAAAAAATGGATCTTGAAACAGCTTGCCGTGATTTAAGAGAACTTGGCGTTATTGATGAAAAAATGATATACTCTGCAATCATTGAGCAAGGTCCAAGAGGAGAAGAGGGTAGGCTTTTCAAGCAACAAGGAATCAATTACGAAGATATTTCTCATTTACGTTTAGAGTTTTTAGGTAAGTAAGTAAAAGCCTTCAAGTGTAAGTTTTTTTCTTCAACTCAAAATGATAAGTCAACGAAAAGAGATTGCTTAACAATGTCCCTAAAATCAAACCAAAAATTTGTCCATTGCTTGCGATATAACGTTTTCTTTATTTTGTATGACGAGACTGAGAAGCTGGTTAGTACTCGACTGCGATGCGGGGCTAATATCAATATTTAACGAGACCGACGTCCTGCAATATTTTTAATATATATTTAAAATATTTTTTTATTTCACACATATTTACTGATTTTAATCTTCAATATACTTTCTTTTTTATCCCTAAAATGTTCCATGCAAACCTTGGGCTGTTTGGAAACAGTACAGGAAATCTTCTGTCAGCTTCTTTGGACTCGTGCCACTTTCTCTTTCACAGCTTCAGTGAGGTCGTCAAATCTCGTTTCTTTTAATACAGCCATGATTCGTCATATTTTTTAATCATCCTTTCCTCTTCATTTTCTTTCATCTTCAGTACTGTACAAAATTGAGTGATTGGATTGATCGTGGGTGGATGAGTACGAAATAAGATACAGAGTTTCTTCGTTTATTAATAAAAGATTCGATATATTTAATTAATGATTGATTACAACTCAATAAAAACCGATTTGATACAATTATGATTTGAAAACGATAAATGCAAGATCAAAAAACGATTAACAATATGACGTCCGCAAGTCTCATGTAAATTTTTTCGTTTCGGTGCCGGTGGATCTGATTCTCGTGCTGCCTGAGCACCAATATTTTAAATTCACAACGTATGAACTTTAGTGGTAATCGTCCACATATGTAAAAACCATAATTGCCACTGACGCATGCGCAATAATTTCCGAATATGACGTCACCGGCGCTCAGCCAATAGTGTTTGTGAATATTTCATGCCACCACTATGGGGTCGTCGGCGGTCAACGGTTGGCGTTGTTATGGCCCCACGGTGGGGCCAGCGGACGTCATACAATTAATAGAAAAGAGAACGATTGATACAAAGCTTTTACAAAAATAGGGAACATTTTTATCGTAACAGGATTTTTCAGGTAACCGGCACGGGTTCTCCGCTCTAACGGGTTCTCCGCATTGAACCCGAGTCGATCGCACTGAGATTGGAACAAATATCAACATTTTTCCAAACTTGATATTGTTTAAAGGTGAGAGTTTTGTACTGCATTTTGCTACAACTCCCGAAATTGGAGTCAGAACTCGAAATTACTGTGATATAGGAACCGTTTCCTCAAAGTACTGAGATACTTGATAGAACTTTGTGCAGTGAAACCTTTTATAAAGAGTTTAATTCGTTCGGGAGTTTTAACTGAGTAATGCGAAACAATTTTTCCCATATAAATCAATGTAAAACAGGGTAGTGCATTCCAAACCAAACCAAAACAAAACAAAAAGAACAAAATTTATGTTTAGCATTTATTAAACAAAAAATACATATAAATTGTTGTGAAATATGAGATTAATCATATTTTCTTATGTATGTACCTAATTTCTTTTTACTGCAAAAGCAGCCTAGTATTTGTCTTTGCCGACGTTTCAAAATTTGGTATAAAAATAACACCGTATTATTATTAAAGAATTTCATGGCGCTGGCTACTGTCTTATTTAGGGTGATGCTTCTCAATGTATGAAGCTACGCTTTCCACTTTGCTTTCAGAATTTCTCTTATTTCACTAAATTGTTGCTTTGTGAATTAATTTCTCATATAAAAAACTGTATTCTAATTCTAAAAGTTTGAACAAAATTCGAGATGGAAGTCATGTTTTGGAAAGAAAGGAAGAGAAAAGAAAAGGAATAGCTAAGAAGTTTAAAAAATTTTAACTGAAGAAAGTGGAAACGAAAGAATTTTGGGTTGTAGTGAAGAAAATAAGACAGGCAGAGCAAGATTTAACTTTGAACCTGCTCTAGTTAAAGTTCAGAAATTTTTTCTCTACCGATCGGGAGATTTCCCACGTACGTGTCGCGCATTTCGCCAAAAATTGCTCGTTATAAGTTTTTTTTTGCAATTAATGTTGCGCGTTATACGAATTTCTCGCTGAGAGGTTCCACTCTATTTCGTTATGACTTGTTTCTTTCACGTTGAGGTGTTGCTTGGTCGCCACAATACCCAAATTCAAAGAGTCTTCGGACGAACCTCCAAAATGTGTGTGCCTATTGGACAAATGGGGTAAACTATAAACGTCTAATCTATTCAAGACACAAAAAGTCCTGACGGTCTCTCACCAAATCAGTTTAGCTTTCGAAATAGCAGAAACACCTGTGGTGGTTAAAAACTTACGAACTGAGCTCTGTTGGAAATCAAGAAAACCGAAGCATTACGGGGCATTTCGATCCTGTTACCTGGACGTGAAAACCGCGCCGATTGGGATCCCATCATAGGAGCCTTATCATCCAGATTATCTCCTGCCACCTCTCTGCAAGGAAAATAATCTACAATGGAGGTGAAATGGTGAAGTACTAAGTTCTTCAAGAATCAGTTTTAATTTCAATTCGTCTTACACGATGGCGTTCTCGAACTGAATATTCTAGCGGGAATGAAAGCTATCGCTTATGCCGAGGATCTAGCTCTGTGCGCATTTGCGAAAACAGAACAGGTAAAAGTAAGAATCAAAGGAACTTTGATAAAAGTGGGGTCGTGGTTGAAGAAGCGAGGCTTAACATTTACTGTTGACCAAATAGAGGCTGTAGTTCTGTCTGGCATAAAGAGTCAGGCCAATCGTCATTTTATTCTTCTTTCATACGATCCCCATTAATTTCTTAGCCGTGGATCCATCAAAGTGAAGAGCATAATTAATAAGAAAAATACAAGAAAAGAAAGGAGAGAGTAAACGATAATGGAATAAGAAAGATGGCAGGATCAAAAGGGGTAATGGATTCGGCGACTCATCTCAAATTTGTGGCGGTTATTTCAAAAGAAACATGGTGACATCAGTTCATTACAGGCCACGAATACTTTGACAGCCACCTTTAGAAAATCAAGAAGGAAAGCAACTGAGTACCCAGACTGTAACCGGATGAGTGGACGAAGAGCGAGTAGAAACACAATTGTGGGGATTTGTCGGGAAAGACTCCCCCTACTGAAAATTGGCCAAAGTTATGCTGGAAAATGAGAAAAATGAGAACTTATTGCCAAAACAAAACGCCATAATGGCAAGAAAAATTGGATTAACATAACCTTACTCTAACTTCCCTTTCTTTTCTTTTTAAACCTCATCATTCTTACCAAGAGTGCAATAAACCGATGTGATTTCGGCCTTAAAAAAGAATATATATACGTACTTGGACACACACGTATAACTTTTATAAATTTTCAGAATGAGTAAACAAATGCTCACTGTTTAAGATAGCACAGATTTAATAATCGGTAGGATTTACATTGAACTTTTACACTTTGTATAAATTGTTTAGTTTTTACGAGCCACTAATTAGATAATTTAAACCGGTCACTCAAAAACTATAAAAACTGATACGTACAGAACGAAGTGAATCCACAGTGAAGAAAAACCAAAAATGTATACAAAGTGTAAGTAGTTCAATAAATGGATACGAAAGTTTAAACAATATCAGGATTTACTTTCTTTTACTGTAGGCTGGCCCTACCGAATTTTAATCCTTGGGAAAGGTTGTTTTTCGTTTAATCAGGTTTTCGAAATTGTTTTTGGAAAGTTCGAATGAATGAAACAAGCATTTTGCACGAATGCCATGGTTTCTATTAATGATTATTATTTTAAATATTGCACAAGAATGGTTTTTTGCAATTATGCTAATGCTTTGTACAATTTTAATTATTCTTATTATAATTCTTCTTCTTAATGTCCCATGACAGGGTACTAAAAAATGTGCCTATACCCTTCACCTACTAACTAGCTAACCTTTAACGGCTGGCACACACTTACTTGAAGTCTAAATTATTAAATATATATTATAATATTACATAACACATTTACAGCACCCGTCACATTGCATTGATACGTCCTTAAACGGTATTATACCTCAAATAAATCTGAATATAAAAATAAAACAATTAACAGTAGAAACAATAGAAAATTACAAAACAAATTAAAAACCAAACTAACTATAAATTAGGTAGAGACCAATTTAAGAACTTCAAAGCGAATTCAAAACCTATAAAACAAGCTGCATTCGCAGGGAAAGCTCGTAGCATGACTGGAGTAATGCCTTTGTATAAAGCTAATGGACCTTCTTCCCTCATAAGTTCTGTAAAAACACTACGGATTCCATTTGGATAGGTTCCTTCGGGGGCAGACTGAAGTCTACTTTTTAATACGTCGGCCGGCATTCCTACGGTCTAAGAAAAATAGTCACATTTAGAAATATAAAAACTCATAATTCAATATATAACTCATAATTTTCCTTAAAGAGTGACTTTCATTTAAACTGAATGTACCAAAAGCATACGAAATAAACAGGGTATCTTTTAAACAGATGATGTGAATAAATGACTGAATTTGAAACAAACCAGGAATTAAAACAATGTTGATAACCTAAGCTCAATAGACTCGAAAAGCCATTTGACAACGTCAACGTTTTAAAAAATCTCACTGGAGGGCTTACGCCTGAAGCTTCTCGAAACAGATGTATTTTAATGAAAAAGAATTTTGTTAAACATTTTCAATACTGCTTAAGTTAAGATCAAATACCGAAATAGGACAAGTGTAAAAATGGTTCATTTGCCGGAAATTAACCCACCAATGCCTGATTTTTCCTTATTTCGTAACTTAGTCAACCAGTCATTGCGGCGATCTTTTATTTTTTTCAATATGGGCGATAGGCCAAAATTTAAAGAAAAAGTTTTGACAATATTGTAGTTGTTGGGTTAATTATATTGTACCAAAATATAAAAATCTGGCACATTAGTTGTTATAAGTTAACAACCTCTAAAATCACTTGTTACAAGATTAACTTCTATGACATTTTTCGACATCTAGTGTACATGGTAATGCAACGACATCGAGTGTATCCTTAGTTGCCGGTCAGTGACTAAGAAGTCATGTTTCTCCTGTGCCCAAAAACTCCAATATGAGCAGTTTCTCCTGCAGAATGGAAAACTCACTTTTGGAAAAAAAAAATTATTTAAGACAGCGCTGTCCATCTTATGACCCGCGGGCCATATTTTCTTTACCAAACATTTTGGGGGCAAAAAAGGTTGATAAATGAAAAGTCAATTTATGTTAATTATTAAAAAAAAAAATATTTTAGTTATAGTAAAAAGAAAACTTTAAAATATTCGTAATATATTAATGAGAAAATTGTGACCATAACTGTAAAATAATTTTAATATTAACAATAATAATTTAGTAACATAAATTTATTCTTAGTAAAATGTACTCGCGGGCCGTATACGGTCCGTGGGCCGCCAGTTGGACAGTGCTGTTTTAAGAGGCTCATTTTCTGTTCTCAACTTGTAGATAGTGCCCTCCATGTTCAATAAGAAATGGAAAAGGCTTCGTGTATCTCAGTGACGTCTGTCAACATCTGATATATAGATGAACATATTACCTCCAACTTTAGCAGAAGGAAATCCTGCACATAGATTATTTTTGCAACTTGGTACCTTGAACTTGCAAACTAACATGATTACTGACAATGTTTTTGATTTCATTATTATGAAACAATGAGCAAATAATTTTCCCGTTGAATCCTTCATCTGTTCCATAACTTAATACACTATTTGCGTGAAAAATATAGTCAAAACGACAAAATGACTGACTGAACTGATTTTAATGATTCAATACAACTGATATCAATCAATCAGTATAATTTGATTTTGATTAAACAAACACCTCAAATCCACTCACAACTTTTTTCGGAGTTCGGCCAATCCCCCAAGCCGTTTCGCCTACTATCTGGACAAAATATCGACAAAATATAATTGTCTGAAAAAAAATATCCGACACTGACTGTGCAGCGATACAGTTCGTTTCTCGATTTCATACTCTGCCCACAATTTAAGACACATAATAACGAATTATTAAATTACCCAATTTGCGATTCCAGCCATTCCTCCAGCGAATATGGTAGCCAACAATCCTACATCAGAAGTTTCCTGTGGCGATGACATCAACTGTCAACAAAAATATAAATAATTATTTCGCAAAACCTAAAATAAATCGCGGAATTTTTTCACTCCTATTACTCGGTTCCTAAAAAAATTCGCGTTGTACCAGGTTTAATATCCAGGATTGACTAAAGAAGGGAGATTTGATTCTAAGAACATTGATTAATAGATCAATTGTTCAATTGATTAGAAACAAATTGATCAATTTAAGTAAATAAAGTCTATTTTTTATTATTTTAAATTATATCCTTTTATTTAACTGCCTTTTGTCTCCAATTTCGAGATCTCAAATAATAGTTGGTCTAGCTTTATGGGGTTTTATATATAGGTCATACACTCAAGCTTTAGCCCACGATTGAAATAAATGAAAAATTTAACTGTCTAAGCGTCAACATTATATAGGCGTATTATTCTTGGATTGAAGTCATGGTAAAAGTCTTACCGGGTCAAATAATAGCACCTTTATCCTGTCTACTTTTTTCATTTATAAATTTTACTAAAAAATGCAAACTTGATTATTTTACCATTCCTAGATTAGTGATTTTCAACCATTATGCCGCCAATTTTTACAGATGAGAGCAATAAAATAGCAGAGGAGACTTGTGGAGAATGCATTTTGCTCCATGGGTATTTCAATGTTACTTACTTTATATTCCATCGAAAATCATTATCATCTGCTATTTTTACAAAATATGTAATTTATATGTATAAAAATCGATTAACTGTGTTTTAGAAAAAGAATTGTCGCTGACAGATGTAACATCATGACACTTAATTTATACTGTCATGATATTTTTTTAAAAAAATATATTTTATTATGGCTATACATTATTAAAGTAACGAATTCCCCAGAGTTTCCTACATATTTTTTGAAATCACTTCAAACTCACTTTTGACTCATTATAGTATGTACCTCTTTGATCCATTCATAAGTCATAAAATACATTCCACTAGCAGGAACGTCTCTCAGCAAGGTGGCCGCAGTTCCTTTATAAATACTTCGTATTCCACCTTCTTTATATAACTGTCTCACAACATCTACAGGTCCTGAATACTTCTGAGGTCCACCTGTAAAATTCAGGGACTCTCTATTAGACTACGAGATATAATGAAGTATCTTAGAGTGGTAGGCATATGTTATTTTGAGAATTTTGAATTGGGTCTTAATATAGTTTTCCACCTTTGGGTATAACAGGATGGGACAAGGTGCCTTTTTTAGCATGTTAAAAAATGTTCAGTAACCTAATTTTAAAGCACTACTTTAAACCTTGTGTATCTGTATATGTAGGAATGTGTAAGTATAGTGCCTATATTTAAAACTTTTACATGACCTCAAAAATTCTTTAATTGCTCATCTCTTTCAATGACCTCAAAAATTATTCGAAATTTTACTTTTTTCCACCAATGATAGAATAAATAAAAAGGTGAAAATAATTCCACTACTCCTCAAATTTTCCAAGATGTATTTCAACTTTTTCTCTCAAATAATAGCCTTCTAAGTAGTCCATATTGAGAAATTCCATCAAGTTTAGCTGCAATATATTGAAAACTCATTTTAACATTTGAATCATAACACTGTTTTTTCAAAAACAAACAAAAAAAATTAAATACTTTTAAAATAAAATTCAAAATCAATATGATTGTAATTACTGAAAGTTATAACCATACATGTAATGCTAAAAATTTACTAATCATGAACTAAATGTGTTGGCAATTTGGATTGTCCAAACCAAAGGTTAAACAACAGTGTAATAAATTGCATTTCTTATCGCAAAAGAACCGAGCTCAGGTTACTCTAACCCATAGTTTATTCATTACTTTGTTTAGCAGAAAGTACTGTCATATATTTTATTATAATACAACAAGGTGACACTTTAGTGAATAACTTTTGTAAAACCTTATATTAAACCCCTGACTCATATTATAACTACTGTTTAACTTGTCAAAATATGATCAAAAACTCAAATACACATACTTTAATTTTGAAATAACCACATTTTTTCAGTCCTTTAAATTATATCAAATATCCTAAGAACAAAATCAAACAATAAAGTGCAAGACGATAGTAACAAGTAAAAGACGTTTATTACCTCCTTGTTGTACTTGTAACAATGTTTTGATTCTTTCTCCAGGAGCCATAATTGTTGTGGTGAATATACCTGAAAATGCCCCAGCAAAAAACAACTGTAACCTCGTCAAGGGTTTCTCTGCACCGCTTTGAATTAATTTTTTGCCTAAACCAAAACCAAAAAAACTAACTGCAAAAATTGGAGCCACTCCGGCTATTGGAGCAGCCATTCCTTTATATAGTCCCTTAACACCTTCTTTCTCTATCGTTTTTTTTGCGCAGTCAAAAGTTCCTAAATATAGTGGCGGTTTCCCTGGGGTTGGTTTTGGCATTGTTTGTAACCTAACTTTGATAGTGTCAAGAGGATGGCCTGACACTACAGTGCAAATTCCACCAAAACCACCCGACAAAAAGTACTTGATAGGTGAAGGTGATTTACTTTTTTGTGCTTCACTCATTTTGAATGTGAAAACTGTCACAAACTTTATACATTACACTACTGCATAACCAAAGTTCAAATTTTATCAATCTAAAACTTGCAGAGTAATATCAACAAGTGTTAAAGGTTGACGCCATTTTGAAATCTAAAATTTGGCGGTTCAAACTCATGAGGTAATACTCAATTCCAGGCTTCTTTATTTTTTGTCCAACAATTTATTGTCGAAATAATTCAAAAACGCCAGAAAAAAATTTACTGTAAATTAAACTGTTTACTTTTATACTTTATACAGACAGTAACTGACCGTTATTTCGCTACTAGGTAAATGAGGTATGATTTTAAAATAATTGTTGAGAATTTATGAGTCTTAACACTAACAACACATTATAAGTCTCATTCTATTATTTTTTAAATTGACGCCGTTATCGATTTTAATGGAATAACGCTAGTGTGGAATCCATAAATGTTCACATTTTCTAAAAAATTTACTGATTTACTTTGTTATTGTTCGGAATTAGGAGTTTTTCGCATTTGACACACCATTTCGCCATTCCCACGTTTTACACCCTAACCACCGGCACGAAGATGAGGACAGAAAAATTATAGTTTCCAGGGACGTGACTTTCAGAGAGAACACGAAAAGCACGATATTTGAATGATTGCGAACTGTATGACTTGAACAACGACTTGACACTGGACAGCACGCCAAAGACATATGACGAGGTAGGTTATTCTCCAGTAAAAGAGAAATGATTGGAGACCATGAACGATGAGATAAAAGCCCATATGAGATAAAAACCGTAACAGAAGTAAAAAGAGATAGTCGATAAAATATAATTCCACACAGATGGGTATATAAGATCAAGAAAAACGAAAATAATGTATAAAGCTAGGTTATGTGCCAGAGGTTTCAATCAAAAAGCAGATAAAGGGAACACTATGCTCCTGTGGTAAATTTAAGCACATTGAGAACACTATTATTAATAAGTCTAGAAAAAAAGGTATGAATTATACCAAATGGATGTTAAGGCAGCTTTCCTACATAGTCACTTACATGATTAAGTTTACACTGAACCACCCACAGGAATAAAAGTTGATGATAATACCTTTCGAAAATTAAACAAGGGAATTTATGGGCTAAGACAGTCACCCAGATAATGGAATGTAACCTTTAAAAATTTTATGTTTGATCTGGGATAGAAGTGTTCTCATATGACTATTCTTTATTTTACAAGGAAAATGAGGATTACTTGTTATTATATGTAGATGACTTATTAATCTGTGGAAACATTAAAATATAGGTTTGAAATGGAAGATTTGGGATCGTTAAAATATTATTTAGGCATATAAATTAAAAGACCTGAAAACAAAATTATAAGTCAAAAATAATATGTCAAATATATTATTCAAGAATAGTCTTTCAAGTTAATCCGCGGTCAAGATGGATACCGGGATATTTAACTTCGAATGACTGGGGAAGACGGGCTGACAATCCGCTTTACGGAGGTTGAAGGTGGCGTGAAAGGATTTTATCTGGTTGTGTTTATTCTCTACTTGGTCAACCAGTCTCCTTACTTATTCAAGTAAAGTTGTAGGCTTTGCCAGGCGGTATGCGGATCACTGTCTATAGTCAGTCAGCAAATATCGTGATTGTGGTGGATGTGTAATAGTCGTAGTGTCGGGTCGAACACAACCCCCTGAGGAACTCCGGGGCAGATGGTAAAGAGACTAATGTGTTCCCCTAGATATTTGACATAGAAAAATACCTGTCCTCCACATAGGAAGTTAGAATAGGAAGAAGGGAAGAAGGAGTACAACTTCTCAGCTTGAGTTTGAGGTCCTCATTCCAGACCTTATTGAAGGCCTGAGAAACACCAAGGAAAACCGTGGAACACCATTCCATGGCCTCCAAGGCGTTGTAGTGACCTTGTGGTGCGGCTTCTTAATATTAAATTAAATTATATATATTGGACAGTTATCATTGAGCTCACACATAGTGAATTTTAAATAGTGCGAGTGATCAGGTTGGGTCAGGAGTTGTCGCGCGACCTGACGAGGAGTCTAATACAATCAATCATCGACTCGAGTAAGTTTTATCATTAGTTATCAATAACAATTATCACCATAAAAATTTTGGTCCTTCGAGCCGGATTTATCAGGTACAGTTCGCTATCATTTATATCCTATTACCATTTATTTTCCTTTTTATAGAGGAGTGGGGGAACCTTCGAAAGGCATCTGGGTATTTTCCTAATTTACTTGCTTCGTTGCGTTTCGTTTTTATTTTTGAATTCGAATTGAATTCTTATTTAATTATCATTTATTTATCATTCGATTCGAGTTGAATCGCATTATCATTGTATTTATTAGTATTAGTTATTGATCACAATTTAGAGTTTAAGTATCAATATTTTGTAATTATTAAGTTGTTGTATATATATCAATAATCATTGAGAAATGTCCCAAGAGGAATCAAAGTCTCAAGTGAAATCAATGTCTCAAGAAGAAGATTATATCAAAAAGGCCGAGGCTCTTTGCTTACGCAAAGAACACATTTTGGCAAAACTAAAACGAATACACGAAAGCGTTAATGAAACGCTGAGCGAGACTGAAGCAGAAGTTGCTTTACAAGCTTTGAAGCATAATCATGGTAAATTAAGTAAAAATTGTAAATAAAAGAGTTTTAAAGTATACGTCTCGAACTATATCGAATATTCAAACCCCTACTTGTTTGATGAAAGAAGCGTTACGTTCAAATGATGGTATTTTTAATTTATTTACAGAAATTCTAAAAATTGACCACCTATGGATGATGACGGGTTTGACAAAGTTAGAGCTTTCCAATAACGCTATAGAACAAATAGAAAATCTGAATACGCTCGTAAACCTCAAGGAACTTGATTTGTCATTCAATTATATTGAACGTATTGAAAACTTGGACAGTCTTCGAAAGTTGGAAGTTTTGACACTATTTCAAAATAAAATTGAAATTTTGGAGAATTTAGATAATTTAATTGAGCTGACGGTTTTAAGCGTGGGCAATAACAACATAAAAAATTATGAAAGCGTAATTTATGCCACAAATATTTAATTTACAAATAGTTTTCCTGCTTTTATTCCTTCATTTATGTTTTTTGACCGATTCTTTTTGTATTTAGGTTCTATACTTGCGAAATTTTGAGAACTTAAAATCATTTAATATGGCAGGCAATCCCATCTGCACAAACGAAAATTTTCAAAAATTTATCTTAGCCTATCTTCCTCAACTAGTGTATTACGAGTACCGGATGGTTACCAAAACTCAAAAGGAAGAGGCCAGGGATTTTTTTTTGTAGGTACACTATTGATCTAATAACGTACAAGATAACAGGAAGTACAAGTTTGAATTTTAAATTTATAATCATTCATGAAGGAAAGACTTGATTAAGCTCGAAAGAGATGAGGAAGAGCTTAGAAAAATACAAGATGTTAAAAAAGCTGAAGAAGAGCAAGAATGTATAAATGCAGGGGCTTTCGTAGAATCTTTAGGAAGTGGTCAGTTGTTCCAGTCAATGTTTGAAAAGGACTATGACTCCAAAACTTTGATGCTGATGGGGGACAATGTTATAGATGTGTACAACGAGTATCCTTTATATATTAACAAGATGTTTAGAATTTTTGTAGTTAAAATTTGTATTTAGAATAAAAAGGTGTCTAGAGTTATAAGTCGACACGACAATTTATGTTCGAGTTTTAGCCAAGTTCAAGACCCGAAGGCTTTTTGTCAGTTGTCGATGAGGTTTTAAGTTTAAATGTCTTATATGTAGTGAGTTAGGAAATTTAAGGGAAAAAAGTTGCTAATTCTAAAAATACCAATTTTGCTTTTATAATAACTTTTTAATTATTCAAAATTTAATACTATCAATTAAGTGCCAAAAAAATTTCGACATTTCTCTACATAACATAGCATTCCAGCCGAACTATTTTTTTACCAGTTAGGAAAATTTTACACACGGGATAAAAAAGGTTTCCTATTAACTTTTGTTTTTATAAATTACATGAAACTAAGATAGGTATTAATAATAATATCTCGCATACACGTTTTAAATACTGTAAGATTTGATTGTCTTTGGTGAAGTGCTAGTATATTTACCAATATTTTTCTTATGTAAATAGTTAGGTTCAAAAAAAATTTTTTTGATGTTACAAAGGAATTACATAGTTTTGGTATCAAACAGTCCGAACTAAGAGAAGTAGAAATGCGACGTTATGAAAAATATGTGGGAGAAGCTAAAGAGAGGGCTTTCAAAGAATCAAGGGCGTAAGTAGTAAATAAATGTATTTAAATGTAGTAAATACAAAAATTTGTGATGGAAAAAAAATTCTGTTAAAATGGTTAATGAGGAACAGATCTTATTGAAGTTAGGTTTCCCCGGCAGTCGAACTTAAAACTAAAAACGTTAAACACTGGGTTTTTACACCGCGTCATATCAGAACAAAAAGCCAACGTTTCGTCCACTTCGACAGCTGTGGACGTCGTCAGGGCGAACACTGAACTGAAACGTTGGCTTTGTGTTCTAATATGACGCGGTGTAAAAACCCAGTGTTTAACGTTTTTAGTTTTTAGGAATTGATCTTTTTTTATACTTTTCATTCATGAGGTTTTGCAATCCTTGTAAGTTCAATAGGAAGAGAGTTTTTATTTGTGGACAGTATTTATTACAATCGGATAGACTCTCACTTTCAATCCTTGTATCTGGGGTAAAGCCTCACCCCTTTGGTAATGATATAAATACAGCCTGTGCCTCAAGCCAGCAGATCAATTAATACCCAGAGATTAGTTAGGATCAGTTAGTCGGTAAATCTAGGTCATGCAGTCAATAAGTCAAGATGATCAGTTTGGTTAGAAGTATTATTGTAAAGTAGTGTTTCGTAATAACAGTTTGGTAAGGACTTAAAATATACATTCGTTATTTGCATTTCACCTTCGCTCTGGACTGCGGTACACACATGGACCATCACTTGGTCACACATCAGTATGTTGAGGGCAATCTTTTCAGTATACTCCACAAAAATAAATTATTCTTCTTTTAGAATCATAGGGTATCAGACTCTTTCCTTTTAACCAATCCCCATTTGGGAGAACGCACCTTCTTAGGTTTGTCCGCTCAAAATTGTATATTTCCGCAATTTGTTTGTTTTATTTTTCAACCCAACCAAACCCTTTTTTTAGCCTGGAGAAACCTCTCGAAGGTTGTCCGTCCTAGCTTTGGGGAGGCAGGAGGGAGTATGTGGAATTTGCACCCACTAAAACCCCTGAGTGGACACCAACTAGGCTCGGACGGTAGAACCCGGGAACCCGCGAAAACTCTTCCGCAATCTCACCTCGAACCCAACCAAACCCAGGCCAACTTACTTCCATATCTTATTTTATTTACCCATTTATTTCCATCTGTTTATTTATTAGTCTATTTTCATTACCAAATCACTATAGTCAATTTTGACTTTACCAATTTATACGTTAACCTTTTGTATAGCTTTTAACCCCTTGATTCAGAGCAGTTTCAGGATTTTAAAGAATTTAAACTTCCCTCTTATATTAATATATGTATTTATTTTAATCTTTGATTAGAACGCCTTTCAATCCTAGACTGATCACAAGCATTTATTCTTAACATTCTGTTTTTCTCAAATTGCACACACTTATGCACATAACTGTGCTTACAACCCATTGTACCCTTATTACCTTTGGACGAAGTAAGGTAAAATTTACAATAATATTTTTAGGATTATAGAAGACTTTCTGATACAAAAGGATGAGTTATTTGGTCAAATGAAAGAAATATTGAGCACAGAGATGGAAGATGATGATACAGCTAATGAAGTTTCTCTGAGTTTACAACTAATTAATGAAAGTTTTAAGCACCTCTCCCAGAGGACTTGGAATGTATTAATGAAAAAAGAGTTAAATTTATTTGAAGCGACAGAGGTATGATTGTTTTCCAATGCATGAAGTCTTTAAACTTTCAGTTACATTTTTATATTGTATATATATTTGTGTTGTCCCTGTGAAAATTACTATACGAAAAATATTTTATTGACCTCATAAATTCTTTTATTTAGGAAGTTAATGGCTTGTATGAAAGAGCTTTAACAGAATTAGTTAATCAATTCATTGAGGGTGCTCAGGCTCAATTTACTCAAATGAGAAATTTACAGAATACATTCAATGAAGCATTAACTGATGTGGCCAACAAATTTTTTACAAATTACACAGTATCTACTGCGACAGGGGTTTCAAACGAATTTAAAAATCTTCCTCAAGATCTTGTAAAGGTGAGCGTTATCACTTGAAAAAATAAAATTATAAATTAGAATAGTACCTGGTTAAATTTCATTTTTCAGGTAATGCAAGACAAGGAGGTATTGATAAATGCTTTATCTGCATCCCATGATTATCATTTGTTGGTGATAGATCAGAGGGAAGATAAATTAATATCTAGAATAAAAAATTGGCTGTCAAACTTAATTGAAAATATGGTCAAGTGAGTGTCTCGTATATTTATCATGCATGTTGAGTGTACGTTAAATGATACATAAATGAAATAAGGTTTTTTTTTAGTTCAGAGATAAATCGCAACAGAAGCACAATTACCGAGATTAGTCATTTCTTGGACACGCAAAAGGTTGAATTACAAGAAATTCTTTCCACACCAGTAGGACTTTTATTATTGCCTAAGGAAATTCAAGATGCCCTTCAGATGTAAAGGAAGCATATCTAAGTTAATTAAGCCTATATGGCCTCTAAATTTCCCATTTAAGATGAAAACATTTTTCAAATGGTGAACTCTATTAAAATATAATCTTATTTGACTACCAAATATTGTCGTTGGTTATTTCATATCAACTACTTTTCGTTGGTCCCAAGCGAAGTGCTTAGCGTCCAACAGGGACAAGTGGAGGTCATTTTTTGTGGCCCTATGTGCCTCTTAGGCACGGAAAATAATATATATATATATACATACTTTTCGTTTAGTTTCCTTTTACTAATCTGTCTTTTCTCTATAACAAAATTTTTAACTGCATCCTTTATGCAATTCGTAGGATTAAAACAATGGTCTGTTTCCTAGATAAAAAATGCCTCTGACAGTTAGGCAAAATAATTATTGTCTTGAATTCGCGGTAGGTCTCTGTGTATTGGTTCGCGGTAATGAGTCTGTGTCTCATTAATCAAAAACAAGAAAATATGAAACCATTTTTTGTACTCGACAAGCACATGTTTTTATTTAAACTAATTTTCTTTATTTCAGTAATAATAAAAATGGGGACACCTCCTTTTCATGGTTGATTTTCTGAAAATAAAAAAGTATTTTCTGGAATAAACCTATAAATTTTATTAACAACCTTTTTTTTCTCGCGGTAGGTCTATAGTGTAGTGGGGCCCAGTGATAAGACTATACAGGACTAATAAGTTATAATCGGGAGTTCAAATCCTCCTTCCGTATCTTGTTACACCCAAAAAAGGGTGAAAAGCAGGATTAAAACTCGGCTACTACTTGATTGGCTTGAACTCGGAGACAGGAGACGGTTAAACCATATTATGTGATTAATAAATTATTTACGGTTCTATGTACGTATTTAAGTATTTACATTGGTCGGTCACCAAAAACTCTTGAAATTTTATCAATTTTGTTTCTAATAATTTAGTAAACAGCTTTATGTGCACTTTTAATTTTAATCGCGTTTATTCCGGTCAATGAACAATTAAACAAAAATGTTATAAAAAGACAGTTAAAATAGGCTTTAAAGAAATTAAAATAACAAAGTACGTAAGAATAAAAACCGAAATTCTGTAGGTAATATGACAACACCGAAAGAAAAAACCGACTATTTCTCGTAATTGTCATTCTTAAATGCGGCTTTTACACTCAGTAAGTTTTAATTTTTCCGATTGTTCTTCAACTACATAGAGCGAATTACAACTTGTCACTTTTTTGTACCGAAGGTTGGTGCAAAACTCCTCATCCTGAATAATAAAACAAAACCTTATTTTCTTCGAAACAAAGTAACAAAAAAACCACCTGTAAAGATCCCAGGTTTCTGACACCAAGAACGAATGAAGTAGGCGATTCCTCGAGTTCACAAAACGTTTATTTAATTTTCTTATTCTGTTATTCCTTATTGTTGTTTTGAATGTCGAAAAAGTTATAAGTGGGCTAAAAAAGGCAAGATACCCGGAAACGACAAGTTAGCTAATGCCCTGATTTAACTCTTGACCAAGAGTACATGGCCTATTCTCAAGTAATGTTGGACAGAACTTTTTAATAAAATAACGACTTTGATGAATAACGATTTTGGTGATCAAAATCTAAAACAATAGTGTTGCACAAGAAAGGTGATTTTAACAACGTGACGAATTATACACTTTTAAGCATAACATCGACTGCTAGCAGATTATTTGTGAAGATCATCGAAAACAAGCTTAAAGCTTATTTAGAGAAGCATCAACCAGTAGACCAAGCTAAATTCAGGATACCGCAATAGACCATATACATGTCGTTAATCAAATTATCGAAAAAGCACTAGAATACAGAATGTATATGGGTTTTATAGATTTTGAAAAGGCATTCGACACAGTCTCTCATCAGTACATGTACTTCGTATCATGGACACTGGAAGTTATTCCTGGATATGTAAGACTGATAAGGAATATTCACTCTAACGATATGGCCCCAAAGATCCTAGATAAAAGTGGGACTACTTCCCCCTAATTCATCGAGGGGTACGGCAGGGAGACCCCCTCTCTCCGCTACTCTTCAACTACGTTCTCCAACAGGTGTGCAGTAACCTCGACTGGAGCTGCCCAAAATATGGAGTGGAAGTAAATAGACGTCTCGGATTTTCCAGAAAATCCTAACATTGGATGCCTACATGATGTACGCTCCGATAGGGTCCGCGTGCGAAGTGCACGCGAGGAGTTTAGGTCGGTTAGAGTCCATCACTACCCAATGATACGGTCCTTTGGGTGTGCATGAGAATTTTCACTTAACAAGACAAAAAAGTCAATAGCCGAGATTAGTAGGCCATGTTTAATTTGAAGCGCAAAGTTTCAGGTATTTTGGTAATGATACTGCGGTAAGTATTTATGTCAAATAGCTAATTTTATAGAATATTAATGAAAAACCGCTTCACAGGTATCAATTTGGGAGTGGAAAATAAAACTATTTTTAAGAACTCTGTCCAGGCTCAAAAAAATGTAATCTTATTGTTTTCACAATATTTTCTTTGAAAAGAAATTGTTTAGACAGGTAGACACTGAAAAAATATTTGTGTATCATCTGAACAATTACAGAGTTCCATCTTCAAGACAGGTGTTTCTGGCCAATATGTTTGTCAGAATGACGGTCATTAGTGTGCCAATAGAAAATAACCTTTTTGAGCATATAATGGTCTAAAAATACTAGGATTAATCAGGTTCATTATATCATGGGCAAAATGTATGTGTTAAATCAAAAAAATCATCAATGAATTTAAATAAGCTTTTGCTTCTTATAATTGAAACTGGACAATTAATTTCATTTCTTAACTCTTTTATGTTTATGACTCGACTTACGTGAACACTTCTTATCCTTCTTTTAAATTTTTTTTTTATGTTTTTTGTTGCAAAGTCTTTTCTCTACCCATTCGTTATTGTCTGTTACACACTTGGTACTAACATGGCTTGTAATAACTACAAATTTATCAGGTATTTTTGGTCCGTGTACCATATCTAAAGAATTCTCACCATCTTCAGACAAATCACTACAAATTTTACCATTTTCCGAACAGGTTAGTACATCTTGTTCTGTATTTCGCGCTTTTTCAAGAATATTCAATGCTTCCAAGTCAATGTTTTCAAAAATACCGTGAGGAGGTGACTCATTTCTTTTGTTGTTAACAACTTTTTCGTCAAATGATAATTCTTTGCTATTATCAAATTTTTTTTCTTCCATACGTTCCAAATTTTTCTTTTCCTCTTCGTCGTCGCTGTCGAGAAAAATTGTCCTGAATAAGTCAATTTTATTTACAGTTTCATCCAAACTCTGTTTTTGCAATCCTTCTTCCTCGACCTTTCCATTCCCGTGTTTTGTAGGTATTTCACCAATGTCATCATCATCATCTACTAAGGTTTCTTCTGTTTTCCCTTTTTTGGTTTGGAATAATTCACGAATAGGTTCAAAACACTTTGTTTTTGGATTCCTCACTTCGCCTTCAACACAACTGAAAAATAGACACAAAAACTGTGATTATTGAAATAATTAATTTTAAATAGCTATATACTAAAAACCAACCTTTTTGTTGAATATGGAATATTAAATCTTTTGCATAATAAATGACAAGGAACCCAATCTTCAATAGTTCTAGTCAATGTCCCAAACATTTTCATTTTTGCAGCTTTATTCTGATCGGCGCTGCCGAAATTAAACTGTAATTATTCATGGCCAAAAAACAATGAATTAATATCAAAATCATTAAATTTATAGATAAAACACATTTGCAAGTATAGTGTATATATTATAGCAGAGTTTATGCAGACATCAAAAAAGGTTCAATACAAAATACAGCAATAGAGGTGATAGCCTATTGTTGTATGATTATAAAATTAGCTAAACATGTTCTAAACATATGCTAGGGAAAAGGGAGGGGAAAAAATTACTTATCACCTTTTCTTTCACAACCGGGAAATAGGACATATCGTCAGGCTGACTTGCTGTTAAAAATCTCTCTTCCATTACCCCACACAGAGGTTTAAACAGTTTGGCAGCTTGTTCAAACTCCAGCTTTTCTTTTTCTTTATCCCAGTCCGTCATTATCATGGGTTGAATATGACTTAAACAATCTTAAAAAATTATTTACAAAAATCAGCATAGTATTAAGATTAGAATCCACACAATGAAATTACAAAATTTAAACTAATAGGAGACTGTTATCTAAATGACATGCTGAGTTACTTTTTGGGCTGAAACAATGATCAATGTTTTTAGTTTTATTTCATATAATAATATTGTAATAACAAAGACTAAGAGAAAACAAATTACTTATTTACAATTACAAATTATTTAATTACTTAATTACAAATTTTACTTATTTTTCTAATTCTTATTAAAAACATACCTCTTTTCCCAATTTCAATTAGCTTAAGGTATTTCTCATACCTTTCCTGCTTATCTGGATTGAGGTAAAATGGTTTGAATTTATTCATATTAATTTTTACATTTGTAATTAGTTTTTCAATCGCTGCTTCATTCTGTTCTGGTATTTCGACGGAATCACTTGAAAAAAAAAATGGAGTGTAAATAATAAGTAAAAGAAGTTTACTGACGAGAAAAGGTAAGACGTTTAAAATGAATGATACTAACATGACTTTTTTTTCAATTTGATTATTAAAATTATACTGACTTTGTAAGAGTGCTTTTTTACCAAGGATTTCTGTCTTATAGAGCTTTGAAATAAACGGTTTAGGATGAGATTTGAAACTTTTAGGTAGTACTGGTAGTAAATAATTTTTTCTAACAGGTTTTCTTTTTTCTGAAACAAATCCACTTAGAATTCCCTCTACAAATGTTTTCTTGGTAACCTCATGACCACTATCAGAAATTCCTAAAGAAAAGTCGTAGTGCGACATGTCTTCTTTCGAATAAATATCTTCATCTTCCTCCTCAAAAGCACCGACTCCAAATGCCTGACCACATATTTTAAAGTTTTTATTCTTCTCTTTTACTGGGTGAAAATCCTCACTAAAAGAACCTTAAAAAAACACAAATGTTTGAGCAGTTTATTTTTATGCATTTTTTGTATATTAAAATCCATCCAATAAATAAATTATAGTGTTTCATAAGACTTTATAATATTAATACTATAATACTATTAAAGTTTGATTTAAAAATAATTTTAACTCAGTGCACCAGGAGTCGACAACCTTCTTCGGTTTCAAAACAATTTTTCCTTATCCCGGTCGCACATTCACTGTAACTTAAATAGTACTTTATATATATCAAATAAAGTTTAAGTACAAATGTTATTAAAAATAAATACAGAAAAAATTTATTTTTTATTGACATGTTATAACAATAATGGAGCCGCAGATTGCCGATTCCTGCAGTATGAACTGCTCCTATGAGAACTGAACTATGAACCTGCTCTGAGATAAATTTAATTTCCAATGCCTAATGTTAAGTTAACTTTTATATATTTTCTAAATAAAAAAATTAAAACTTCTTATCCTCAGAACGTTAGCCGTTTCACACATCGTTTGAAAAATTTCTTTTTCATATTTTCATGCAAAGAATTTTGTTTTAAAATGAATAAATAAAATAGCTTATATTTAAGATATTATTGTAATAAATAAAAGTTTTTGTCATCAACAGATTTTGTTTCACATATGTAAAATAAATCCATAAAGCCAGCTGTTCTAATAGTAAGAGATAACTTAAAATATAAATTTAACCTATTAACGCCCGGCGTCCTCATATTAGGACACAACTTTTGGAATTTTTTTTTGTCTCGTGCTCTTTTTTTGAAAAGATTTTTTCTTGTTTCTTATTTAATATCAAGATCCATTTTTTCTTTATAAATAGGTACAATTTCTTAACCTTTTTTAATCAGGAACTGCAGAATAGTTCCTGATAAAGCAGCTATTCACTAAAATGAATCGGTCCAGAAAAATTTTTTTTTCTCACATACTTGGTACCGCTGCCAAAAAAATTAGCAGACACTCAAGTTGTTGTAGAATAAAGCCATAAAACAATTATCATTCAAATTTCAACCAAAACAAAATGAGTCACAGTTAAATTTCGGTGTCCTCATTTGAGGACATGGGAACATAATGTATGCAATTCTTATGTAATAAGAAAAACAATAGTTTTGTCAAAATGTACAAACAAATGGGTAAAAAAGGGGAAATTTTCCAGTCACTCCTTTTCTTGTTATACGAAATACGTGTGACCTTGGATTCTCCGCTTTGATGGGCGGGTGGATACTCTGAGTGTCCCTTAGTGGTGAAATTAATCGAGACGTTAATTATACTTTTATGTTCATATAAATGGTGAGATTTTGATGTTGAGGTGGAATGATAGTAAATGACCCTTGTCACTAACTACGGCGGCTACGAACCTGCCGGTAAAGCAATGAGACACAGCAGGAAAGAAAGCAAGAAAATTGCTGTACCTCAACCAAAAGCTTAAACTGAAATAACGTTAATATGGATGTTGTGGACCAGCATGCCAGGCACGGTAGACATTCAGGGGGAAAAAATGGTACTGGGCTCTTTTTTGAGTTGTACAAATAGCAGTGGCAAATAGTTGGATATTATACCAATACCTGTATACTCACAGGCCTGATTCAATGTGTTTGGTGGAATATTATAGGTGTTTGGCTATTGTTTATTTTAATTCTGGCAATGACCATTTCGCCCAAAACAAAATTCGCAACTCAAAACCGACTAGTATATTAAAAAAGATGACAATGATCATATTATTTATAAAAAAGCAAAGCAACGGCGATGCCAATCACAAGGCTGCAAGAGTAAGCCATGCACGTTTTGCAAAAAGTGCGTAAATACATAAATAACTTAAAGTAAAAATAATCTAAGTTTTTTAGAGGCCGATTTTAAAATTATATCTAATATTTACTATTAAGTTGATTTGCATACATTATATCCCGTTGTTCTCAAATGAGAGCAGCAATTTCCAGAAAAAAGGTGCAAAAATTTTTGGAAAAATTTACAGAAATATCATTTAAAATTGTTTTTTATGCCAGACTTTAAAAGGATTTCTTAGAACACCTACAATTTCTACACCTGATTAATTCTCTCTCAAGTTTTTCTCCAAAAAAAAATTTCAAGTCAAAAATTAATACATAATCACTAAACCATTATATTAAACACAGCAATATTAGTATTTATTTATATCAATAAACAAAAATTAAGGAACAATAATTCATGGAATACCACTGACTTACTGAGAAAATTTGATTTATCCAAGCCTTCATAACCAAGTCCAAAAAAGTTATTTTTTGGTTCAAACAAAATTGGGTCATAGTCTTCAGGAAACAATCGCTCCATTTCTGTATCAGAATTCATTTCTTCTTGTTCTACCAATGCAGGAGGCAAATCACATCCATACACTTTCTGATCAAATTCTAATGTTCTTTTATTTCCTAACCTTGTAAAATTGGCCCCAACACCTTGTCCTGGTTTCCATCCCATTTTTTTCAGTAACCTCATACCAACAGTTTCTCTAAAAAAATTTTTTTAACAATTTATTTTGAGAAAACAATAAATATGTCACACTAACATAAAAAATTAAATCATCACACCTAACAGGTCTTAAGAAGTCCTTCAAAATTGTTGTTAAAGGAGATCCATCTGAAGAAAAGTTCATCTTTCTCTTTTTAACATTTAAGTAACTTTGTCTTGCCTTTAAAACCACAGGAGCTATACCAAACACATCCTTATCCTGAAATAATTAAAATTAATTTTTCTAAAATACTATTGAAATTATTAATCAGTAATCAACAATCTCTTAGCATTAAAAATCCTTTAAAACATACAAGCAAATAAGCTAATATATTAGCTTACATCTACTAAATGACCCAATTTGTAAGTTTGAGTTTGCTGAATGAAATTATGTTTATGAATAAGAATACAAGAAACAAAGAAAAAGTTTAAAAAACAAAGGTACAAAACTCAGACAAATTCTTTAATAGAATAACTAAAAACTAATATACTTAATTTTACTGCTTTAATTATTTTTTAAATACACTGACAAATTGAAGCTTGTCAAAGGAATAACCAGATTAACTACTAGCCCAACTAGCCCACCATTAAATTTATAGCTCACCTATAAATAATAAATTTTTATAAAAAGACAAAAAATGCAATTTTTTACATTTACATTTTATTCATGCAAATTAATTCTTATGAGACTTTTGTACATAGCTTGTGCTTTGTCATTGGATCACCTCCAAAGTGCTTATAAATTTTTTGAATAAAAGTGTAAAAAAGTAGCAGTAGCAAACATCAAAAAATACAAACTAAACTTCTATAAGTCTCACTACAAGTGGCAGTGATTTGTATTTTAACTGACCCCACAACCACCAGCTAATGGTTTAATTGCAAGTGCAAGTTGAAATTGTGCAAATGAAACTTGAAATCCAAAAATTTTAATTGCTCTTCCACATTTTATTAATTGTACCATTTTTAAAAACACATTGTATGGAACCTTAATGATAGAATTAGTGAGATATGTTCAGTAGGCGTTCCCAAAAAAATCAAAAATTTTTATTTAAAGACGCATACCTTCTTAATTTTTTACAATGATGTTAAAACAATCGTAGGTGAAATTTCAAGTACTTAGGACGACAGGAACCCGTGCCGACTTTCACCGTAACACATTACTACTTAAGGGCTTAAGCGAACGTAAGCTTACATGTTGTTCTGGTTGTTTCCTAGCTCATTATTTGATGTTTGGCGTCTCCGACGAAAAATATACTTTGTATAGAACTGTGTAACTACACTGACATGCCGACTATTCAAAAACAATGCCTCTACTAACAATATAACAACCAGAACAACATGTAAGGTTACGTTCGCTTAAGCCCTTAACTAGTAATGTGTTACGGTGAAAGTCGGCACGGGTTCCTGTCGTCCTAAGTACTTGAAATTTCACCTACGATTGTTTTAACATCATTGTAAAAAATTAAGAGGGTATGCGTCTTTAAATAAAAATTTTTTGATTTTTTTGGGACACTGTACAGTATGCAGTTACACAATTATATTTTTTTTAATAGTGGTTTTGTTTTTGGTATAACACAGGGCTTCTTAAACTTTTTTCATTCATGACCCAAATTTATGATTGCAAGTTTCCTGGCGACCCCACATAAATACAAGAGAAAGATAAAAGAATATTTTTTGGTGATTTATTAATTAGGTAACAACATACATATACATATTAAAATTTATAGTTACAGAATTCGTTTTGAAACATACAAAAATTTAAAATTAAAAAATACATATAAAGTTGTAAAATTGTATTTATTATAGTTACACAAATTACATGCCCTATTTTTCATCAAAATTGCAGTTTTTGAATGCATTTGTTGGATGGCCTTTAATATTTAAAGCCTTATCTGCAATTGTGGGAAATTCAGTTCTAGTTCTGATCCACAACTCAGTCAAAAGCTTTATGGAAATTTAAGTTTTAAGTTGGAGTTACTTGAAAGCTTTTTGTAAGCTTTGTTTGTGTGCGTAAGTGTGACTCTGCACAAATATGCATCTAGATGGTATGAAACAGGGATGGTGAACCTTTTTTGATGTCTGTGCCACAAAGTCATAAAAATTCTGTTTTTAAATAGGTGACGTGTCACGAATAGTTTTAAAGTAATTTCTATCAAAAAAAGAAATTATTAAAAAATAATAATTTTGTTTTTGTGCGTGCCATCAAAATTTTTAAACGTGCCCCTTGTGGCATGCGTGCCTTAGGTTCGCCATCCCTGGTATAAAATTACGGTATTTAAATATTTGACATTAAAATCTCTCGCGACACCAGAATGCTTGCTATACGACCCCATTTGGGGCCGCGACCCATAGTTTAAGAAGCCCTGGTATAACAGGATGAGCGAGGAGGATTCGAACTCCCGATCAAACACTGCACTAGGCCTCCAGCTGCACAATTATATTTTAAGTAATACATTCAAAAAATTGAGAAAATTGGTAAGAAATATTTACCTCTTCATCCATAAAATCTTCAGGACGTTGGTGCAAAACTTCCTGCTTTTCAGATCTAGACGATTTAAAAGAAGAAGGTTTCCATCCTTCTAGTGATCCAACAGTGTTAAAGAAACCAGCAGAGAATCCTCCTGTAAATGCGCCATGAAATCTACGTCTTCCCCATTTGTCTTTAGCAACTTGATCTTCCACTAAGCAAGGTTTTTTATGGGGAATTTCACCTAAATTTATGTAACTATTACATTTCACATTGTTCATAATCGTATATAACTATTATATATTGAAACCATGAAATATTGCATGAATGTAACTATTATATTTCATGGCTTCAATATTTTGAATAAATTTGCTTCACCGCAACGTGAGACCAGCCTACCTTCTTCAAGAGGATCCAGAGGAGTACCATACTCAATAAAATCTTCATCCGAATCGGATGATGACATTTTTTATGAAAAACAGCGTTCTAAAAAAAATTACTCACTAAACCGTTGCGGTTCACCATATTGTTTACTTGAAGGATTTGAAGTTAATGAACATAAATCACTGTCGCAACTTTGCCAATAAGAGTCTCCGTGAAATGACCGTCTTGATCATCAGAATCTTGTACGTTGTGAAGTGTCACTAGACTTAGATTTTGGCGGTGGCGTGAGTGACGGTAAAACCATTAGACAAACAAAATTTCTCATTTGTGTAGCTTAAGTACCTTATGTTATAGAAACGATTTATAAATAAAACAAAGTTATTATCTATTCTACGCAAATATTAATTACAATTTGGCTTACAGCTTATTTGGGACGCAGCCTTTGATAATAATTAAACCGCTCTATCTTCTAAACCGTTAAAGTTATCGGTGAAATTTGAATGACAGGTTGTACTTGTAGGTTTCAACATAAATCACAAAACAGATTTTCCAAAAAATATTTTTGATCCTCTAAAAGTAAGAAAATTAATAAAATGAAACGAAAATACATCTCTCATATGGAACAATAATTTTTTACATAAAAATTATAAAAATGATACCTTTTTAATATTTGGTGTGATTCTCTTTTTCTTAGATGATACTGTAGCCACTTTAGCATCGATTCCCCCGGCTTTTTTTTTTTTTCTTGGCTAATTTTACCCCATTCTTCAATTAACGTTTCCTTCAAGTCATTTATGCTTGTTACACTCCGTTTTCTGATATGGTTCAACAAAGCCTACAAATTTTCAATTATTTAAGTCGGGTGATTGAGTCGGTGGTGACATTACATTGGACTATCCCATATCAGCCAAGTTTGAACAATTAGTGACTTACGCTTGGGGTCGTTGTCTTGGTAGGATCGGAAATTGTCGATTATGTCGAAATTTCGCCGATAACTAAAACGGTTTAGAACAGTGGTGCGCAAACTTTTTCTGACCGCGACCCCTTCAGCGGAGAAAAATTTTGGCTGTCCTTTGAGCTAGATTTTTACAAATGCGATGTATAGTTCACGCAATTCTTTCATTTCATTGAACAAAAACATCATCAAATATGTCGCAAACTAATTTTATTTAAAATTTTAAGAAAATACTTTTTATACAATATGAACAACAATAGATTTCCCCTTTAATGAGATGTATGAGAGTGCAAGTTCTCGTCTCATATCATTCATGTTTGGCGATAAATTTAAAATTTATAAAAATTTGGCGACCCCTAGTTTGCTCACCTCTGGTTTAGAAGATACAACGGTTTCATAATTATAAAAGGTGGTGTCCCAAATAAGCTGTGAGCCACTGTATGTGTGTGAAGACTATCGCACTTCATTAATTGGCGAAAAAATAAAACAAGTGTATTAAGATAGCTTTAAAGTGTTCGTTTCTGGTTTCCATAACGAAAAAATGCTAAAAAGAAGTTTTTGGTCATTACAACGCAAGTAAGATTAAAAATCTACAATAGATTTTTTCCCCACTTTTACGCGAGTTGTGATAACCAAAAATGTTTCTTTTTTGTGCTTATTGATTGTCAATGTCGTCAGTTGTATACCAATGCGCCTTCCATTAGTTTCCCCACGTTATGAATCCAGGTACCAAAAATTAATCAAAACACGTGATTTACAGTAGACAGTACTTTGCTTAACTTGAGAAATTTAGGCTGCGTGGAAATTCGCAACTCTAGTACTTTTAAAGAAAGAAGTTTAGTAGACCATGTGCGTGAAACTCCGAATGAAAGAAAAAAAAGAGTAAAACTTAATTGAAGAAAAAAATATATTAACGTCAAGGAAATAATTTCCATGAGATTAGACTCAGAGTCCATCAATTACTTATTAAATCGTACTAAAGCTCCTGAAATTTGGAAAAAAATTAGAATTAGTTTGTCAATGCAAATTAATTAATTCAGAGTGTATTCTTCAGTAAAAATTATTGAATACCAGATGTGGAAAACAAGGGAAAATGAAAATTGTTTTACAACTCAAAATTATGCAGGTTAATGCAGGACATACATGAAATGTTTATAACCACAATTTTAAATGGGTTACCAAGAAGTAAAATTATTTCATCAGTGTGTTGTTAATCAACTTCTTGGTCAACTTAGATTATAGGACTATCAAAGTTTTAAGCTTGTGTTTCTTATAAGTTTTATTTATAAATTTTAAAGTTAATTTCACATTGCAAAGGCTGAACAGAATTTAAGAATAATTATGGTTATTTTTTTTTTTTGATAACTGCCAATTTAGTTTGAATTTATTTAATACTGTATGCAAATATGAATAGTCTTAGAAACAAATGTTTCAAAACAGTTTCTGCTAATATTAAGCAGGTTACTAAGTTATTCTGTTGTTTATATATTCCAGAGCCCTGAGTTTTGGCAGTAAAACCAACTCACAACAAAAACAATGTCCTTGTAAATCATCATATTTTTGAACACTGTAAAAAAAAAACAACATGATTAAGAAATTTTAAAATTTAGTGATGTTACAATGTACTAAATTGAACCAGAAATGAGCTTTATTAATTGGTTCATTGTATAAATTCCCCTTAGGCATCATGTTTTGTTTTTCAAACCAAATTGTAAATGTTGGACTTAAAAACAATAACTTATGAAAATTTATAGTAAGTAATTTTGAATATTATCTCATTAATCATTACAATAAATCAGGTTAACAGCATTTGATAAAAATTTTTAAAAAAGATCTCAATGAATAAAAAAATTAATTTCAAAAAGTCACTTAAGAGTTTAATTTATGTCTTATTTGTAAAAACTTCATCTTTTATATGAATGCTTAAAACTAAAAGTCATTGATGACAAATTATTGTTTAAATCTTAATAAACTTAAAAGTAAATCCTATTTTATTTTGAAGAAGTATATGTTGACTTATAAATCAGGTTTAAAACGAGATCGCTACATTCGTAACTAACAAAAAATGTACGCAGGGTTCGGATACTTATTTGGTAATTGTGTTCAAAGTTCTTATGTTTCGGTTTTGTTACCTTTAAACAAATTTTTTAAATCTTATTTTCGAAGTAGTAAAACGACTTGAATTTAATCTTTT
The DNA here is from genome assembly GCA_016920875.1 of Columbicola columbae. Classification (NCBI taxonomy): domain Eukaryota; kingdom Metazoa; phylum Arthropoda; class Insecta; order Psocodea; family Philopteridae; genus Columbicola; species Columbicola columbae. The sequence continues at coordinate 91,494 of JADMLL010000003.1, read as the reverse complement.
ACATTGATAAAACAATGTTTTTTGGTCTTTATCAATCACTACATACACATTTTTTTCTAATAGAGGGGAAAGGTATTCACAATAACACTACTCAAGGTAGGATGAATATAAATATTTCAACTACTGTTTTTATCTGAAAAAATTAAGTAAAGTTCATAATTATTTAAATATTTGTTATGTAAGGATCATCAGGATCCATTATTAGTGAGCCGAAATATGCTGTAATGGAGTGCAACCTGAGATCCATGAAGTTCTGTTCGATTTCGATTTCACCGCCTGGTCCAGAAAGCAAAGCGAGCTGAAAATAAATAAGGTGTTATTGAAATATTTGCTACATTATAAAGAAAATATTTTTAAAAAAAAAGGAGTAAAGCGAGCAATATTACATAGGACTTCAATAATTCCAGCGAACGAGGTTGAATTTCTTATTTTGAATACCAGTAATCTCTTTCGACGAAGAATAGTGTAAGAAAAAAGATTATCCAAATATAACTTTCTTAAATTCTGTAAGTGATCAAATTCAAAACGGTAGCTCCGAATTAAAAAGGCTGAAGACCCTTGACTTTAATATGAATTTTTAAAATTTACTTACATCATTTGCACAAGCATTTTTTGGTAAGAAATAAGCCACATTTTGGGCGACAGTAGAAGCTATTTGAAACAAGCCTTCTCCTCCTAAAGGAGGCAAAATATTGTTCAGCGTATAAGCATCATCTTTTACGTATCCTGGCCCTCCCCAAGGAGGACTAAGGAAGATGACGTCGGCCTGAAGTTTCGAAGCCATTGTCGTGAAATCTCCAATTATAAATTCAATTCTTTCTTCTACTCCGTAAATTCTAGCATTATTCTTGGCTATTTCTATTTTATATGGATCAATATCTATGGCTATGACTGAAAAAAATAACAAAATTAGGAGGTAAATCTAAATATAAAAATAATAATAAAATTAAAAAAATTCAAAATACGATCTGCATCACAGCAGTTCTTCAAAATACGAAGTTCTTACATCTTGGATAGGTGCTCCAGAATCAAATTTGAAGATAAGTACTCTGTCTTTAAAGTCTTAAACAAAATGTTCAAGTCTGTTTCCTATTATTTAGTTTTATAGTATATAGCAGTAATTCTAAACCAATGTACCAAGAGATTCTTGAAGTGTGATGCCAAATTTACGGATGCATACAGTTAAAAAGCGGAGAGTTTTGGAGCATGCATTTTGGGTTTTTTAAAGCTATTTTACTTTAAAATTCATTGAAAATTATTATCGTCTGCCGTTTTCAAAAAACAACCTATTATAGGTATAATAGTTAATCAACTATGTTTCTTTATTTTATCTACAATAACTGTTAGTGTGTGAAATTATTAAAAGTGTACCGGGACGAAATAGAGGTCGAGAGTCACTGGAATATAGTATAGTTATTGTTGAGTTTTAATCCCGTTTTTCACCCTTTTTGGGTATAACAGGATACGGGAGCAGGCAACTATAACTTCTTAGTCTAGCACTTAACCACTACGCCACAAACCTCCCGTTCAAATGCTTACTTTTATTAAACGAAAAAATTCAAGCGCAACATAATAAGTCGTTTTATAAAAAAAGTATTATGTTTTAACTGAAAAAGGAATTGTCTATTTCGAGACCTATTTACGATTTAATTTCATTCATTACATCTACATTACATTTTCATTAGAGCTAATTGTAACCCATCCTCAATAAAGAAGAATGACATACGTAAAGAAGAGAATTTGAAAAGAGGTACATGTACACATAATATTCCTTATTTGGACAAAAAATTTGTCCCTCGAATTATCAAAATGCATATCCTCTAATTTTGTTTATTGTACTAATCTTTACTCAAATATAAAATTTTATAATAAAATATAAATTTTTCATTATAAAATCTTGTTATTATCAATAGAAACAATTCCGATCTGCAGTAATGGATTTTTTCCCACTTTCGCGGTTTAATTTAATTATAGGAGCGCTTCCAAAACCTTTGAATAACGTTTACTTTTACGTTTTTGTTTGTTTCAGGTTTTTTGGCAGTACCTCAACTTTTATTCCAGTGTCAAAATAAAGACTTCATTTTCACCCTTACAATTACCAGCCTATCACCAACAGATGCTTTTTAAATATAGTTTATATGATATGGTTGGGCAGTTACCTTCTGTTTTGCAAAATTAAAAAGTATAATAATAAAGCATAGTTATTTATAAATAAACTGTGATTAACTATAATTCGTATTTTTAATAGGCTTTACTATTAGATAAAACTAATGTTGAATCATATTCTTATAAAATTTTATTTAAAAAATTACCTCTTTCACATGTAAAAGCAAATTGAATGGAATTCCCTCCAGCACCACAAAACGCATCCACAATTACATCACACCTACACCTTTCTGCATGATATCGAGCCAATTTTTCTGGAGTAACAGAAAACCAACTTTCTAAAAGCAATCATAAATACGTAAAGCTTACTGCATTCGTTTTATTATAAATTAAGTTTTTAATTTTTCTTTCACCTGCATCCAATTTGATTCCTTCGTCAAATTTTGAGAACAATTTGTATCTTCTGCGCCAGTATTTTAACAAATTTTTATTGTCCACAATTTCTTGAGGGAGGCTATCACACTTTTTTTTTCTTTTTCTTGTCCTTTTTTTTTGCTTTCTGTTGTCATCTATTGCATCTATATCATTTTCAATCGAAGAAGAATGAGCTTCATATCGTAATGGTTCAACAACATTTTCTTCTGATTTTGTAAAATCGTCTTTCAGTTTATCACAAATCTCTTCCTCGGGTTGGGCCATATCAACAGACTCGTTTTGATCTGACTCGAAAGGATTTCCATCATCGTCGAAAAATAAATGCATTTTAGGTTTGTTGTCAAATAATCTGAGCCGCCTATTGAGACCGCGAATATTTTTCTTCCGATATGTTACATAACCTGATTGAATTTCATCCGAGTCTACTTTACATGAAAATCCCATTAAAGCCAAAGCTTGTTTAACATCTGTTTTTTTTTAGCATTTTTTTCTTTTTTTCTTAAAATCTTCATTTTTTGACTAAAATTAAAATGTTAAAAGTGAAACAAATTAAACTTATGTGTTTAGTCCCGAATTCTTTACATTTATTTTAAACATTACCTTGTCTTGGTAAATTTTTTTTTCGGCTCTTAATTTCAATCTCTTCAGATTCGTCAAAAGTGTCATCTGAAATTTCTAAATATCTTTTTAAGCTGTCACTCCCTCCCGAAGAAATTGATGTGTCCTTGATAATTTCGGGCATTTGATTATTATCACGAGTACACCTGCAATAATTCCTATGATTTTAAAAGTATTTCTTTTTCTTACAAACAAATTAGGGATTTGATGCAACTGATGTAAGTAACTGACTATTTTTACTATAAAGCAGGCGAAATAAGAATAGAGTTGAGTGTTCGGACTAGAAGCATCAAACGAACCTTTGGAATAATCCGAGTTACAAAGGTGTCCAGTTATTTATGATACGATTGTAAAATTAATCAACCGAGCAATTATTATGTTTTCTGGCCACTGTGAATGACCGTATGTAATTCATTCAAAGGACAACAGAATATAAACCTTTTTGAGGATATGTTATCGCTGAAGTATGACGTACGCGAACATGTGTACTGCCTAGGTAATCAGAAAGTTAACAGATCTTTTCTGTTAATGTGAGGACTCTAGAGTTTTCCACATTTTACCTAAGTAATATGCACATTAACGGCATTAAAAGCTAGAGGTCAAAACCTTGTTTCTCTTATGTCTTCACTATTCTCTCTCTCTCTCTCCACTTCTATTATATTGGATACAGAGCAACGACGTATTTTGAATCAAAAAAAAAAATTACAAATTTTTACTTGAAAACTTAGCTTTACAAAATTTGGTTCGGTATCCAATTCTGGGGTTAAGATATTGGTCTGTTCCCTAGATACAAAGCCCGCTTAAAGACAGATCAATTACTTAATGTCTCGCTTACAGGTGGGTGGCAGTTAACTAGGGGAAAAAAGTAAATTGGGTATCGGTGGGTAAATTGGGTAACGAAAGATACTTTTACCGTAGCAATATCTTTACATCAAACAATGATAAGACAATCTCTTAGGCAGGGATTCAGAAAATGTGAAAACAAATTTAAATGTACCACAAATAGTGGTGTTCGTCCCAAAAAATAATACCTATGTAATGTAATGGCCGCAGTGACCGAGCTTATTTACCGGTCAAAGTTTGGAATTGTTAAGAATGATGGAAACAACAGTGGTTGGACTCTGATTTGATCATGGAGGGATGATGAGCAGGAGGAATGTTTATAATGATTGACTTTATATTGCTTAATTATAATGATTGACAGGGGACTATTGGTAAGGATCTTTGACCCAAGACTGGTGACAACTCAAGAAACAACAGATGTTTGTCACAAGGGGTAAAGGAAACTAATAGACTATCGGTCAGTCACCTTGTTGGTCATCAATAGTTAGTTGTATTTAGGCAATCGAACAAGAGAGTCGTATTCAGGCAGCCGAACAGGTCAGTCGTGTTCAGAAAGTCGTAGAGACAATCCAGCAGTACAGTCAAAAGTCAGTCTCTCAAGAAGTTCAGTCGAGGTTAGACATTTGAATAAGTCAGTTGTGTTTGGAGAACCGAGTCCAGCAATTACAGAGTCGAATAGTCGGTTAGTCAATGAGTAAGACAAAAGGTTTAAGAATATCCAGGAGTCCGGAGGTTATGTAAACTCAAGAGAGAAATTAAAGTTTAAAAGAATAAGAAAGTCTACGTCATTCGCCTATACCGAAGTTCCCATCATTACAAAATTGGTGGCAGCGGTGGGATGAAACAGCCCAGTCATTACACCTATGTGATTCAAGGCGTAACAAATTTTTGGCCTGCAATAATAAGTAGTAATAATTTTACCATATTTGTCACAACAACATTTCCTTTTCGATTTTTGGAAATAAATAAATAACATTTTGTTGATTTAATAGAACGATTGTTTCAGCAAAGATATCATTTTTAAAAAGAATTTTGATTCTAGCCAATCCCTAATAGAAAATATACGAAACGAAACAATTTTTCATACTTTAACGAATCATTGCAGTTCTGCAATCTACTATGTGTCAGTTTACAAATATGTGCACTTTAGCGGTAACAGGAACATAGCAAACTTTTAATAAATGAACCACATCGCGTTGGAAATCCTCGAGAATAAGACTCTTTCATTTTAACCCGTTTCCTTCACATAAGCCGCCTTACGATTGGATCTAGTTGGAAATAATACTATTTTCAGTTTTCTCTAGTATTCTTAGGCGATTTCCTTGCATTCGACATAACCCCGAACTTTCCAACATATTTCAGTCATTCTATTAAAACATATAACTACTATTATTAAAATTTTTTTAATATCACATCCCTATCCAGTTTAATAATTTCAGACTTAGGAAGGGCTTTCAATATAATATAGAAGCCTTTAATATTAATGCGCTTCTAAATTTTCTCCTTTATTTATTTATTGGAATTTCTTGGATTTCAACTAATATTATTTGTTAAGCACCGAAATTAAATTCAAATACCAGTTAATGAAAAGTTTACGAAAATATTTAAAAGTGAATGTTACAAATAAATTTATAAAACATTAGTTTTATGAAATGATTGACAATTGAATTTTGAGTTTAAAAAGTACAAAGCAGGAAAACTGAAGTACCTTGCATTCTGTTCGGAATCCAAAGTTGCTTTGCCACACCTTTGCAAAATATATGCAACAGAATTAAGATATTGTTCCGAGTTAAAAATATTGCCTTTTTTGCATTTTTCATTTTCTCGATTTATATCACTGACGACGTCTTCCACAGTTTCTTCAACGTCGTTAATTTTAACTTCTAGTATCTCAACTTTGGTCCTTTTCTCGTAACTATCTAAAAATGTTTGATAGCAGGATGAATATAGATTTTCATAATGTTCTTTCCACACTTTTCTCCACCAAATATCCGCTTCTGTACATATTTCTTCCTTACTGCTGCTTGAAGAAGTTGAGGACGGTCTGAAATGAAGCATAAATTACATATAATGTTAATGGTAAATAAAATAAGGCTTTTCTGAAGTTAGGATTCCGCGGCAGTCAAACTTAAACCCCAACACGTTCACAACTCTTACAAAACAAACTTTTGTAAATTATTTAAAATTGTTACCAATTTTGAACTTTTAGTTTGTGTTGATAAAATAGAAAAAGTACAAATGCCAAATGTAATTAATGTAAATATTTTTTTATTAACTCTTTATTATGTCTTTCAAACTTGTAAAATTAATTGTTTTTATTGGGGACTGTTTATAGTTTGTATTGTCACAACATTATTTATGGGTGAGTCCACCCAAAACAGACTTTTTGGACTTAGTGCACTACAACTCAAAAAAGACTGCTTCAAAAACAAGTTCACATAACTATCATTATGTCTCTCACCCCTCTGTGAGTGATGGCTTCCACTTCCATTTTTATTAGATGTATTTTTGTAAAAACTCTATAACAAGAGCCTTAAAATTTGAATGGCTCATTGAGAGCTCAGACCAAAAGTATTTTTTATCTGTCTTTGTGTTCACTTAAGAATATTTTATTCAGAAAATGGAATGGTGTCCAAAAAAAATTACCAACCCCTGGTACATACAATAACAGGTGTAAAAATATTTACCCAGAACTGCCTTCACTGGAAGTTGACAAAGGACTACTCTTTTCACTTTCACATTCACAACTTAAATCTAAACTTGACAATGTTATTTTGGTGACGTTGGTCATTGAATCTGTTGTTACAGTTGTATTAGCAATGCTTTTTACAGAGAGGTTGGTGTTAGAGCATCGACTACACACTCTTTCATTATCACTACTTCTATATTTGTCATCATCATTTCCTGTGCATTTAATCTTTTCATAACTAGTATAACTTCCAAAAGAACTGCTTTTCAAAATTTTACAATCTAAATCAAACTCATCAATATGAATATTTCCTTTCATTGCATCATCAGTCTCTGACACATTACTACTTGAAGAATAACTACTTATTTTTAAGTCTGGTATTTTCTCCCTAATTTCTACAGAACTTTCATCTTTTACTATACTTGTATGATCAAAGTTTGTTACTGCAATGCCACTTCCTTTGTTGCTTCTTGCTTTTATGCAACCTCCACTGGCATTTTCTTCTTTCATGACATCACAATGGCCTCCATTTAAATTTTCACATAACGAATTTTGCTCCAAATAACTGGGATTTATGTAAGCCCCATATTTTTCAATCCAACTCTTCCAAATAATGCCCTCTCCATTTTCTGACCAGTATTTCTCCCAAGCCAATTCTAATTCTGACTTTGGATAAGATTTTTTGGCATTTTCTAAATTTTTACATGTTTTTTCAGTAAAATGTTCAGATAAATCAGCACCACTATCACTATTTGGTAATGAATAAGTTAAAAATTGATCTTTGCCAAGACTAAATTGGTCTGAAGTAGATTGCACTACACTTTCATAATCATCTGTTGAATAATGAGAAGCACTACAATAGCAGCTAACTGCTTCAACCTAAAACAGAAAACAGTAAGACAAAAATTTTTTTTCACCAATTAGCATCAAACTCTGGAATCAAATAACTCTTTTTAAGTTGCAGAACTTACTTCTTGCTCTTTAACGGATTGTGGTTCAATATTGTGCTCACTAGGTTCATACACTACACAAGCTGTAGCTTCACTTTCATCCTTCATTTCAAACTGGCTCCACTTTTCATTAAAAATTTTTTCCCACTTGCAAACTCTTATATTACCTCTAGAACATTTTTATTTGTTATATAAATCATATGAACAAGAGCACTTGCAAATGGTGATGGAACCATTTGTTTAAAAATTTAGAAAAAAAGTAAGTTTCAAGTTTACTTTCTATACTTTTTGTTTAAGCAGTTGCTTTCAAAAAATAAATTAATGAATGTGAATAAGAATATAAAGTGCTGTCACTGAGTTTTGTTCTCATAAATGGCATAATGATTTTGTAGGAAAAGTTATAAATTATTGTCAAAACTCTTTGGCCTTTTCAAACATTGTTAAATAATGAGAAACCCTAAATTAATAGTTCATAGAAAAATTTTTGATCAGTCACTTCAACTGAATCTGTTCTTTAGGAAACTGATGAAAATAGCTAATAATTTAATCCGTTGTTATTAGTAAAGTCAAGACCTATTTAAAATGAATTTAAATTTTAAGTTTGACTTGACAGCCTTCCTGCAAAGACGCAAACTGCTGTGTGACATTCTTTATAAAAATAAACTTGTGCTGACCGCTGCCAACTTACATTTCAAAAGCAATTTAAGGAAAACGTCAAAAGTATGAGAGAACCTTAAGAAATTAATACTGAAAATATAACTAAAAAAATCACATTAAAACATTTCAGTATTAAGAAGAAACATTATACCGAATTGTAAAAAAAATATAAAATGCACTTTACCTAACAAAAGCGCGACTACATAAACAGTAAATTCGTAAATGTTTTAATTTGAAAAAGTTTAATTCTATTTCAGCTAAGGGCTTCCACACGTATTCGGTCATATTTATAATACGGATGCGGTAATCCAAGTAATCCAATAAAAATTTATATTTTTTTGTTGATAAATTACTGAGCCATTTGTTAAGAAGTATAGATCTATAACTTCCCAATTTTCAAGTCGCTTTTTTCCACTATATTACATGTTGCCATTCAGTACGTTGTAGTAACATCGTACCCTCCTAGATGTAGACGAATAAAGGAGGTTTTATACAACGTCAAAGAAAAATTTAAGCGGAGTATAGCATAAGAATGTTTCCTATATGTTCTTGAATTACGCAAAGGGATTGTTTAGTGCAGAAATACTCTTATAGACCATAATGGAAAAGTGTTAAATTTGTTTTCATTAAAATATTTTACGAAAGCCGAATTCATTTTTACAGGACTTGACCCAGCTTTAAATTTTTAATCGCTACTTTCGATAGATTTTTAGTAAGGACAATTTTTGATATGAATTTTGTGAAACAAATAGCCTGGAATAGGGACGTGTTCGAATGGTTTTTACGTTTGGGTTACTTCTCTTTTTTTTTTTTTTTAATAATTAACTGAGGTCTTAATTTTTTTAATTGTAAAATTTGGTATCTAATGTCCGAACGATTAAATTGAATGTATGTTTGCATGCATCTATCACCGAATTATGAATGCTGTTTTGGGTTTAAGTCATTTTTGCGAAACCCATGGACCGACTGTTCTTTTTAGCACTCAAGCTTTTCATTTTGTCGGGGAAAACGAAAGTGGAGTTTTGGAACCATTTGGTACACAGTTTTTTGGATGTGTGAAAAAATTAGGAGATTATAATGCAGGATTGCCATCTGATGTTAATGTTAACGTCGCTTGTGAGGTAGGCAGAACCTAAAATATCATTTCATAGTTTGCATAATCTACACAAAGAGCGATGGCTGGATTTCATCCTTCATACGTTGGAGATATAATACATTTAAATGTCGGAGGGACAAGATTCTCAACGTCTCGACAAACTCTTACCTGGATTCCAGATTCTTTTTTTACAGCATTGTTGAGTGGGAGAATTCCAAGTCTCAGAGATGAAACTGGAGCCATATTTATAGACAGGGATCCACAAAACTTTTCAGTTATTCTTAATTATTTAAGAACAAGAGATATTGATCTTCAAATAACTGATTTAAGAGTTTTAAGGCAAGAAGCAGAGTATTATGGAATTGCACCACTTGTGAAAAGGTTGATGTTATGTGAAGATATTGCACAGTCATCATGTGGAGATGTTTTATTTTATGGTCTTCTCCCTGCCCCAAACATTCCTTTACAGGAATCATCAGAAAGTGGTAATGTCAAGCATAACACCAGTGGATGGTCAGCAGAAAACAATATTAATACTGTTACATCCAATCCACCTCTTAGTCCACCCACAGCAACTCCTGTGCTCTCAACTGATACAATCATGACTATTCAACCTAGTACCCATCACATTCATGGACATCAAAAACCAGCCAACACTCATTTTAGGAATTCTTCATTAGACTTAAGAATCACATCTAATGGTGGTGCAGTTTCTCGTGGTTCTAATGAAATAAGAAGTGTAACTTCAAGAGCTGTAAATGCACATTCCAGAACTGCTTCATTGGATTTGCGGCATACTAGGAATTCAAGTGCTGACCTAAACAAGTATATCAGAAATGAGGTTGGATTGGTTTTGACTTCCCATCATCCAGGTTTGTGGGCTGATCCAATGAGAGTAAGAATTATAAAAGCTCATCACAATTGGATTTCCATTGCATATGCTCATTTTGTGACATGTTTTCGCTTAAAAGATTCAAGTGGGTGGCATCATGTTTTTACCAGCCCACATATTGAGAACTGCATTGAGCACATAGCAATAAATGCAAAAATGGGTCCAGCTGCTAGTGGTGATGTGGCTTCAAATATGGTAGCCATTTCTAGTGGCAGCCAAGTTCACTTGTGGGGGATTTCAGATGAAGGAGGAAGAACAAATATAGGAACATTTAATCTGAGTGTTCGAGTTGAGTATCTTTTTTTTATTGGAAGCCAGTTAGTAGCTCTTTCTTCTTCTGGCAAGATAGGTGTTTGGCACTCAATGACACAGCACTGGCAAATACAGGATGTTGTTCCTATTGCTTCATTTGATACTGCTGGTTCATTTTTATTATTGGGATGCAGTAATGGTTCAATTTATTACATAGATATGCAAAAGTTTCCCTTAAGAATGAAAGACAATGATTTATTGGTGACTGAATTGTATAGGGATCCGTCCAAAGATCCAATCACTGCAATTTCTGTGTACCTGACTCCGAAAACCAGCATATGTGGCAACTGGATAGAAATAGCATATGGGACAAAATCAGGAGTGGTGAGGGTTATTGTTCAGCATCCCGAAACAGTAGGTCATGGACCTCAGTTGTTTCAAACATTTACAGTTCATCAGAATCCTGTTATAAAAGTAACTTTATCAGAAAAGTTTTTAATATCAGTATGCAGTGAATATTCACATGTGAGAACTTGGAAGGTCAATCGTTTTAGAGGGATGATATCCACCCAACCTGGTTCTACTCCCATAGCATCATTCAAGATTATTTCTTTAGAAGAAACAGAGTCCTATGTTGGTTATGTGGCTGGAAATGACTGTGGTCCTTTTGGTGAGCAAGATGATGAGCAAGTCTTTGTTCAAAAAGTTGTTCCTGAAACTGATAAATTATTTGTACGACTTGCATCAAATGGCAAAAGAGTGTGTGTTATCAAGTCTGTGGATGGAACAGTTATAACTTCATTTTGTGTTCATGAGTGTGAAGGCTCCAGCAGAATGGGATCTAGACCTAGGAGATTCATTTTTACTGGTCACAGTAATGGTACATTACAGATGTGGGATTTAACTCTTGCTCTTGAATTGGCCTCTAAAAGTGAGCCAGTTTCACAAACTTCTGGTGGTCCAACTGCATCAGAATTGCTGTGCTTGCTGGATCAGTGTGATTTGAGCAATAGTCTTTGTTCTACACCCTGTATATCACCATGCCCCTGGTCAACCGGTGGTAATACGCGCATTAAATCTGTCAATGCTACTTTTCTCAATGAAAATCAAGATTCATTACCATCAACTGGTTCTGGTCATGAATCGCCCAAATGAGTTCTCATAATTTTAGTCAAATGTAAGTTAATATTTTTTATTTTTAGTATGAGAAATGTTTAGCTTTAATAGATAATTACTCTCAGTTAAATATGTCACTAAGTTTTTATCCAGCTCTGAGACTTGGAATAAGTTGAGGTGAAATTTAAATATAATCTGTCTACTTTGATGATTTTTTTAATATTTTATTTTGAGGTTTTTCATTGTTACAGGCATGTGAATCTGTTAGTGGATTTGTTACAAATGATTATCAAAATAAAATTAGTTTTCTTAGTACAAAATTGGCAATTGATCCAAATGTATCATCTTTATTAAAACAAGCAGCAGTAAGAAGTTTAAGCTGTGAAATTGTTCCTGGAAAAGAAGGTGAGGTGAACTTGGGATTTCCACTGTCACAGTGAATATTTAGCAAATGAGAATGTGTTACTGAGTATTTGGATTTTAAAGTACTCAAATATTTTTGCTTAATTCATTATGGATGTTTTTGCAGGGCAAGTTTATTTTGGAGATCCAGTACGTGGTCATGTTTTGAGCAATACATTTTTTTTAAAAGATGCTCAGGCACGTGGTTTTCACAGGTGGTATTCTATTGTTGTTTTTATGAGGGACAAACATTTTTTACTTAATTCTTGGGCCTTTTTCCAAAAACATGTTAGTAAACTAATCACACAACTACAAAAAAAAGCAGATCAGGTAATCATAAAATATTGAATTTGCAGGAAATTTTATTTTTGAGTGAGCCTGTGAAATTTATAACCAATTTTTTGCTTCTTGAAACTGGTCTTTCAACACAGGTGTACACTGAGGAACAAACAAGGTGTTCTCAACGTGCTTTCAGGCTGACTTCTTTAGAACAGAAACACTCAACAGCCAGATCTTTGGTAAAGCTCACAGCTTCCATTAACATCTTTCTCCAGTAAGAAGTTTTAGCTGTAAATTTATTTAATCATATCTCTTTCAAGAGTCTAGCTGTTGATAAAGTTTCATTTGGAATTAGGTCTTATACTTGTGTAGCATTTCCTTTTAAATCATCAATAATTGTTTTGTGTTAAAGGTTGCACCTCTGGTTCACATGGTTTTTATCAATAGGAGCACAACGACTAGAGGAACATTTGCGAACTAAAACCCTGGATTGTAAACTTCATTTAAGCCAAGGTGACTTGGTTTTCTTAGTGAAATCTATTATTTAAAGATATATTTTACAATATTCAAAAGCAAAAATGTTACATTTTTGTTTAAGTTGGAGGATTGGTTTTGGTGGAGGAGTCTGAAGAAGGAGTGTTGAAATCAAGAGAAGATGCTATATCGTGTTTACGACACCTAAGACAATTATTTGGTGTCCGCAATTTTCAGAAAGTTCTCTACTCAACATTAACTGGACAGCAAGTAATAGTGAGAGGTCCAAAGAATGTGGTTAATCAAATTATTGATTTACTTAAAGTAAGTGTTATTTTTATGTGTAATACAAACATGTTCAAATTTTTATTTCACGAGTGGCTTCTCTGAGAGTGTTTCGCTTTTTTGCGTGACGTCGATCGTTGACGCTTTGGAGCAAATTAGTATTTTAGCTCAATGATATATGCGTTTTATTTCTTGTCATTTTTTAAAAAATCTTCATTATATCCATTTTCAGCTGTAAAACCATTTTTTAGTTACTAAGCAAAGTGTATTTTTGGTAAAACTCGTCAGCGTAAGTATGTTAATGATTGTACAAAGTAAAATTATAATAGAACACCAAAAATGGCAGTCGGACATCATCTCGAAGTGCATGTCACAATAGTTGCGGGATGCATTTCATACAGCAAACAAGGTTTCTGTACAGTTTGAGTAAGGTTTAAAAGGAAAGGCGTTTTCGGGGGTAGGGTCTTCTAAACTTTTTCACTGACTGTTTATAAGCACTCTTGGCTGACATAGATTTGCAAATATTTGTTTGACCACCTCAAAAGAAATCCTTACGTTTTGGATCACCTTTTACGGGTCAGCCTATAAATTTCAGTACCTATTTCTAACGAAACTATTGTCGATGTAGATGCAAAGTTCAACTTAGCCTTGAATTTAGTAATACGGCTCGTACTAAAAATTGTAGGGGACTTGGGTTGTCATGTAGAAGTTCCAAACTATGCAGAAAACAGCTAAGAATTTCATACAAGCGAATTTTCTTTTTTTTTTTTTTTTTATTCTTTCAAAGAATTTCTCACTGAATTAATTAATTTTTTGTAGTTATTTTTTACCAACTGAAAAGTTCCGTTGCCAAGAATTTGGAGAAAGTTACAAAACACCGGATATTTGTAATATTATTGGTCTAGATTTGTGTGCAGCAGTGCCTAAGTCATCTGAGACAATAATTAGATTAGACATTGTTCCTAACAGAGACACAGGTAATAAATTTTAAATAGTCTAAAATTTTTGACGCCACAAAGAAATAGTTTATTTTTAGGCAAACAGAAAATTTTTATTCGCAAATGAACGGTTATTAATATTTATTTTATGTTTTAGGTGAAAAAAAATTAACTTCAGGTGAAACTTTTAAATTTTATCATTTTCTCGTAAAAACGGAACACGAATTACCAGAGAAACTGCCGTCTTTGTTGGTTAAAATTGACAAAACACTTTCGGACGAGAGCCTCACAAACCGTGTAGCATTACTACACATCACATCTTTATTGGAACATTGGCTTCAGTATGTTTTTTCTTTTATTTATGTACGAAATCCCTTTGCTTTCTTTTATATTCATGTTTAGTGTTTAGGAAAGGAAGGGATTTTGTTGATCACAAATGTCTTTGCACTAAAAGACCACTTATTTAACACTAATATTATTTTGATGGTTTAGTTTGTGTACACTTTGAATTTTGTATGGCCTTAAAAAGTAAATAGTTATAGCGCGTTGAATATTCCTTAATGGTGTTGTTAGTGGTGTAAACCAGTGGTGTGCAAACTTTTTCCGAGTGCCACCTCTTCATTAGAAAGAAAAATTTTGGCGACACCTTGAGATAGATGTTCACAAATATGATATACAGTTCGTGCATTTCTTTCATTTCATCGAATAAAAATATCATCAAATATGACACATATTAATCTTATTTATAATTTAAAGAAAATACTTTTTATACGACATAAAAAGCAGCAGAATTCTCGATATTTCACCGACCGATTACTACCTTTTCCGTAACTATGAATTATTTTTAAAAGAAAAGAAATATAATAACCCAAATGATATAATACACGACTTTGAGTACTTTATAAACTCCAAAGATATATATGATTTGCCCAATCGTTGGCAAAGAGTCATAGAAGCCAATGGAAATTATTTCGATTAAATGTAATAATTAATGTGAAAAATTGAGAGTTTCGTTTTTTACCTTCTTTCAACGCCCATTTCATAGCTTCCAACCCAATAATTTACATTGCAGTTGATTGGGGAGGTGCGCAAACTGGGGGTCGCCAAATTTTTATAAATTTTGAATTTATCGCTGAGCATGATGAGATAATTAGAAACTTGCAGCCTCATACATCTCATTAAAGAGGAATTCTGCTGCTTTTTATGTCGTATAAAAAGTATTTTCTTTAAATTATAAATAAGATTAATATGTGTCATATTTGATGATATTTTTATTCGATGAAATGAAAGAAATGCACGAACTGTATATCATATTTGTGAACATCTATCTCAAGGTGTCGCCAAAATTTTTCTTTCTAATGAAGAGGTGGCACTCGGAAAAAGTTTGCACACCACTGTTCTAAATTACTCTTATGTCAAAGCAAGTCTTTTCATGTTATACAGTGTAAAATCAAATCAGTTTTCCTTCTACAGATTTACTTGAGCAGGGCTTTTCTACAAAACCTATTAGTGTTTCCCCACATGGTACACTACTATTCTATCTTATTTGAAACGAAAAATTTTTTTAATACGCACCGCTTGGTCATCATTCATTAAAACTATGAAGCCCAGTGGTCCCACAATGGGGCTATGCAGTATTTTACTGAGTACCGGTGAAGTCACAGTCACATTCGAAAATTATTGCGCATGCGTCGCTGGTGATCTTATACTTATTTACATATGTGGACGATTACCACTAAAGTTCATGTTGTGCATTTGAAATACTGGTTCTCCAGGCAGCATGAGGATCAGTTGCACCGGCACCGACACGAAAAAAAGCTACATTAGACGTCCAAACGTCATAGTGTTAAAATTCCGCACTCGTAAACGTGCTGTACTTGTAGAAAAAGGTTGTTTCTCTTGACAAACATTCGCAAATCAAAGTTTGATTCCATTTTGTGAATAGCATTAAGAAAAGGTATTTTGAGGTATTTTATTTTTTAATTCTTAATTTTTTTAACGTTTTAGTTTGGCAGAAGTTGTGCAGGAAGCAAAGAAAAAGCAAACTGAATTTTATTTCACTGGCCTAATGCAATATTTAGGGATTCCAGATCAAGACGAACAATTGATTGAGTTTTGGACTTCTTGATTTAGAATATATATATGTTATGTACTGAATTTGTGGTGTTTTCAATTGTTAATGTAAATGCAACCCACCATTATTTTAGATAAGTTATTTGTTCCTCTCTCTTCGAGAGGCCATCTAAGAGCCTTGTTCTTTCCGTCTCGCATTTTAAGGTTTGTGTTCTCTTCATTCGCTAGCTCCGAGCCTTTTATCTCTTTTTCATAGGTTTTCAGTTTTTTTCTGACTAAGAAACTGAGGCTTTCTTTAGAGTATCATACAGTAAGCTTTGTTACGTGATTTCCAATTTTATAGGTTTTTGACCTTTTCGAATCAGTCTTTTTTAGTTTCCTTGTTTAAGAAGTACTTAAACATTAGGTTCGACAATCTGCTTGAACGCATTCAGATTAAATGGTCGTAAAATTGTATTCGGACACACACACATATATATCCGAATATAATTATATTATATATAATATAATTTTATATATCTATAAAATTATACTTTACTTTTCATGAACCCGCTTATTCGTCAGGGTCACGGGGTGAATGAAGTAACTAAGGACTTCCAACTGGAACAATCCTCCGCTATCGAGGTCAGAGAACTCGGGGCTATCAGACGGGATTCGGACAAGGCCTTCACCCCCCTGAGCCACCCCTGCCGCGGGGCTGCTTTCCTTCCGGGGACTCCGACAGGACCCGATGAACCAGGCGTTCTGAGGGGAGCCTCTACCCGTGCCCAAACCATCGGAGGATCACCTTAATAACGCGAGTGAGCCAAAGGACTCCCTCTTCTCCTAATGCCTTCAACATGTCGGGCATTTCATCCACACCAGCATCTTTGTCGCTCTTGAGCGATTTAATCGCCAAGCGACTTCGGCCACGGTGGGACTATTCTCCACCTCAAGTGTAGCGCCGGTTCTGTCACCCTCGATGCCCTGAGTTGAATTGATCAACTCGGAGAAGTACTCTCTCCAACGGCACCCGGATTCCTCCCTCTAAAGCGGCGGATGGTCTGCCAAAACCTTTTCCTGACAGATCCGTAGTCGGATTCAAGCTGCTCGCCGAACTCCCTCCAAGCCCTTTGGCTGCTTTCACAACCAACTTGGAATTCCTTCGCGCCTCAACGTACCGGTCTCGAGAGAGTTCGTCTCTCGGGTGTAACCACACCTTGAAGGCTTCCTTCTCTTTAATGGGTATCCCCACCAGGAAGTCCGCCTGCAGCCACCAGCTGCCAGCGGATTCGGTGACGGCTGTTTTAAACAGACGCCATTCCTCCTCCACTTCAGCCAAGAGCAGTGGAAGTTTCTCGAATCTATCCTTTATTTTAAAATATCCCCGCTATAGGGACACCGGCTGCAGAGTTAACAGCTGAAAAGTATTTTAAAATGAAATAGATATCGCAACTTTTTTAGCGTAATTAACAATTAATAATTATATTTATTATAAAAATATTTATATATATATAGAAAATATATTTATTATATATATATATATATATATATATATATATATATATAAAAATGTTACAGTTTGGATAATTACATTTAATATTATAATTTAACAATAATGTTTAAGTTATAGGAATTTGTTCGTTGCTGAAGTGACTGAACGCCTTTTTGTATTGACACTCGTTAATTGATGAAGTACTGTTTTCTTTTTTTAATTCAAACGATTCTTGAAACATTCAGGCAATTAGTCCCTTGTAGGGTAGTCGGTGATCGCTACACCTTTAAGTGCCGAATTAAAAAAAAAATAATTGCTTTATATACAGTGGTTCACAGCTTATTTGGGGCACTACTTTTTGCAAAAATAAAACCGCTGTATCTTGTAAACCTTTAAAGTTATCGGCGAAATTCGAATAACAGGCTGTACTTGTATGTTTCATCAACATAAATCACGAAACAGATTTTCCAAAAAATATTTTCAACCCCTTAAAAATAAGAAAATTAGAATATTGCAACGGAATTTTCAAAATCATTCTTTTGAAAAT
Organism: Columbicola columbae; assembly: GCA_016920875.1. Lineage (NCBI taxonomy): Eukaryota > Metazoa > Arthropoda > Insecta > Psocodea > Philopteridae > Columbicola > Columbicola columbae. Next base: position 73,368 of record JADMLL010000003.1, on the reverse strand, counting down.
TGAAATTTGACATCTATCCGGAATCTCAACAATATCTATAGGCCCTTTGTCACCGTTCTCATGTTAACAAGATGATAAGAAATCATGACGTATACAATTTTTGCAATCCCGAGAAGACCACGCCGGTTGCCGCCCTGCTGACGAAGTTCCCGTCACATGTCGAACATGGATTTGTAGGACTCCGCCAGGAGGTCGATCGGAGACCCCCAGTAAGCCCGCCTTTGCCCCGGAGATGGTTCTGTACCCCCGCGAGAGCCTGAGACTGACCAGACCTCGGACCCCCTCGACGAGTCGAAGATAGGCCCTAGACCCGGCAAGTGCACCGGCCGACACGGGAGCCCCATACATGAGCTTAGACAGGACCACCCCGAGTACAGACGGCGGACCCTGCCTCCCGCACCACCAAGGTTCGGCAAGAGTAACCCAATTGCTTGAGCCATCCTCCTAGCTTGGGGGGCTACCGCCCTGAAGTGGGATTCAAAACTCCACCTACTGTAAAGATGGAGCCCCAGATAATTCATCCGGGACCCCACCTCTATCATGTCTTGACCCACTCGCAAGTGGGACTGCGAGGGACGTCGCCTGGGTCAATAGAACCACATACTTTCGGTCTTTTGCGGCCCCGCCCGCAGCCCCAGTTCGTGGATCCTTTCGACGACTCGCCCCGTGGACACCTCTGCGAGTGCCAATACCCTAAACCATCTTTCCACCGTCACCAACACCAGCGTGTCGTCAGCATAGCACGTGATGAAGACGCCAGGGGGGAGGGAAGCCCCGTGCCTACTTCAAACCTCAGTAACTCCCTTATTATTCTTTCAAACGAATCCTTCTTTCAGGAATGCTCTTCTCGGTTCTTCAGGAAAATACCTGTCAAAACGAAATTTAAAAATTGGTAGGGGAAGGGGAGATGTGACGATTTGTATCGATACCCCATATTTATCCAACGGGGGCCTCCCAGGCCCCCTTGCTCTTTTCGTTTTATTTGTCTATTTGTATTCAAAATTTTGTGACTTTTATTGTGAACTTTACCTAAGAATAATTTCATTTGTCTCTAGAAGTAAGCCGACAGTCAAAACAGATCAATATTTCTCGAAGGAAAAGAACACAGCGGCAGACGTTTTGAGGTTTCCTTCCGACGGTTTTATATGAAACTCTTAATTAACCAATGGAATGAATCGGTTTTCTTTTACTTACAACTCTAACTTTTATTCTCTATTTTTCCTTTTTTTTATAATCTAAGACCAAAAAAAATTGCGCATGATTCAACAGTTACCAGAAATCAGTCGAAAGTAGTGGACAATTTTTTTTGTGAATTTACGTCAATGTTTTCAAATCTCAAATTATGGTAGCTAAAATATTTTTCAAGTCGAACTGCAAAAGGGAACATGTATTTTCAACGCTTATTTTGCAGTCTTCCGAGAGCTTCCATGGTTTAGTAGGTACCCTTTTGGAAGTCCACGAGAAAAGCTGGAATATAAATTTCCAAATTTTTATGCTTTTAATACAGCTTACGTATTTGCGGTATACATATTCCATGAAATTTCGGATGATGGAAGCCGTAAACAGCTCTTTTGGCCCGTGCCTGCGCCCACGCGCACGCTCTTTTTTTTTCACGATTAAAATGCCTTTGATGAGTAGCCCATTCATCGAGGGGTTATAAATTAAGGCATATTAATTATCCATTAACCATATGGTAAGATATGCAAGGAAAAAATCAATTAAAAAGACTTAAAATATGAAAAATTTGAAATTAATGTGACGGGGCCTCGGAGGCCCCCGCCGAACCGCGCGGGCATCCTAGGGTTAAAGGAAAAAAAGTAGAAAAGCCATAACCTGCAGAATACAAACCCAATAAACAATATGATAGTGCTCTGCATCAGGCACGATCCTCAAATAAGATTGAGATATTTTGGGTCGTATTTCCCATTCAAATTACAGTAGCAAAACGGAATCTTTACTAAAGTACCCAGTATTCAACCATAATTGAAAATAATTCACCAATTTGGAAATTAACCTCCTAGAAAATAATTTCTTTTGCGTTCAAAATTCATAAAACCCACTAAGGACAAAAAATTACTACTGGACTGGTAAAATGATCCTACTAGCCCACGTGAACGTAGAATTTTAATTCCTAGTGGTCAGATGGAAGTTGTAGGCGTGTTAAAGCACTAATCTTCAAATGGGGAGTATGACATGAAATGAGTTAATTAAGCTGAAATGAATGAATGAAATATATATGAAATACAAAACACTGTTGTACGAAAACTAAGAAAAAAATTTATAATGAAACAAATGAAAAATCTATGCGTTTGTAAGAGTTTTATTTAAATTTACATTTTATATAGGCAATGAGTCTTGGTATACTGTATTTTAATCTAATTCTATTGGGTCCGGAAAATTGTTTTCTTGGTCGATTTCATTATTTTTGCTTTCGTCCTCGTCATCACTTTGTACACTAGATCCATACAATTCCAAGGTTACAGCAGAAAGGAAGGCTGGTATGGAATGCCCCTTGTGTAAATATTCGTCGACCAATTTCGACAATGATTCTGCAAACGTAGTTCCCAACATTTCCATGGTTCCTGTCTTTGTTTGCTAGTTAAAAATATGAAAACTTACTATTTCCTTTTATTATTATAAGTAGTTCTTTGAAATTTTTTTCCACTCCTTATTTAAACAATATTCATAGAAAGCAAAATAAAGGGAGAATAAAATATTTTATTATAAAAGAGAGAAAAATATTTTAAGTGTTCTCTAATGGAACAATAACTTTTAAACAACTATCAATATTGATAAATCATATTTATCAAGCCACACTTTGAATATCCCAGGAAAAGAGAATAAAATGGTGCAATAAAATCAACTCCATGTTTTGATACTCAAGCTATTTATTTACCTGATTTTTTAAATATAGTTTCGTGAATAAACTCAAGCTTGTTTTTCCATAGCTAGGATTTTTTTAATGTTATCTTTGGGTGTCTATTGTGATCAAATATCAAAAGTTTCGTCTTTTCGACGACAAATCGATCATAAAATTGATTGACATTTACGGTAAACAGCTACACGAGTTGTCGGCAAAAAGGGAAGTACAAAGCTATTTGACAGCCCTATTCGATGACTCTCGAAAACAACTCGAAGTTTGTTATCCAGGAAATCCAGAAAAGAACCTATTTTCGAGATTGGGACAGAGGAATTTATGCCGATAAAGAATGACATTTGTAAACGCAAATTCTCAAATATTTTAAAACCGGTTCCGGCATACTTACGGCCCTGCAAGAATTGGAAATTTAGGCAGGAATTTTCCTGTCTAAAAAGGAAAGTCAACTTGAGTCTACCAAATTCAATGGTAGGTTACGGTTCGTTTTCGGTTCAAAATAAATAAATAAATAAAATTCTTTTTTCCCAACATTTTGTTTTTTGGTTTTAGTTTTTTCTTTCGCTTCGTATGACATACCTAACCCCAGGGTTAGGTACCCGTCACTAACAACATTTATGATCAACAGGCACTTCCGTTCTACGGATGCTAAGAAGTACAAAGTTACCCGACAATCCTCTCTCAATGATCCTGCGAAACGACAAGCAATCTCAAGGTCATAAGCAGGAGAAAAGCCTGAAATAAAATAATGGAGGGGCGTCCTGTTTCTTCTTGGGATGGAACTAAATGCTAGTTTCATTGCAGAAGAGCGGTTTCCAAAAAGATATATAAGGGACGGTCATCGAGAGAAAGAGAGAGAGATATAGTCACTCATGGCTAGTTTGGAAGTACAATGCTGATCTGGGGCATCGTATCCTGCGAGTAAGGGGTTGGAGAACCGCAGCCGAATAATCGCAGGTGTAACCTAATTTAAGCATACACATGTTTGTAAAGATCCATAGTTAAGTTATTTACCAGAAATCCTTTAACTTTTGCTAGACTAGGTTACGGCTTGTCCCTACGTTCTGGCATAACATTAATTTAAAATTGTTTTTACAATACAATTATTTCTAAATTACAATATTTGTATAAATTAAACATAATATCATAACTTTGGAAATCTACAAATTCGGTTGTAGATGAAAACATTACCTGAAACATAAGGTAATCCATAGGCGAAGATGAATACATGTTATATAATTTGTACAATTTACTGTTAGATGCAAGATCGATCCTATAACCTAACAACATGTAACTAACATCTCGGAATTCTTGGCTCGTTTTTTTGAAAAATTCTTTCAGCCTCTGCATTTTTAAATTTGTGGACTGTAATTCTTTCTCTAATTCTACGAAGCATAAAAACTAATTAATTTTGGGTAGACTGAGGAAATCATTCATTTATTAAGAGCCATATAATTCAAATACTTACCGGATAGTTTTTGTGAATTACAGTTTTTTACGTCGTCTAACACTTTTTGGGTAATATTTAACACATCACCCGATTCCAGTAAATTAATTCTAGCGCGGAGTTTATCACATTCTTCCCTCAAGCTTTGCATATCTTCTTTTTGCTTTTTTTCAGCTTCAGTAATAGGGTTATTCCTAAAAACATCGCAGTAATTTCAATTTTTTTATCTTTATACGTCTCAAGTCTTTTTTAACAAGTAAATAAATAATACCTAAAATGCAAGATTTTTGTGTTACTTGTAATATATTCTCCTCTTTTAGCTCTTGTTTCCAATTTTTGTTCTAATTCGTCTTTGATTTTTGTCAACAATCTGTTGGAATCTTCTAAATTTTGAAGTTCTTGTTTTAATTTGCAAATATTTTCGGTACTTTCTGAATGCTCTAGAAAAAAAGCTCGAAACATTAATCAAATTACTCTATAGTAATTTTTTTCCCCACGAAAACGACTACCTGTCTCCGAGGAAGGGATTATAAGTTGTAGGTAGGACATACGGTTTGGGGTTTACTGGGGAGCAGACCAATGTTCAAGCCCGAGAAGTTGACGGGAGGACTATAGTAAATTAACCACGGATTCTTCAAACCATGCAAATTTGTTATACTCGTACAATAATATACTTGAACGATAACTATTCTATTCAAAAAAAATAAAAATAAAATGACTATATAGATAGTGTTTTAAAAAAATAAGTTTGACACAACAATTCATTCAAAGAACAATGTAAACCTTTTTTGAACGTAGTTCAAAATAGTGAAAAATACAGTATATTTTTGTTAATAAATAATTCCACTCTCGGAGTCTTTGGAAATCGGACTACTTCTACCGACCTTTCTAATCGATTCTTCTCACAACTAATTGTTCAGCTCAGTAGCAAAAATCGTCTCAAATTTCTCTAACGAGCAAACAAACTTTTCAACTAATTAGGGAAAAATGTTACCCACCTTCAAGTTGATAATCCTTGAGTTGTGCTTCTAAGGTTTCAACGTGTTTTCGATATTCTTCCAAAGAAACTTCCAAGTCCTGTATTCTGGTTTTCATTTGTGGAAGCATTTCATTGGCCATGGTATCAGAACTACAACCGGTGACTGTTAAATCTTTTTCATACAAATCTAGTTGTTGACGATAACTATCTCGTTCCTTCAGAAAAGAAATATAATAAATAATCATTTAAAAAATACATTATTCAAATTTCTTGATTAAACCAAACTTTTTCCTGCAATATTCTAATAACATTATTCTGTACTGTTTGTAGCTTTCCCTCACTTTATCCCATTAATATCCAATGTCAGAGTGTAGACGTTTTGAAAATATAAAGCGGACATAATAATCCATAAATCAGACATATAAATAAGTACAACAGTGAACTGTAGTAAGGTTCACAAAGGCTAATATGGTAATGATTCTGAGAGCTTATTTCAGTCATCAAAAATTAAACTCACTCGAGAAACCAACAAGGATTTTCTCCTCAGAACCTGTACTTCGGCTTTTAATTTTTGTAAAGATGCCTCTAATTTTTCATTACGGGTTTTCATTCCTTCTAATTCCCGCTGAAGACATGACAAAGTTTTCTCCGAAGACCGAACCCTGAAAAAGATGTTCATTGAAATTCATTTAAAAAATTCACAGATATAAAATATTAAAATTTTTTTCCACTCAGATATTTAAGGATAATATTAACAATAATAATATAATAGTGATGATGATGATGCACCATCCACAGCTTCTCCGAAACCTGTCAGAAATACAAGGCCAACCGAAGGATTGGCTTTTACAAGAAATCGCATTAATGGGTATAGGATAGGGATAAAGGTGCAATGAGAGCGCTTTTCACTAGACATGTTCCTGAAAACATTTGTTGCATCTTGGAACGTGGCGAAAACTATACTAGCCACAAGTAATATCTGTATTCAGTAGACACAATAATAGTAATAATAACAGTAATAATATATCAAATCATGCACCGTAATATCATCAAATAATACCTACAGAGAAAAGGGGTAAGGTTTAGAGAGAAACAGTCGGAGAGTCGTAAGACAATACGAATAAATGAAATGATAATGATAATAAAACTGTAACTTCAAATTAAAGTAAAAATTTACTCAAACATGGTCTTACACTGCATTCAGATTATTAATTTCCAAACTAGTTGTAAGTTCCTTTCTTTGCAAGGCCTCAATGTAATCTCTAAGTGAGTCTCTAGTAGAGTTATTACTAAAATCAACAGCAACAGAAATCCATTTTTCAAGCTCAGATTCCAAATGTACATTTCTTGCCTTAAAGAAAAAATAATACTTAATTCAACAATAATAAATAATTTAAGCAAATTATTTGATTTATTTATTACATCCAAATTTTTCATATTTTAAATAAAAACTTTACAAGTTTGGTGGTAAAAACAACCATTTTATGATATTTTATGGATTTACTATTCTTTTTTCTTGTTATAAATATATATATAAATCTTTGCTTAAGAGTTCTCCATTTCTTAAAACTAAATAAATACTCAAGTTTCTTAAAGAATTTCACCTTCACCATTCTTTTGAGCTATAATTTACACACAAAAATATAAGCTTGGAAACTATGAAATGGGTGTTTCAGGTTTATGTTTATGTTTATATTTATATTTATCCAACACCTGTTTCATAGTTTCCAATCTAATAATTTTACATTTGAAGAATTAATCTCTGGTGAGACCTTTTAACAATTAAAACTTTTTTGATTGGTTTTAACTTTATCGATACAATTCATATTCTTTGCTGAGACCCAAGAATAGCTCCTGTCATAAGTACTTTACCTTCAACACAGGTATTTCTTTTTCTCTATCTTGAATGGCAAGGAGTTTTGTTTTGAGATCATGAACCATTTCTTCTAAAAAAATATTATTATGTAAAAATTGCCTTAAGTTAGTGATTTCTAATTTCTTTTCACTTAATTCTTTTTCTAGTTCATGTATTTTAAGAACTTTCTCACTGAGAGCAATTGTAACATTCCTTGCTTCCATAAATTCTTCCTTTTCACTCTCTAATTCCTTCAAGTAAACATTAATATCATATAAATACAACATCATATAAAATATCATATAACTACAAAAACTTCTTATCTACTGTTAATGGAAAAGAACACTGACCTTAATTTTTCTTTGAGCACACAGCAACTGATTTTGTAAATCTTCAAGTACTTTTGAATTCTGAATAACTGTCACTAGTCTATTTTCCAAACTGCTACATAAATTTTCTTTTTCCTCTATCATAAGTTTCATTTTCTCATTTTCTGCCTTCAAAATTTTAACTTCATCTTGCAATTTGGTTAAGGACTCTTCTGAACTAGACTCAAGCTACAAAATTTTTTTTTGTTAATAAACCAAAATACTAAGGTATGGCAATTCCTGAGTATGCTTACCATAGTTATTTTACAGGACAATTCAACATTCTCAGCCTCCAGTTTTAAAATTTTTTCACTGAGCTTTTGTTTTGTTTGTTCATATAACTTGACTTTTTCATTTAATTCCTCACGACAATCACTTTCTCTTTTTCTTACTTTATTGAGCCTGTATTCTAAATCTTTAATCTGAAACAAAGCACTATAGTTAAAATTTTCCAATGTATTTGACAGTATCAAAATTTACAAAATTTAAAGTAAGTATAAAAGATAAAACCATTAAAAATATTCACAAATAAACAGCGTTGATTTTAAGTTGGCTTACAGTGTGTCTATTTGATTCAAGTTGACTTTTCATTTCATTTTTTTCTTTGTCAAAAAATATAACTGCCTCTTTATTCTTTTTGTGAAGTTGATCAATACGATCTTCTAATTTTATTCTTTGTGCTTGAGACTCCATCAAGTCTGCCTTAAGTCGTCTATACTCCCAGGGCGACACTGAAATAATCATACTTTATTACTGTAAAATATTTTTTGCAACAAATTAAAAATCTTTTCAACTCTGACAATATTCAACCTTTGCACCTCAATTTTCTTGAGGTGCAAATCACAAAATATTTTTAGAAATAAATTCAAAACAGCGTTTGTTGTTTAACACGATAAAAACATTTTGTTTAAACGTTTACAATATTACATAGCCCAAGTTTAATGGTAAATTTACCACAAAAAGATGCATCGGAATTATTCTTCTTTGATCGATCCTCAACACCCTCCGAATCATTTTCAAATTTCCTTTTCATCGATGAATTGCTGTCTACTGATGTATTCACACTATTTCTTTCAAATGTACCAATGGATGTTGAAAAACACGATAGACGAGATTCCACTTTCTGAGCACTATAAGATAACTTTTCATTTGATATGTTTTTACTTTCACCATCACTCATTTTGTTGCGAATTGTTTCACTGTAAGAAATACATTAAAAAAATATATATATATCTAGTTATTTATATTTATATATAAACGCTAAAGTAAATGCTACAGAAAAAAATAAGCTCTCTATCCTCCCCTTCATTGTTTAAGAAAAATACGGCACACCAAAAGCTAAAAAGGGAAATTTAATTTTTGCCAAGCCTACAAACCCACAATGGTGGATTTTACCTGCTTACGCACAGTATTGCTTTAACTTGTGGCTGCTCTCTGAGGTGTATTTTTGTTGGAATTTTTTCGTTTTAAACTGTTGCTAGAAGTCAAATACGAATGGCCGACACAATTGCAATAGGGCATAAAATATTTTCGGACGTAAAGTATTTCACCACCGGAACTTTATCAGATATTGTAAGTTGAAAGCGTCATTTTGTGGTGCCGGTTTCATTTTGTTTTAAGTTACAAAATAAAAATCATTAAGGTAAAAACCTACTTTTATCTGCCTAATTATGGTAGTCACTGAGTATTGAAACTTTTTCACTGTGGTATCCTTTTGTTGTTATGTCCATTGAATACTACCAGAGATATTATTATTATTATAAATAAACGATTATGTAATTTTTTTGAACTCCTTAAACATAAGATTCACCGTAGACAAGAAAGCTTAAGATTAATTTTTCTGCAGGTTAAAAAGTTGCTTGAAGACGGTGGTGGAGAAAAAATTAATTTTTTTTCTGACATGGTAACTCATTGCATCGTGGGAGAACACCCCAAGGAAAATGACATTTCTGATGCTAGAGATTTGTACGAAGTTCCTGCTGTCACTCCGCATTGGGTGTTACTGTCTGCTTTTTGTAATAAAATTTTGCCGTATCCTTTTTCAAAATGTTTTTTTAACCCAAGGATTTTAATTAATTTGTAGCAACTTGTAGTGAATCACTTAAAACCTTATTAACCAAAACTACTGCTATGAATGAAATTTTTAAAAATTGAATGAATAGGGATACAATCTACCTTTATGATTAGCCTTTCTAAAAAAAAATTGATTTCAACTTGATATTTTTTCTTATCATAATTTTTTACAGAACTAGAGGATTTATTTATGACAAAAACCAGATTTTTAGCAATACAACAGTCACTGCCAGTCATATTTCAGTTGCCGATTTTAAAGCCATTTGGGCAATGATAACATTTTATGGTGGACAGTTTAAAAGTAATTTAGATAAAACATGTACTCATTTGATATCTGGAAAACCAGAAGGAAAAAAATATGAAACTGCTCTCACTCAGGAAACAATCAAAATAGTTACTCCTGATTGGGTAGTTGAAAGCATAAAAGTTGGGTCAAAAGTTGAGGAAGATTCTTTTCATCCAAAATATTTAACCTTTCCCAAACCAAGGGAAAGTACACCTCCGTCAACAGATGATTTATCAACAGCACAAATTTTGGGTGAGGTTTAAAAAAATAATAAGTAGAGGAAGAACTTGATTTTAATGTGGTGGCTAAAATCTCTTTTGTATTGATTAATTGAAGGTTTTGCTGATGATATTAGTCCAGCAACATCACTAGCAGAAGGATCTTCCTCCCTTTCATCTACACAAGCTTTGTTAGAGAAACTTAAACAAAGAATGCCCTGGAATAGACCATCATCATCTGGTTCTTCTACTTCAACTGTCACTCACATTTCCACTTCACAGTCTGCTTATCCTGGGTTGCCTCAAAACAAAACTGTTCCTCCACAACAAAATCAGACACAAGGTAAATTTATTTTAAAGCTTAGGTTACATTAATATCATCAAATTCAAATATATATTGTGCTTTTGTCAGTGATATTTGTAAAGTTTGACACTAATTTACTAATTCAAGGCTTCATAGACATTGGTAATATAATCGGAGCAGATATTCGCCGCCGGCTAGTATTGTTTCATCTACTTTTTGTAAGAAATATTTGTTTCCAATTTTGAAATTTCTGTAGCTCCGAGTTATGCACATTTCCCTGTTTTTTGTAATTTTTTAAAGGATAAAGAAAGTCATCAGATGTCTAATTTTACTTGAGCTATTACTCTTTTAGCATTGTTGAGTAATACTCAAGCAGTCCAACAGCAGGGTAATCAAGTAGTTCAGCAAATAAATTTAGATCAACAAAATAGAATAATGCAGCAAGGACCAGTTTGGAGAGCAACAACAGCGCAAAGTGTCAGGCCTCAGTATGCAGTAATTCAAAGAGATGGCTCTTTAGTTTCAACCCAAACTGCCAGTTGGAGTCAGTATCATTTGCAGCAGCAGAGGCTTCAACAGCAAAACTCTGGTTAGTTTTATTAACATTATCACGTTTCAAGAACAGTATTTTAAAATTATTAAGAATTCAAAACTTTATTACCTTATTATTATAAGCACCACAAGCCCAACATACTCAACAACAACAGATACCTTTAGTTCAACAAGCGCCTCAAATTCATACTCAAACGCAACCAATGCAGCAGCCAAGTTCTCAAATACAAGGGCAACAACAAGCACCTGGGCCTAGTGCAGTTCAACGGCAAATTACGTGGACTCAACAGCCACAATTGCAAGGTCCACCCAAACAAGTTATCCAACTTGATCCTCAAACACATGCACAGTTGAGCCAAATGGATCCGCATCAAAGAACTCTGTTTTTACAAAAAATTCAAAGGCAGAGGCAAATTATTTTGCAACAAAGACAGTTACAGGTGAATTACTATCGATTCTTAAATTCTAAATACTGTCAGTTGAACTATAGATCAAAATAAGGCCGTGCTAAATGAAAAAACGAAAAAACGATAATTTTATTACGTATTAGCTTCAGCAGCAGCAGCAAAGGCCAGTTCCTCAAGGGGGACAGTTGAATAGTCAGCCATCACCGTCGTCTTTGTCAGCACCTCTACAACAGCAACATCAGCCATCACAAGCTCAATCACAAGGCACTCAGCAACAACAGCAACCACAACAACAACAACAACAACAACAACAACAGCCACAACCTTCACCTGTTCCAATGAGGCAACAACAGATTATTATTAGAGGTGTTATGCCACCAGGTTTAACACCTCAACAACAAGCAGTCTGGCTACATCAACAGCAGTTCATTAGGCAACAACAGGTAATTGTCAACAATTTTTTGACAAAAACTTGTTCAGAATGATTTTTTTTTAGCATAGTAACATAATATTATAAAAATAAGTTTGAACTTCAAGAAGTGGAAATCTAAATTTATAAAGCTGTAAGCTTACTTGAAAAAAATATTGGAGTAGCTTCGAGTGTTATTTTCAATTGGCGTTTCGTTTGAAATAAGAATAGGTTGAAATCAAACGCTACAAGTATTTGCCAGTTAAATTTTCATTTTTTTTTAATAATTAAATTTACAGATGGAATTTTATCTAAAGTATGGGTGGCCAATCTTTTCAGCAGATGGGCGAGATTTCTTACCGGGCCGTACAACAAAATTTCTATTATTATTCAAAGAAAATAAGATATATATATATATATATATATATTTTAAAAGAAGATGTAATAAAAAGGAGAATCGAGCATATTTATTAAATTAGAGTTAGACAATAGAAAAATTAATAATGAAACATAAACAAAATTTAATGTATTATAAATTTTTGTGAGACGTCTGATTTTCTTTGTCAGGCAAATGCCCCGCGGTCCACAAATAGACACCTAGCGGCCTGCGGGTTAGCCACCCCTGATCTAGAGCTTATGCCATCAATAGTTACATTCACTTTTAGAGTTTGTAGAAGCCAAGTTGATCTCACATTGTTACCCCAGTCTTTACCAACACACTTAAATTAAAAGATAATACAATATTTAGGGCAGTAATTCTCACAAATTGTGCCGTGGCATCTTAGTGTGTCGCACTCATTCTCAACTTTTACATTCCAAATATTTTGTCACATAACCTTTATTATAAAGTGACAGCTGCAGTAATGTAATATTTTGTTTACTTTGTAATAGTACTTGATTTTGCATTCCATTGAAAATTATTATTGTACACTTCTCTAATAAAATGTAAGTTCACGTAGATATATTAATAAATTAACCAAATAATAAAGGAAAAGTAATTGAGAATCACTGCTCTAGATTAACCAATAAGAAAGCAGGTTATATATTTGATTGATTCGATTGGTGTAAAAACGTGTGAGTGTAAAAGGCCAGAAAGTGGTTAAGGTCCAAAATTATATAGTTGCAACACAGTTGTACGGCGTGAGGTTTTTTTATTGTTTTCCCTCGACTGGTTCTGTCAGTCTTAAAATTATATGGATACTTTAGATTTTAGTCCAGCAACAAACAGGTCAAATTAGACAACCCGTCAGTGGAACTCAGCAGCGAGTTAACCAACAACAAACCGCAACTTCAACATGGATTCCACAACAAGCAGAAAATCAACAACAGCAGATGCAATTACAGAGGCAACAGCAAATGAGAATTCAACAGTTACAAATTCAAAAACAACAACAACAACAACAACAACAACAACAGATAGTTGTGCAAAGAACTGCTTCAGGTCCTCAACAGTTCCAACAGGTTTGTCAATAATTAAAGCAAGAATTTGGTTTTTTTATTTTTATTTTTATTTTTACGAAAAGTTTTTAGATTCCTCTAAAGCTGTTTGAATGCTGTTTATAGAAGTCAATTAGTAAACTTTGAGCATTTGAAATCGAATGTCATACTTTGTTCTAAATTTCTAAAGGAATTGTAATATTTGAATGTATCCTGAAAGTTCAAGTTTTTCACACAATAACCCATGACTTTTTTACAGTCAGTTTTCCTTATATTCTACGGTTCTATCCTAAAACCCATCTGGACCTACGGGATCCTGTTATGGGGTTCATCCGCCAATCCAATCTGGAAATCCTAGAATGCTTCCATTCCAAAACCTTGCGAATCATGTTTTTAATAACAGAAGGTAAACTATTTTCTCGCGAACTCCATTTCTTCTACTTCTTTCCCTTTCTCTCAGTTTAGCCTGGGTAGGATCTTATTATATAGTTTCTCCAGAACACTGCCCGGGATCGTTGTTGCGGACAGTCGATTTTTTCTCACAAACTTCATTTAATTTAGAAAAAAAATGTGCGGAAAATCATTTTTTTAATTGTTAAAAATATTTGCTCTAATTTAGTGTTAATATAATGTGTGATTTAGCAGATTAGTAATTTTCAAACCACCAATTGATTAGGTATCAAATGTTATGTTTTTTGTGTTTCAGGCTCCTGGTCAACAAGTTATGGCATCTCAACCCGTTAATCAGCCGTTACATACAGATGATTCCAATATCCATACAACACCGGTAGGCCATTTGTTTTTAAATTGTTCTTTAGTGATTAAAATGGTATTGACAGTAACATGCCATGCTTCTTTTTCCCTTTTGATGTATTATTTTAATTTTCTTTCTGTTGGTTTATGGGGTTATTAATTTTGTTTTTCAAACGTCTGGTCGAAAGGTTTGTAGTGTAGTGATTAAGTTCCAGAATAAGAAGTTACGATCATGAGTTCAAATCCTCCTCTCGTATCCTATTATACTCAAAAAGGGTGAAAAACGGGATTAGAGCTCAACTACTTTTCAAACAAAATAAATTTATTAGAGGAGAACGGTATATGTTCACTAATGTTAATATATAGATTTACGAATTTATTGGAATGCTAAACATGGTTTTCGACGCCAAGTTGCCGTAAGAAATTGGTTTTTAGAATGAAAACATAAAAACATTAGGGGCGTGCCTGTGAAAAAGAATTGTTGGTTTTACAAGGGGACGGGGGTTCCTCAAACATTTCAGAAGAGGTCCTGAGCTTTGTAACACCGCTTTTCATTGCTTTAAATATGTTATGATAATAACAATTATATTCTAAGATTAAATTCTTGCTTAATTTACAGTAGTACGGATAAATTTACCCAAGAAAACTTTTATTTAAAAAATTAAATGGGTTAGAAGTCTAGAGAAATGAAGATGTTTATATTTGTGTGTGATGCGTGAATGTGTGAATGTGAATGCGTTGCGCTGGTTCGTGACCAAGCGAGAGAATGAGAAAATACTAATGCGTTGACTTACCTGTGTTCCTGCGGTAAGGAATCCAGGACAGATGAACCTTTTAAGATGGGGGTGGAAGGAAAATTCACCTTACCTTTTACCTTTGCTCCTGTTTGCATAAAACGCGCGATAATGACTGCGATGCACTGTGCGAAATGCGTATGAACTGAGCAAATGCGAATATGAAACTTGAACTAAAATGCGTATGAAACTGCACAATGCGAATATGAAAACTCAACTAATGCGTATGAAACTGTACAATGCAACGAAACAATAAAACCGAGAGCTGAACAGGTGATCGCCGTCGAGTCTGACCGGCCCGAACAACGCCTGTCGCAGCTTGCTTCGAAATGAGTTTTGTACCTAACAATATTAATACTAAAAATGGAACCGTTTATATAAAAGTGTTAGGGTCTCAAATGATTTCACTGAGACAAAAGCACTTTAAAGAAATCTGTCAAATTTGCAGATAATAGTGCCAATGAAATTTAAAATAAAAGCCTAATATGCTTAGTCGATTACTCCTATCTCATAATTTTCAGTTAATTCTTTATCCTAATATATTATTTGTATATTTTTATGAAATATTTTTGTCGGTGATGGTAATTGTGATTTTAAATGGTGACGGGTGCAGGGAGGTGTCGGTGGAGGTCTTCTGGTGAACAACAGAACAAAAACTGCACTTGCTAATATGTTGAGCAGTCGCTTGCAGACGGGTCATCCTTCTCCACAAGCTCAGGTTTGTTGTAAAAAATTAAAGTGTTTCTTCATATAAGCTTAAGAAATAATGTTTAAAAAAAACAATTTTGAATTGTAAGATCAATCATCAATATTTTGTAGTCTATGGCCAATTCATAATACTTTAAATACTCATTTTTACGGTTCAAGGTTCTAACTCAATCCGATGGATCGGCAGCAGGTCAGTTGAGACTAATGTCAGCCCAACAGCGAGCTCCACAACCTCCTCCTCCTCCTTCTTCTTCATCTAATCAGCTAGCGGAAGCTCCTACAGGGTCATATAGCCAAAGACGAACCTTAGGAAACATCACCAATGCGGGGTCTGGGGTAAGACCAAATGTAGCTGCTAGAGATGTATCTTCTGCAGCAACACCTTTACCAGTGCCAAAGTCTCCGGCCAGGACGACGGTAAATACTGCTCCATCTACATCAAACGCCACGGTACCTCAAAAACCACAGTTTTTTGCCCATAATCCAAGTTTAAGAAGTAAGTAGCTGCGATGCATTTGTCTGTCTTTATAAACCTTTTATTAAGCTTGTAAAATTTGGTTATTATAATTTCCTAATTAATTTTTTTTGTCTGATAGTTCCACCAGATAAATATTTTTTGGGGTGCGTATTCTTTTTAGTTGAATACGATCGATCTCATGAAAATAACATTGTTGTTTGGGAACAGATTATTCGAGATCATGGCGGAGAGGTGGATTCAAGTTACACTCACAGGTAAAGAATTGATAGCTCTTATACTTGGTGTATAAGTATATCATTAAATTGTTATGAAATTTTTGAATTGCTTTTTCTTAAATGACTGATTTTAAGTGTTGTAAATATTTAAGTAAAAGAAGAATCCATATCCTGATTTTATAACAAATAACGTAGTTAAACTTTAGTATTTTGTGTTTCAATCTTATGTTTACTTAAAGGTTAAGGAGGGCGGAGGGGGAAAACTAAGCTTAGAGAAGGCCGACAGGAGGTTGTCATGTTAGTTATAACTAGTTTATGCCAGCAGTTAAACTAAAATTTATTGTTCGGTATCCGGTTCTCCAACCGCTGTTCATAGATAGCTTGAGTTTAAAACGAATGGACTCTTTTTGTTGATAATTTTTAAGTCAGAATGTTTATTTAACGAATGTAGCAGATTTGTAGCAAGTGTAGGGTGCGTTGTTGAACAGTGGACCAACCTTTTTTCTAAGTCATATAACTTGTTAGAAATTAAAGTTAAGAGTTTCGTTTTGGTGTCATGGTTGAGGCAACTTTATACAGTTTCTCATATTCAGGTTACAGAAAGTCAGAGAAACGAATAAAGACCGTAAGTAAAGTTTAAAAAAAAAAGAAAATTGGCTCAGTGTGTACTATAGGTAGTATACACTGAACCACTTGTATTTCAACAGTGAATCAGAATTTCGTTACGACTAAAAATCCTTATTTATGGAAAGACACCATAAAATTTTTGATAATCGTCTTTTATTTTTGTTGTGCTGACGCATTTGGATATATTTTTTCGCGATTGGTCGGTAAATTAATGAAGACTATTAATTATACTATTTGAGGAAGACTGATTGTTAATTTTATCCAGAAGTTTATAGGAGAGGTTTATCATGTTATCACCATGTTCACGTTTTTTTTAACGTAACGGCTCAATGTAGGATAGGGAATTTCACTGGTTTTTGCCGCCGTCCTAATAGAGCTAATTTTCTATCATTAGCGAACCGGTTCACTGTTCAATATACACACTATTCAACTTATAATATTAAAAATAGGTTGTAAGCTGAATTGTCACAAAGCAATACGCTTATAAAACGTCTAAAACGACAACAATATCGACACCATAAAGCTTTTGGTGTATAACAAAAATTAATAACAAAATATAGAAAAATCGAGACACTTACGTGAGAATTCTATGTTTTTTGGCAACAACTAACCGTTGTCACACGTTACGCTCAAACCTACCGGCTAACTACAAGAGACGGGAAGGGTGCTTACGAGAAAGGTTTTAACACGATCGGTCGAATTGGTAACCTCGCAGTTTTTCAACATGGTGGTGGTTCAATGTTCCTGGTTGGTTCACTGTTCAACAACCGACCCTACTATAAGTTATATACAATGTCTTTTAAATAATTTAATGTCATGCCAAAAATTTTAATCAAAACACAAGCTTGGTTGTTTAAACGTTATAAAAAAAAATTAATCCATGGTGTTTAGATAAAAAATTTATTTAAATATTACGGTGCTAGGTTCACATTCAATTAGTGCAGACTCAGTTTTTTCCTATTCTTATTTTTTTTAGGGTTACACATGTTCTGTGTGAAACTCAGAAACATGGAATTGTTCAACAAGCTCTAAGAGATGGAAAAAGGTGCATAACGGCTTTCTGGTTGAATGATATTATAATAAGAGGGGCTCTTAATGTGCCATGGTTAGCTTTGCATTTTCCCGTGCCTTTCGGGTAAGATTATTAATTTCTTTTTATTGTGCTATAATTGTGTTGAATAAACCTGGTTAGAAGAGCAATTTTTTATTTTACCAGAAAGTTTGTTGCTTTTGAAGAATTTTTTTGATTTAAGGTTTTAAACAAGCTGTATAAATACTTAAAAGTTAAATAATAATTTTTACAGAAGAGAAAAACCTCTTGCTAAGTATCACATGACACTAACAGGTTTTGAAGACAAAAGCGAAAGAGAACGGGTAGCTACAATGATAAAGGTAGCAGGTGGACAGTATCGAAATTATTTGTCTCCGTTGACCCATATTGTCGTGTGTCGAAAACCAGAAGGTGCCAAATACAAAAAAGCTAAGGAAACAAATAAAGTAACCGTAAACGTGCAGTAGCTGAACGAGATACTTTTTGGTCACTATACCTGTATTCAGCAACCGGATGTACAAAAGTATCAGCAATATAATTTATCCACATGCTTCAGGGTTGATTATGCTTTAATACCACATCTTATGGGTATTTTTTAACAATTAAATTCAGTTTTATTAATATCTTGCTATATTTCTTGGCATTGTAATTGTTAAGTGTGGTATAACAAGTTTAAATTATATTTCCTAAGATTACTTATCCAAGGAAAATTTTTAATTTTTTATTTTTAACAGGAGCTTGGAAATTGCCAATTAATGTAACATCAGACGTTTATAATGCTGTTAAAAATTCCCCACCGCTCTTGAGAAAAACTAAAAAACCAAAGATGGAACTCACGGAAGAACAAATCAGAGAATTGGAAAACAAAGCCCTAGAATCTGTTCAAGTTACTAGCATGGAGAATTTTAGTTCTGAAAATCGCCCATACGTGATGATAACAGGGGGATAAAAATTTTGAAATGGCAAAGGTAGTTTTTTTGGTGGTTTTGGTTTTTCAAGTGTAGTTTTTTTTTTTTTCTCTAGTTACATAAAAGTAATAATTGTATAAACTTGCAGAAAGCAAAAGAAATAGGCTGTATTCTAGCTAAAAACAACTCAAAAGTAACTCATCTGGTGGTATGTGGAAAACCTGCTAGAACTCTTAAGATGTTAAAGGCTCTTATAATTGCAAAATACATCGTAAAAGATTCTTGGTTAATAGATAGTAGTGTTCAGAATAAAATACTGAGTAAGTTGAATTTTCTTTAACGTGTTCAAACGAATTTTCCACGCAACTCCTTCCTTCCTCTATTAAGAAAATTGAATTGTATTGGTTAATTTTTAAATATAGTGGGTGGAGTAGTGTAGTGGTTTAAGTTCCTGACTTGGACGCAATGATGGTGAGTTCGAATTCTCCTCCTGCGTCGTATTATACCCAAAAAATAAAGGTGAAAAACGGGATTAAAACCACGTCATAATTTCTAAATGCAAATCAGCCACATTACAACCCATTATAATTGCTCATAATTTATTATTTAAACCATGTTACAATCGCAATTCCTTTCCTCTCCTCATAGAAGGTGATCAAACAGGAATTTTTTAAAAAATCAAATACATTTTTAAAAACTCATTTTCGCATTTATTTACTCCTAGTTACTTTTATAAAACTAATTAAAACAAATTACCTTACTAATAGTTACGAATTTGCAATGGAAAAGATCTAAAGTGAACGCAAACGATCACCTTGTGATTTTTCCGACAAAGTTAGTAGCAAGTGTTCTTATTGTTGTAAATTTTTTTTACGCATTTTCACTTGTTCATAAATTAACTAAAAACGAAAACCATAAAAATACATTACTCTGTTTTAAATTTTTTTCCGGGACATTTTCAGGCGAAAGTTCTTATATAATTCATCAAATAGATAATGAAGACTTCAAGTGCAGTGTTTCTAAAATTCTTTCATTCCCTCATAGAAGTACCTTATTTAAGGTAAGCATTTTGCTTTTATTCGTATCACAATTTTTCTCTAATTAGCTGTATTTAATAGAATGCTTTGATTTTTATTTTAAAGGATAAATTATTTTACATGACTCCAAATGTTGAACCCAGTAAAAATGCTCTGGGAGAGTTGATCATTCTTTCCGGTGGCCAGGTAGAAAAACAAAGACGATCAGTCAAAGTTATTCAAGAATTAAATAAAACAACCCCAACATATATAATTATTTCTTGTTACAATGATTTAGCATTAATAGCTGACGTTTTTCGAGCTAAATTAGGTAAGTGCCTAAGAGTTTGTATTTTGATGTCATTGTAGTATAACAGCTAAATTTCAAAGGTACTGTAGCTCTAAAATATTGAAGATACATTCTAAAATTTTGTGTTACACATTGAAGAACGGATTCGGAAAGCCCAGCGGCTAATACAGGCACTGAAGAGGCTACCGTCCAGAATCGGGGGTGGGGGCTTACAAGGATAAGACTCTAAAAGAGCTTTTCAGAGTTTATTCTCATTTACGCTTCCTCGGTGGTAGGGAAAAATATGCTGAGGGAACGAAGAAGATTGGATCTTAGCATCCGCCAGGCTTACAGAACTGTTCCGACGAATGTCGTCCTAGTTCTCTCTCTCATAATCCCCATTTACCTCTTGGTCTTGGTCAGAATGGAGAGCGTGGTGGGGAAGAGAAAGGAGAATGAGAGAAAAAATGGAGGAAGTGTCAAAAGGAAGAACGTACTCTAAGATTTATCCAAACCTGTGGCGATGGTTTTTCAAGAAGCATGGAGTGCCCTCTTTGTGAAAACGAGAGGACTCGGTTGCGGGGAATCGATGGAAAGGCATTCCCTTCCCGAAACGTGGCCAGTGAGAGGAACTGGAATGCCATCGCCAAAAGTGTAAATGTAATAATGACAAAAAAAAATCAGTTTAGTCCGATTTAGTTTACAGACTTCTGTAAAGTAAATGTGATACCGGGCTTTAAAAATATTTTTAAAAAGTTCTAAAATATAATACTTAAATTTAAATTGACTTTCAGAAGCTAAATTGTTTTAAAAATCGTAATTCCCAAGGGACTTGCCTAGTTAAATTTATTTAGATATAATTTTTCCTAAAACTAAGTTTTAGTTTTTGTTGTAAATGTAAACGAAAAAAACTTGTAATTTTTGCTAATTTTTTTTTTATCATTTCTTGACATATCACTTATTTTTCATTGATGTTTGATGTGTGTGTTTATTTTAAAGCTCTATTTTCTGTTTTAGAATTTTACAGCGCAGAATTCATTATGAAAGCCATTACTACTCAATCTATAGATTATATGTCTTCAGTTTATCGTTACTGATTTTGAGGATAGTTTGAAAACTGATCACCATTACTTTCAGCAATGTAAGAATCAGTATTATTGATTAAATTATTATTACTAATATTGACCATTAGTTTGACTTATTTTCATTTTCTAGTAACTAATAATGGAGCATTGGCCTTATTTTGTTTGCTTCAAGATTACCAGAAAAAATATTGTCGGAAAGGTAACGTTAAAGAGTTGCATGTATATGACATATAATAATACAATATTTTGAATATTTTTATTTAAAAGCATTTGTCTCCACCAATGTTCTCACTTAACTTGAATTTACTGAATACTTGGTAAATATTAACCAGATCATCAAACTGCCCTCACGGGGCATGGGTGCTTCGGGAAGTATCTGTGTCGGATTCAGGAGTCGATAACGCGTTGCCACCACTACTCGTGTTTAAGGGATACGGCTGTGCATACGCTGGCCATATGCCCGGCGTGGGCAGAACAGAGGGGACCTTTCTGCAACAGCAGAGGAACACGCTTGGTCTGTCTAATGGAAAGGCTGAGATTCTGCGTGCTCAACGGAAGAACGAAAAGCGACTCCCCAGCACAACATACATTTCTAGGCCAAACCAACAACAGAAGCGTCATTGTCTTGGTTTGAACAACCTAATCTTCCCATGAGCTTTAAATTTCAAGGAAGTGACAGCACAATTAGAGTACGAAACTCCGTCAAACCCAGGAAACCGAAATTCAACTGGATTGAAGAACGCAGAAACTACTTCACAAAAGAGTTGGTCAGGCTCATTGGTAACTCCTTTGATAAATCACCTGACCGGTCAACGGATGAAGCCGGAAATCAACTAATCCGATGTTTGAAGGAAGCCGCTAACCGAGCCGGAATGTTCCAGGAAGTCTGCAATTCTCAAAAAGACGAGGTCTGGTTTGACCAACATTTTGCAAAAGCAAAAAAGAACATTCAAACAGCCTTCAATATCCTCAAGCGCAACAATTACTCTGATTCCAGTTTCTCCGAATACAAGATGGTTAAATATACCTACAAAAAACTAATCAAACAAAAAAAAAGGATACCTTAATGAAGTTAAGATGGAACTAGAGAAAGTCAGAAATTTCAGAAGTTTTTGGGGAGCTATAATATCGTTGTGAACTTAATATACAAAAGTTTTTTGGTTTTTCGCCAGCCAGGTAGTTTGTATTTTTTAAAAACGGTCACTTCAAACACTGCACCACACGAGACGTACACAAACGAATCGGATTCACAGCGAAGAAAGGCCGATAAAAAAACACCAAACGTTTCGACAACGTCCGAGCTGTTGCCATCATCAGTGGTTACTGAGTACTGAGTGTTTTTTGCAAGGCAAAGATCGTTCTCCAAAAGGAAATCTTCGTCTGGGAAGATTACTTCGACAAACACTACAAGGTCGAGACACCTTGCACTCAGCCCAATCTAATGCGCATAGTAGACCCCCATTTAGATGGTGCAATCACAATGGAGGAACTCTTAAATACCATCAAGAAATGTTCAAATGGAAAAGCCCCCGGCCCTGACGGCGTATCCAACGAACTTTACAAGAATCTCCTTCAACCAGGTCTTGACAAATTACTGGAAGTTCTTAACCACATCTTGGGCACGGAGACCCTGCCGTAATCATGGGCAACCTCCAAGTTGCACTTATTGCATAAAAAGGGCGATAGACCCAACCCAAACGACTACCGAGTAATAGCTTTATTAAACAACGTCAGATATACACCATGATCATAAGGAACCGGCTGCAAGAATGGACTGAAAACAAAAAAATTTTATAGGTTGAACAATTTGACTTCCAAAGAAATAAAGGATGCAGGGACACAATATTTGTACTTTACGCCTCAATAGGAATAAACACTCACCTACGAAAACGAAGAGTATACGAAACTTTCATCAACTTCCAGAAAGCTTTTGATACTGTGCTACGCGCCCAACTTTGGAACTAACTGATACGTATGGGGGTTAGCTCTAAATTCGTGAATGTCTTCAAGTCTCTGTACGAGAAAGCATCATTCACCTTTTTCATAGGCGGTGAAGAGAGTAAAAAATTCAAGTCCTTTAAATTAATGCTACAAGGTGAATCGGTCTCTCTCATTCTCTTTAATTTTTATATAAATGACATCAACAACTTTATTCGCACGCAAATCTTAAGTTCAGCGTCAGAATTGGTCTCTTCGGGACATTCAGTCAACTGAGACTGCAGCACACTTCCTCTTCCAGTGCCCCACTTACGACCCACAGAACACAATCACCCACACTTACAATCCTGACCCAGAGAAAATCAAAAAAGTTCATCTATAGGTGGCGCAAGGACTCAAGCTTAGGAGCTTTGTTTTAAATGGGTGATCTTCCAATCTATTCGGTACTTTTTTATCCCCGTCTATTATTTATTTAATTATTGTATTATGTATTGTAGTTTATGGATTGCTCCCCCTGATACCCTACTTGTAAAATAGGGTTAAACTTTAATATTAATATATAGCCATACTACAATTGAAAATATTATTGGCCCGCCAATCTGTCATGTGTGAATCATGTCAATCTTATGCGGGAGGCCTAGTGTAGTGGTTAAAGTTCCTGATTTGAACGCTATTTGTTAATATTTTATGAAGATCCAGAAGTAGCTTTTATAAAGATCCAAGTAATTTTGATTTGAAAACGAGGATTGCACATGAAGTTTATAGATTAATAACTTGCGCTCGAAGGATTAGAATCTTGATTCTTTTTAATGACCTCTTGATCAGTGAATATAACAAAATTTTTGCACAATATAATTCTGTAAGTTAGATCATACCCAAAGTCACAAACAGAAGCAAGTAATGTTAATAATTATTTAAAAAACAAAGGAAATGAGTGTATTTACTGAAGTATCTAAAAAACCGCATGAACCAATTCTTAAAAAAATTTCATAAGCGTAAACCCATTATGGAGGGAAGCATAGATTACATTTTCCCAAACACCAAATGGTTTCATTAATTTGATTTGGCACTGGCAATCTTTTGACGAACTTTGACACTTTTTTTTTCTGAATAGAACAACGCCTGATAAATTAAAAATAAAAACCTATGAGTATTTGCTTGTTTATTAATTATTTCGAGGTAGTATGTAACTGTGTTAGATAGTACTAATTAGAAAAAAGTTATTCATGAAATTTAAATTATATTAATCTGTGTGCCATGTCAATGTTTGAGTATTGACTCGTATACAAACTAAAAATTCTATAATTTTGACAATGTGTTTGTTTCGGCTGTGAAATTATTTAACTATCCCCCTGTTTTTGCTGCCATTTCAAAAGAATCAAACATTATCCATTCATAAGACTCTCTGTGAGCATACGTAAAATATTTGCTCTTTATTTTATTGTACCGTATTTATTTGGCTGATATCATACATCTTTCAATCTAAAATCGTGAGTTAAAAACCTTTCAAAATTACTGTGATTATTTTATTTTACTTTACTGTACTCCAGCTGCTAAAAATTCCTTAAAACAGATATCTGGGCACTTGGAGTCATTTGCTTCATTTAAGCTAAGGAAAATCTTACAATTCTTATTCTTATGGGCCAGAAAGTCAAAATGATTCGGAAGTCCATGGTTTTTTGTTTTACCGTTAAACGCAGTCATGGAGAAGGCATTGTAATGTTAGCATTCACAAAGAAAAAGCACCCATTAGATAGTTCAATAGACAGGGCGTATGGAATATGTTGTGAAACAAGGATTCGTGTGTGGAAGTTTTTTTTATCTACGTTTTCTTTTTATTTCGTAATTTTGATGTTGCAAATGGCGAGTGAAGTGAGTCATGAAATTTGAACGACAAAACAAAGACAAAGTACAAATACTACACAAATCTCGCTTTTAAGCCAGTTTTAAGAAAACAATAGGAACCGCCACTCAAATATTTAAACAAGTGCAAGGGACTATTTCGTTAATTTAATTCAACTTTGTTACTTTCACTTTCAGTAGGAGCTTTTGAGACATTGTGCCGGCATACAATTGTTATTCGTTTTATGAGAAAGGCCACTGGTGGTACCTATGACTTTTTACGGATAAATGAATTTATTTCGGATTTTCAACCTTCAAGTTTTGCAGCATAAACAAACGATTTGCATTCAGAAACGGGTTCCATCAATATACCGTTATTCAAAACTAGGCTTTTATGCCACTAGCAGTGGAGCCGTATTTAGGGTCACGAGTGTTCTTTATCATTTGTTATCAGATTATACTGTTATAAAATTCTGTAGAAATTTTATTAACTGCAGAACTTATTCGGCAAAGATGTCAGAAACAATTAGATCAGAACTTCCCGAAGCAAAGCCTTTCAAACGTTTGCCAAAAAACGTAATACCATCACATTACAATTTATTTTTAAAACCAGATTTGGAAAAATTTGTTTTTGAAGGAGCCGTAGTGATCGAAGTAGAGGTAAGTAATGTTAATTTTAAAATCAATACATATTCCCACATTTCTGTAATTTTCAGCCATTCACATATATTCAGTTGCTTTAAATTTAAAAAAATTGCAATTTACATGACAAAAATTTACAATTTAAAAAAACTGTGAATTCTGCACAATCAATTTAAAATGTTTACCAGTTTTGAGTTATCTTTTTTAATAAATATTTTTAGAATTTTTAGTTTTGTGTGGGTACAGAATTATTTTATTGCCTTAATAGAAAAACTAAAACCAATAATATTAGTACGTATTTGAAAATCCACAATGTGTTTGAAGGTACCATATACTTTTCTTGATTTTAGTTATAGTGCTTATTTAGGTTAACTCTATTTATAATTTTTTTTATCATACCACTGTTATGAGTCTGCATTTTTTTGAAACCTAATGTAAACACTTCATAATAAATGGATTAAAAGTGATGAAATAAAATTCAGAATTCTTGCTTCTAACATTTTTCTTGTTTGCAGTTTTATAAGGAGTGAATTAAAAAAATTTAAAAAAGAATTAACATGAAATTCTATACTTCATAAATATTCTAATGAATTTTAAAGGGCTGTTGATTTGATTTTACACAAGGAATCAAATTCCTTTAAATTTATATAGCGTTAACTATTGATTGAATATATGTTTAATTAAGTAGAGCTCCGTGCAGTTTACATTATCATATAACCTCAAGATAAAAAATTAAATGTGTATTTTGTGAGGAGAAGGTTAGAAAAATGCAATTCAAATGATAGCAGTTTTGACTTATGATCTTCTGGATGTGTTAAATTTTTTTTCAATTTAATAATGTAGGAGTTATTATATTTAAAATGGTTTTTGAAACTTATTATGGAAATAATGGCCATTTTCTTGAAACAAAATTCTAAGTTTTACAATTGTTTATACTTGCTGCAGGTTTCAGTATATGCATTTTCAAGAATTGGGAAATACTTAAAAGTTACGTATGAGAACAGCTGCCTCATACGTTCCCATAGTTTTTGTCCTTAATTAGACCAATATTGAAAATCACTTACAATGTTACATGGAGAATGAAAATCTCAAAATTACAAAAGTATTTAGGTGGAAGGAACAGTTACTTGACATTCTGAGGCATCCTATTGAGAACATGGCTCAGGCTTCAAGTATAAAATAAAATATATATCACTGTTTCTGATATAGGAAGTGCATATAACGGATGGACACAAATTGAAAAAACAAGTTCAGAAATAACCAGAGAAATTTTCTAGATGTTGGTTTAACCTAAATATACAGGATTTGAGCTTTAGAAAATTAGATATTTAAGGACTCTGGTCTCCTAGCTAGGAGATTTTAATCTTTGTCTTAGTTTTTTTGCTTTAAGGGGGTTTTGTCTAGAGAACAGATCACAGTCTTAACCCAAGGAATTGCATAGTGTTATAAGAAAACTTGATTTTTTAAAAGCCTTGTTAAAAGTCAGAAATAATAATATTAACAAAAACCATGAATATTTTAAGTGTCTTTAGGTAATCGAAGAAGGAAAAGGTTTCATTATGTTGGATCTTTATGTCGTAATTAACAGTGCAATTACTAACGCGTTTTTTATGTTCGATTGATATACGGTAAACACTATGGGATAAGAAGGTCAGTCGAGTTTTAGTCAAAAGCCTGACATCGAATAAAATCTACAGTGATATTAGTAATAAAACTACCAATTTAAAACAACGCTATGGATATCCCAAGAATTTGTGTTGGATAAAATTTTACTACTGGAGCTTAATTACAATATAACCAGACAAAATGTCATAAGTGTGTAAAGTTTGAATAATTTTACTATACTTCTTGATACATCTCAAATCAGTAAACCAGTTTGGATATTTATAAAAGCTGCTGTTTGACACCATCCCAAAGCCAAAGAAAAATTTATTTTCAATATTGATTTGATCATGTTAAATATAAATGTAAATTTCTCGAACCATTCATTAATTTATACAAAAAAAATTGTTTAAATCTTCTTTTTGCTAATTTTTTCAGGTCAAGGAAAAAACCGATACAATTGTTCTGAACTGTTTAAACCTCGAAATTGGTAAAGCAGGCATTGAAACTTCTGAAAATATCAGGCAAGAGCCTAGCGCCGTGGCCTTGTCCAACGATCTTGAGACCTTGACATTAACATTTTTGAATCCTGTACCTGTGGGAAAAGCTCGTTTGAGTTTAGCCTTCTCAGGGGAGATAACCGATAAAATGAAAGGCTTATATCGGAGCAAATATACTAGGTAAGGATAAAAACAGAAGTTTTCCAGTTTTATTTCCAATATCTTTGCTCCTAATTGTATCAGTTTTTCACGTTTTTCTTACTTGTGTTACATCCTGAATGGTTTTGGTGGTACCTAGTGATAATTAAAGCGAAAATGATATTAAGAAATTGTGGTAATTAGGGATAAACAGGGGATATTATGACTTGATGTTTTGATTACTTTTGGACAGTAAAGCACCTATATAGACTTAAGTGTGCATCTCACACAGATAACTGTACAATAAAAGTTACTTGTTCGCATGGGATATATTTCATAACTTGGATGTGGAATCGTCTGTTGTTCAGGATACTAAGGGAAACGTTCCATGGCTCCAAAAAAATGTCATACCATATTAAATTCAATGTGTGACTGTTAACAATATCTACTAATGATTATTTCCAATCTTGGGCAAGAAATTAAAGAATTTTGTAATTGTTATTGTTTTTCCGCTTTTAAAACGTTTTCAATATCGATTGATATTCAGCCGTGAAATTCATAATTTGTCTTTCATAATTGAGACTTATGAGACTTCTTCGATAAATGAATTTTCATTTAAAAAAAAATTGTTTGTCTGTCATCCATACAGCTTCACTCAGATTTTTCAAGATCTTCTCATTATTTTGCCGCCTCAGTAGGTGTCACCTGTCTAAATTCTCTATCTATTTCTTTTAACTGTTATCCTCGTTCCTACTTTTCTACATATGTCTACCTTAATCTTGCAGTGGATGATTAAACTCAACAAGTTAATAAAACAAGATGAAAGTTAAGGTAGAAAACCTTAATATGATTAATGTTAAAGAAAAACATTTGTATCCCTAAGATTCAGCAAAATGGGTGGTAGGTTTTATAAATTAATGAACGAAGATCAATGTATTATTCCTACTTAGAAAAATGAACAGTTGCTTGCAACAACTCATGTATAGAGTCAAAAGTTAAGTGAATTAGTGGTAAAAGGGGGATTTTGAAAACACAAGAAAATTTTGGTCTTGGGGAAAACCAAAAAATTTGAAACTTGAAAGCAGACTGAAAACCGTTCACGATTATTCGTGTGTATATTTCTATTCGGGTCTTTTTCATCTTACCAACTATTTGATTAATTTTTATGACATTGAAAGTATGCTCAATAAAATGAAAGAAATATTTTTTGTAAAGTTTTATGAAGTTTTCAACGAACCAGATGTATATGTATGTATATTTTTGTAAACTGATCTTCGTGAAGTCTTTATTAAAGTCGTTAAAACTGAAATCTTTAGATTTGTTGGATAGAAAAGTTATACGTTAGCCCCTGTAATACAACACATTTTTCATACTTTTTCACTAGCCATAACTTTTGTAAATATATTAGTACATCTCTTTGGTCTTGGAAATTCAGGATGATAGTTTTATAAATTCAAATCAAATTTTGTTCGCTAAAAATCGATATTTTCTGCTGTTATGTTGTGGTGACTAGGAACGACTAAGTAGAAATTATTCTTGTGGAGATTGATGCATCTCCTGGCCCTGGTGGCGTTGTGGTCCTGCATCACTCCGTCTGCTTTAAAATGTATGCAACATGACAGGTTAACCGATGGATTAGGCAGTACAAGAAATCTTGGGCACAGCGTACATATTCAGGAAGGTGCTAGAAGTACTTTTCACGCGATTCGCCTTTTGAGAATGCTTGGTGCATCCTATAACGTGTTGAAAGCTATATCTCAAAAAATAACATTTGTGATCATTTTCGACAAATAGAATAATAAATGCTCTACAAATCAAATTATTTTGTTAAATACATTTTTTCAATAATACTGTTTTATTTTCATTGCTAGTCCATTGGGAGAAGAAAGATATGCTGCGGTAACTCAGTTTGAAGCTACAGATGCACGCCGATGTTTCCCCTGTTGGGATGAGCCTGCAATCAAAGCCACTTTTGACATAACCTTAGCTGTTCCCCATGACCGGGTAGCACTGTCGAATATGGTAATAGTTGTTATTGATCAATAGTATAACCTAATTGAAATTACTAGTGTAATTCTGATTATAATATTTAAATTGTTTTGTTAGAATCATCTATAACTTCTAATGAAAGTTGAAATGAATTTCAGCCGGTAGCAAAGGAGTCTAAAGAAAACGGTCTTAAAATTATAAGATTTGGTACCACACCCATTATGTCCACTTATTTGGTGGCTGTTGTCGTGGGTGAATACGATTATATTGAAGACACAAGCAAAGATGGAGTTTTAGTTCGAGTGTATACGCCAGTAGGAAAAAAGGAGCAAGGCAGATTTGCGCTAGAAGTTGCTACCAAAGTCTTACCTTATTATAAGGAATATTTTAACATAGCTTATCCCTTGCCTAAAATTGATTTAATCGCCATTGCTGATTTTTCTCCAGGTATTATTCTTACCTTGTTTTATTTCTGCTTTTTTTAGAAATCATGTTTAAAAAAATTACTTTTTTTTTTGTTTAATAGGCGCAATGGAGAACTGGGGTTTAGTTACCTACAGAGAAACTTGTCTTTTAGTTGATCCTGAAAATACTTCCGCCATTAGGAAACAATATATTGCAATTGTTGTAGGTCATGAATTGGCTCACCAGTGGTTTGGAAATCTTGTTACAATGGTAATTAGTGATTTTTTGGTTTGGAAAATTATAACAGGAATTTTTGCTTTGTGTATCTTTTTAACATACAAAACAATAACAACGCCTGTTGGTTTTAAAACATTATTTTTCTAGTTTATAGTGCTTTCCTTCGCTATATCTCTTTCTATTGTCCAGACATCTTATATCCCAATGATAAGGTTTGCTGTTACAAAAGTATTGCATTTTTTTAAAATTTCAAATTGATAGACTAAATTTGAATTACAAAACTCTAATTTCATGGCTTCTTTTAAAGTGTACACATAGTTTCGTTTTATTTTAAAATTCAGCGAAAATTTTTTTGAACGAACAGAATTTAGAAAAAGTAAATAAGCTTTTGGTCGTTCACCGGATTTTCAGTTTTATTGTTATGATATATACTTATTTAAGTCTTAGACCTTTAATGTACATAGTTCATGTTTGACCAGATTTTTCACGTAAATACTCGACGAATAACTGGATCATGATGAAACTTGCGGTTGGCGTAATTTACTCTTTCTCAGTTAACTAGAGCGTAGCATAATATATAAAAGTTTGCCGCATACGCATCAGTTTTAGCAAAAATGGCGACAAGCAATGTATCTCTGACAGGCAAGCGGCTATGTGTTAGCAAATTTCTTGTGAAGGAGAAAGTTAAATCACATGAGATAAAACGTGACTGCACAGTTTTACCCGAGACCAAAGGAAGTACCCTGGAGTGGCGGCATAAAGGTTTCTTGCCACTCAAGGAAAGCAAAAATGAAGCGGTCCGCTGGAAAAAATTATGACAAGTGTCTCCTGGAACATGAAGAGTCTTATTTGGTGGATTTTCTAGACGAACGAGCACATTTAGTGCCTAATAATGTCTAGTATTACTCAACATTGTTGAATGATACTGTGTAAAGGGTCATTCGCAAGAAGAAACCTGGGATGCTGCCTGGAAATGTCATTCTTCTTCATCATAAAGCTCACCCTCGCACGGCCGATGTGACAACAACAGCCCTGGCCGAAATGCTCTGAGAAGTTTAGACCTATCGCCCCTACAGTTCAGAATTGGCTCCCATTGATTATCATTTGTTTGTATTCTTAAAAGAGCATCTGGGAGAGAAGGAATTTACAACAGATAGAGCACTACGGAGCGATGTCCTCCAGTGGCAACGACAACTGCAATGTTCTTTCTACGCCAAAGAATCAGGAAACTGCCACAGCCTCGTCTTTACGCGCACCAAGAATACTTTGAAAAGCTGTCATAATTTGGTACTTCTTGTTCTGTCTGTTCCCTCTAAAGAAATTGAAGTGCCAGTCAACTTTGTGTTTTACGAGATGGTCTGTGCCTGAGCATTTAGCACGATTTGACTATCGAAATTTCAGAGGAGCAGACCACAGTGCAAACGTACAATGCTTTAGTCATCGCTAAGACAAATTCAACCGCTCTTCACAATTTTACAGCAGATATAATTTAAAAACTCAACTCTATGGTTTGTTCTTCTTGTAGTTTGACCTGTCTCTTAGCCTTTTGCAACCTGATACATTAAAGGCCTGAATTTCCAGGTTAAACAATGTTGGGAAATGTGATTTAAGTGAACCTATTGTATTTTAGCTGTTTAAAAATGATACGCACCGTGAAAGAATCGTTCCTAGTCCATGGCCCAATTTAAAATTCGATCTTAATAATATTAAAGCAATTAATTTGCGTCTTTTGAGTTTGTGAAATGAAAAGTAGAAATCTCATCAGCCTATTAACTTCTTATGTTTGTAGGAATGGTGGACACATCTCTGGCTAAACGAAGGTTATGCTTCATTTGTGGAATTTCTTTGTGTTGATCACTTATTCCCTGAGTACGACATTTGGACGCAATTTGTCACGGACACCTATTGTAAAGCATTGGAATTAGATTGTTTGGACAATTCTCACCCCATTGAGGTTCCAGTAGGTCATCCTTCTGAAATAGATGAAATTTTCGATGACATCTCTTACAATAAAGGTGCTTCGGTCATCAGAATGTTGCATAAATATATCGGTGATGAGGTAAAATTAATTTCTATTTCTTTTGCTTTATTTAAAGGAGTTAGTTTGGATCGTGATACTATAATGAATGAATTGAATATTGAATTATTCAGATGTTGATCGACTACATAAGTATATTTACTAATAATCGTGCATGTTGACTATGTTGATAATCAGGGCAATCTGTCCTGTGCCCTTTTTGGGCAGCTTTTTTAGCTCTTTGCTTACCAGTTGTCTGACCTATTTTTGTTCATTACCTATTTTTTCTATTGCCAAACTTAACTCGATCATATCTGTTAATTTAATTAAGTTAATTTTAGGTTTCATCAAGTATTGTGTATTTTTAGTTTCATGTGTTTTTATTTTTAGTTTGTTCACGTTGAAATATTAGCGAAGTTTTTGTATAGAGAAATTTTGGTAATTTCATTAACATTTTTTAAAAATAGAATACGATTTATTATCCTCTTTAGGACTTTCGAAAAGGAATGAATATTTACTTGACACGACATCAGTACAAAAATACATACACAGAAGATTTATGGGCCGCTTTGGAGGAAGCGTCGAACAAGCCTGTTGCCGCAGTTATGAGTACTTGGACCAAGCAAATGGGATTTCCAGTTGTCAGAGTAAAAGTTGACAAAAAAGCAAATTGTACCTTACTAACTTTGTCACAGGAGCGGTTTTGCGTTAATAAGAATTGCGGAAGTAAGTACTCTCCTGAAAAGTTGTAATGAATTACTCGTATTACTATAATTAAACTCGTATAATTATCTCCAGCTTAATTTTTTTTTAATTTCTCCAGTTGGCGAAGGAATACTTTTCGAATGATTGTAGTGTAGAAAATTAGTCATTCAGTGTTGCTTTTGCTAGTTTAATTGTTTGGCTCTTTAAAAAATTCATATTTTGTGGAACGAAATTTTGTATGGACAATTCTGTTTGACATGATTAAATTTTTACCAATTAATATTTTCTGAACTTTTTTCCAGACACCGACAGCCTTTGGATGATTCCAATAACTGTTTCAACCTCCCAATCCGGCGGAGGGGAAGTGCTTTCGATCGTTCTTGACAAAAAAAATACTACTGTAACCCTACCTTTGGATTTTGATGGTTGGATTAAAATTAATCCAGGCACAATTGGATACTATAGGACGCAGTATCCACCTGAATTATTGGAAAGATTTTTGCCCGCTATAAGGGATAAGAGTCTACCTCCCCTAGATAGATTAGGCTTACTTGACGATTTGTTTGCTTTGGTAGGTAACTTTTGAATTGAATAAAATAAAATCAATTTTTTTAAAAGTTTTTATCAATAAAATTAAAGTTTTTAAAAAGAAAACCTTTTTTATTTGTTAGATGTTTTTAGTAAATCAGTATTTGATCAGGCATCGATATAACAACAATGCATTAGAGAGATATGATTAATAAATAAAAACTTTTTATTTTATGTGGTTTCTGTCAATCATTCATTCAAGATTCTTTTTAGGTTCAAGCTGGTGAAACTCCTACAGTTGAAGTGTTGAAAGTTATGGAAGCTTTTAGCAGCGAAGATAATTATACGGTTTGGTCAAGCATTAACAATTGCCTTGTGAAATTGAGCATTTTACTTTCTCATACAGATTTGAAAGAAGATTTGAAACGTTACATGAGAACTCTAATGACACCTATACATCAAAAACTGGGTTGGGAACCTAAAAAAAATGAAAGTAATCTTAAAAATTAGAAAGATGTTTAACCTGAAAATTTTGATTGCCGAATAACGAATTTGTTGGCTAAAATTTTGGATTTTTTCAGGCCATCTTGATACGCTTTTAAGATCCTTAATTATTGGCCGGTTAGCTTCTTGTGGGGACGAAACAGTGGTTAAAGAATCTAAAATTAGGTTCGAGTCGCACTTCAATAAAAAATCTCTGATACCCGCAGATTTAAGAGGGCCGGTTTACAGGGCCGTCATGTCTTGTGGTAACGAAAAAACTTACGGAGATTTTCTCAAGGTTAATTTACGTTTTATTGTACATTACATATTGTACAAAAAAAAGAAAAAATTTTATTTACTTATTATTTTTGAAAATTTCAACCAGTATGAGAACATTTTTTTCTCAATGTTTATTAATGCCAAATTACTTCTTTTAGCTGTATAGAGAAGCTGACCTGCACGAAGAAAAAAATAGAATATGCCGTAATCTGGGGGCAATAAAGGATGAGAAAATACTAAAAGAAGTATTAGACTTTGCAATGTCAGAAGAAGTCAGAAGTCAGGATTCAGTTTTTGTGATTACTTCAGTGGCTGCTCTTAGCAGCATTGGGCGAGATCTTGCGTGGAATTTCTTTAAGGATAATTGGGAAGAATTTCTTAAGAGATATGAGGTGCCTACGAAGATATTTTATTTGAAAAAAAAATTGTCTCTTAGATAAAACAATAATTTGTGTAACCTTTTAGTTTATTTCAGCGTTAAAGATTTTTGCGACTCTCAATTTTGAGCATTGCGTCTAATAAAATTTTTAATTACATTTAAGGAAATTTGTAATTTTTTAATAGGGAGGATTTCTACTTGCTCGTCTTGTCAAATTCACTACCGAAAATTTTGCTTCTGAGGAAAAAGCACTGGAGGTGGAACAATTCTTTAGCAAGCACAAATTTCCAGGCACTGAGAGAACAGTTCAACAGAGCTTAGAGACAATTCGCTTGAACGAGGCGTGGTTAAAGCGCGATGAAAGTTCGATTCGTGCATTCCTAACTCAATCACGCTGAGCTGAATTGTATAAACGGATTCTGGTCAAGTTAATATTTTGAAATAAAATTTCCATTTTTTTTTGTTTGAATGATTCCTTGTACTGATTTTTGTAATGGTTTGATTTGCGATGGTCAGAAATATATAATGAATGTGTAAAATGCTGAGATTGGTTTCTCCAGATTGATTTTTTTTTCGTACTAAAAAAATTCTCAAAATAATTTTATTGTTATTGTTCAACTGATTTTTTTCTTGTGAAATTTCCTTTAAAGAAACCTTCATTACAACTCTAGGGTTTGGTAAGAGACAGATTCATTATTCAAATATTTATTCAACGTTATTATATTTGGTCATGATACATTTTATTAAGGTTCAAGTTCATTGAGGTCAAAGTCAAATTTTTAGACTAGACACTTTACTGACAGACAAAAACATTCTTTTTAATTGAAAATGTTTATTTTACATAATATATAAACCTATATTACTTTAAATTTATAAACATAATATAAACTGAATAACAAGGGATGCATACAAACAGAGAGAAAGGAGAGAAAATGCAAATTGTATAGTTTGTAAACAATAATTGCACACATCCTGGAATATTGAAGATGGATATTATATTATTCACAGAAAGAAGCCTTAAATGTACATCATTTCTGCCATGTGTGACATTTTCTTAGGTATGTGAAGCATAACATCAAGGTAACCAGTTAAATCATCAATTGTAGTATCATCTGCACCCATTCTTGCTTGCTGAGAACACGAAACATCACTAAGCCGAGTCAAGTAAGGTTGCTGTTCTTTGCTATTCAACAAATTTGGATCACTAAGCTTTTTATTTTGACAATCGTGATTTTTGTTTTGTTGTGCCATAAAAGTTGTAACTGAATCTTTGTTATTTACATCTTTGCTTTCTATACTTCTATATGATTTTACATTACAATTACCATTAGTTTTATGCATTGAACATTCTAATTCTTCATTAAGTTTAGAAGAATATTTCTTAATGCAAATGTTATTCATATCATCACATAACTTTAATACAGAATCTCTTAATATAGAATTTTCCTTTAGTTTCATTTTAGGCTTTACAGGTTTGAATTTAGAAGAGACATTCGGAAATCTTCCCATTAGGCATTTTGTGCAATGTTGATATTTGTTCTCCCATAACTTAACCTGACCAGATGGAGCATCCTGTGATTTTCTTCGGAAAATATTAACCTTACTTGTGCTAGCAGGATTCGATTTTGATGCTATGCTTAAATTCTCGATATAATCAGGCAATAATTTTTCCTCAGCCATGATCTGCAACGAAAAAATTAACATAAACGAGGTTTCGATGACTCAGCTATTCCCAATGTCCTTGAAATCTCCATTGCAAAAAATATCGTTGTAGAGCATTTTATAAATCCACGTTTGTAATAATAAATATGTTGCACTTACCTGTACATACATTTGTTTCTTTAAATAGAAGCGTTATCAATGAAGTCTGTTTTGTTTTGTAATCATGACCATTTCCATTTTCTCATTTATTTCTCTAATACAAGTTTTATCTTTTCGAAAGTTGGTAACACTGTATAGTGTCGTGTAAATAATTTTTGCGCAATTTTCTATGTTTTTACTCTGCCATCAAATTGTCGTGAGAAACATTGATACATAAATTCTTTTTAATGATTGTACTAACATAGGAGGTCAATGATGCAGGTCAGTCAAATTTCATTCATTTTCCCTTATATTTTTGGTGATTTTTCACCGATATCTTTATTTGAAGTTTCTCCGAATCCCGTTCAGTAAGTGCAATTATTCCATTGTAGCGTTTCAGATGGATCAGAGCCTTTATTTTGTTACATTACTTTATTTATTTTTTGACAAATAAATCCTAAGTGAAAAGCTAATCCTACTACAAGTCTCCATATCTAGGATGAATTAGCCTTCTTTTTAATATTTATAGAACAATCATCCTTCTACCCATGAGAAATGGTAACGATAGGTAATAACTGAGATTTAAACATAAGTTTACGTAAAACATTACCCTTAAGTAAGTTTTCTTTTCTTTTTTTGACGTTGACTGCAAAATCGTATTTTATACGTGAGACCAGAGTTTTAGTATTACTATTTTTTTGTAAACTACATATTATTGTTTTTAAATCGTTTTAAAATAAACTCTGTGCCAAACTTCTCAGCTTTATGCAGTATCTCTTCGAGGAGTCGTGATATTGACCACTGCGTTTAAATTATATTTAAACCATGTTCACCGGTATTAAAACGGTAAAAATGTTGTAGTGGAGTGCCTCATTGGTGGGAAATGCGGTCGTCAAAGTGTTAATTATCTTTTCCTTAATTAAGTAATTTTTGCTTAAGCTTTTTTAAAGAATGAACTCAAAGAATTTAACATTTTTACTTGTGGGGGGGCCTAGTGTGGTGGTTAATGTTCCTGAGTTGGACGTTATGATCTTGACTTCAGATTCTCCTCTCGCATACTGTTACACCCTCCCCCCCCGAAATAAAGCGTGAAAAAAGGGATTAAAATCACTGAAACTTAACTTTTTTATACCTGAAAAAACTCTTACTGATTTAAAAGGTGCTTGTTCATTTTATTCTTTATTTTTGTCCTTTCTTTCCTCCCATATTAGAGATTACTATTTATATTATATTTGTTTAATTCATAAGTTTTATTTATATATTAAAATGAGGAAAGAAAAAAAAAACATTTTAATTTCTAAGGCAACTCCGTGCAACAAAAGTTTGGGAGTGTCAGGAATACAGAAAGTTAGGAGGGATCCTTGAAAGATACCTCAAGTGGACTCTGGAAGTGGACCTTTATGTAGTTGGTAATTTAAAGTTCACTTTTACGTCATTCGTCAGAGACTTATTATATTTATTTCCTTCGTGTTTTTTTGTTTTAATATTTTAGTTCAGATATATTTAAAATTAATTTTTGTGATAAATAAGCTTAACTTAATTCATTAATAATTTTGAATCTTCTTCAAAGTTGAACTCGGTTATTAAAATTCAACAAAACCAAAGGCGTGCGTTATTTAAATTATAACAAATAGTGTACATCGTAGCTTGAGCATAAATTCAAACGTGCTAGTAATATAGAAGTTAGTACGCCGTCGCCAACGGGCAAACTGGGCTGTGGCTGAACTGCTGAAGAGTGCGCATTTTCTCTATTCAGTCAGTCACTTGCTATCATTTTATCTTTTCGTAAGTGTTTCTGTTTTCTGTAAATCTATTATTGGTAACTTTTAGCGCTTTTTAAAATGTCACTAATTTATTAAAATATATTAATTCTTCGCCTTTTTTTTCAATCATACATGTGCCGTCTCCTTTTTTTATTAAAAAAAATTCATCTTGAAAAAAATGAATTTAGTTTGAAATAGTTATGATTATGTTGTTGTTGAGTAAAACTATTTTTTCATTTTCGACAAATTTTTTGAAGCGGACAATTGAGGGAATGAGTTGAATACAATTTTTCACGACTTTTAAAATTAAAAGTGTTATCCCCGCAATAATTACGTAATAACGACTGATTGTCATTAATAATTATTAATTAATGTAAATTTTGGTGATATAGGGGGTCCTCCTGCCTAATTATGAGTTACAAATTTTTTGACAATTATAACAGTTAACAGAATAAATAATTAAAAATTATGTCAAAGCTAATTGGGTGGTTATAATACAGGAGTTTTTAAATTTTACTTATTTTTGGTTTCTACAATATAGATTCTTACAATATACGTCCTCAAGTTTATTATATATTACATATATTAATATTGGGACGTGAAATGATTGTGTTAGCAAATACGGAATGGTACTAATAAAAAAAAAGGAAAAACTTTCCCTGGTATTTACTAAAAAATTTTCTTAAAAACTCAGAGCTGAAAGATGTGAGCGATTTAGCATAAAATACAGTGGAACCTCTCATAGCGAGTTTAATTCGTTCCGGGGTTTTTCTCAATAAGCGAAACAACTTTTCCATATAAAACAATGTAAAACAGAATAATGCGTTCCAGGCCGAACCAAAAACCCCAAACAAAATTTATGTTTAGCATTTATTAAACAAAAACATAAAAATTGTAGTCAAATATGAGATTAATCATATTTTCTTAGTTTTGTACTTTACTTTTTAAACTGCATAGCAGCCTAGAGTGTTTTGTCTTTATTGACGCTTCAAAATTTGATAAAAATGTGAGACCGCATTATCAGTGAAGTATTTCGTGGCGCATGGCTACTGCCTTATTTAGGGTGATGCTCCTCAATATACGAAGCAACAGTTTTCACTTTGCTTTCAGAATTTCTCTTATTTCACAAGATTGTTTCACAAGATTTGTGAATTACTCCCTCATATTAAAAATTGTCTCCTAATTCGAAAAGTGTGCACACAATCTGAGATGAAAGTCATGGTTTGGAAAGAAAGGAAAAGAAAAAAAGAGTAGCTAAGACGTTATGAATGTGAAAATGATTGAAACGAGGAAATGGAATGAATTTTGGGCGGTAGTAAAGAAAATAAGACAGGCAGAGAGACAGAGAGAATTTAACTCCTCGGTTCCCTGATTCGGAGTTCGGAAGTCCTTTTCTCTACCGATCGGGGGATTCCTCATGTACATGTCGCAGTCAAAAATTGCTCGTTATGAGAGATACCGAATAATTTTTTAGAACAATGTTATTCTATCATTTTAGCTGTCGGAACCAGGTTGCGTCGTTGTCGCGATTAGGAATGTACATAGCGAATT
Organism: Columbicola columbae; assembly: GCA_016920875.1. Classification (NCBI taxonomy): domain Eukaryota; kingdom Metazoa; phylum Arthropoda; class Insecta; order Psocodea; family Philopteridae; genus Columbicola; species Columbicola columbae. The sequence continues at coordinate 33,436 of JADMLL010000003.1, read as the reverse complement.
ATTTTATTTAAATTGGTGGATTGTCAACATTTTTTAATTTTTAAATATATAATAATTGTTATATTCATTTAAAATGTGGTATTGAAAATATTATGAATAGTGCTCGTTGGTTTCTACATGTTAGCGGAATACCTGATGGTAAAAGGAAAAGAAAAATTTGTGACGGCCATATAATCAAAATCAGTAATTTTAGTAATATTAAATCTTACTCTTTCTTAATCTGAAAAAATATTCTTTCTTCTCTGAGGAAAATTTTAGTAAAATGTATAAAATTTAGTAAATTTTATAAAATATTAGTTTCCTGTCAGAGTTCAATATATTGAGGCAAACGAAGACAAGGTAAAAAACAAACGATAGCCAACCCCAACAGTAATTTATTCACTTATCGAGAGAAGAAACTGTGTTGCCAAATAAAATTTTAAAACTTCTTTCGCGCTTCAGGACAGCATGCAATTATTAAAGTTGATTTCTACGAAACACGTCATTTTGTATTTAAAACAAAACTTATATCAAAATAGCAGTAGTCGCAAAAAAATATTTGTATATTTTCTTAATTCTAACAAATCTTATGGTAAGGCGAAATGTACCAATCTGCCTCGTTTATTTTCTTATTAAACATTAGGATCTTGGTCTCTCTTCTCATAGTACGTCTATTGATGCATTAGTCATGTAAGTTATAGACAAACTTCGCACACCAGTAATAAAATTTTTAGTACTACAATACAGTCCCTAGTATATGCCTCTAATTTTACCCCGTTCGGTAGAATCCACAATAAATTATAGTTTGTAGCATTATTCGACTAATAAATTCCTCATACGTCAGTTTTTCTGAAAATTGTAATTGATTTAGAGCTTTGATTTGGACCATCAGTACTATTATAAGCATGAACCCCTTAAAACTGGAGTCGGATTTCCACGGCAATACGATATTTATTAAAGAGCCAACGCGTTCTATCGTAATGTTAAATAATTTATTTTTTTTTAAAGTTTCTAACTTGAAATTTTTTTTAAAGTTGAAATTATTCCGTACGTTAAAGAAATTTTCGAAGCTTTTTAGTTGAAAGTAAATTTGAAAATGTATTTTGTACTGAACTGAGAAGATTTTGTTTATTTCAGGTAAACACAACACGTGGGTAAAACAGTCCATTTCGCGTTATATAAAATGCAATTTTTTAAAATTCTTTCCGACATTAATAAGTTATTAAAATCAGCTTTAACATCTTACCTGATTTTGTGGCTGGTGCTGAACAATACAGTTCTTTGCGTGTGGAACAATCGAAATTTAAATTCAACGAGAGCCGGTGGTGTGAAAATTGGTGCGTTTGATAGATCCTACAAGTCAAATCATACGGGTCGAATCGGTGCGGGTGTTCAAATTGGTGGAAAAGGAAGTCTTAAACCTAAAGAGATATTTATTAGCCGAGAACAATCGAACCCTTTTAATAAGAGCGTTGGCGAAAAATCTGTTTCTAATGTTAATGTAACAGATTTGAGTCTGAAATCAGATGTTAAGGTGTTCAAGCTTAGATTAATTTTGCCGTACAAGAGCTTTGGATTCAGAGAATACAACAAGGCAACAAGTTCTGCGCTTAACACTTTAAAAAGAGGAAGCGCAAAAAAATCGGACTTTTTTAGACGTTACGATATTGAAACCCAAATAGAAACTTTGACTATGACGCCAAGCCCTATAAGTAAGTAAATTTTTTACATAAATTTTGATGTTTATTTGGTATTGCGTACTGGAGCATGATTTAAAAATGTGTTTTTATTTATGTATTTATTTATGTATTGTACTTAATTTGTATAATGATGCCAACTGTAATGTTACAAGACTCACACCTGGATTTGTATTTAAAATTCTTATTATTTCAAAAAAAATGGTTTGAATAATAAAATCGTCTTCTTGCATGATAAAGTTTTCACTTTCATCAAATTTCAGTAGAGCCTGTCTGGCGGGGGTAAAATTTTTTAATACTGCATTATTATATTTGCCAATGGCATACATTTTGCGTTGCTTTCGTATGTTTATGCTTACCATCTCAATAGTTATTTTAAAAAATGGGATCAAACATAAAAATGAAGCAATTACCTCATGTGTAAAGCGCACAGCTCTTCCTTTATATTTTCTCATTCTCGAATGTGTTTTAAGGCCATTGATGTAAAGATGTTAAACAAAAATTTTTATTTTTGAACAATATAACAGGAGCTGATTTACTTATTTTTAAGCTCTATTGCCAATATAAATGGTATGAATACCTGGTTGTAAACCAGACGAAATTTTACGAAAATAAATTTATAAATAAAAAAAACTTATCTTACAATGCTAAAAATTCATGTGGTTTTTTTCACACTGAATATTATCAATAAAACTGTCGCGAGTGTGTCACCGCTAAATTGATATTTGTCACACGTCATAATTTTTCAAAAGTTATCTCAAACATACATTGTTCTAAATAGACGTTGGGGAAATGTATATCCTCTGTCAAACCTGTTGAAGATTTTTACGTGCGTTTAAGAAATAAAATTGAAGCACGAGTTAGGAAGAACGTGTAATTAAAATTTTTCATTTTTATCGCAGAAGTTCCCAAACTTTTTTGTGTCGTAGATTCCTTGCCAAGAGGCATTTGCATCCTAGTTACCTTCGACGTCAAAAATGCATTTAACAGCACAAAATTGGATGCCATTCTGGAACACATGAAACGCAGAGAGATTCCAAAATATATAACCAAGATCATCTCATACCTTTCCGAGAGGAAAATAATCTGGGAGGACGGGGAAATTATGTTATCCGCCAGCATTCCCAGGGATCGGTCTTGGGGCTGACTCTCTAGAATATACCTTACGACGACGTTTTCAGGCTGAAACTCCCCGTAGGAGTAAGGCCATTGCATATGCAGACGACCTGGCGCTCTGTGTTGTCGCCAAAACTTCAGAAAAACTCGAAGTAAAAGCCAATGGAGCCACAATCAGAGTAGAGTTCTGGATGAAGAAGAATGGCCTTACCTTGTTGGCGGAAAAAACCGAAGCGGTCTACCTTTCTGGAAGGAAGAAAGTAAGACCGACCGACCTGCGTGTGGGGGGAGTCAGGGTTTGCTTTAAAGAAGAAGAACGCGATAAAAATATGACCTTTAGACCCCATCTGGAGGCTTAGCTCCAAAAAGCACTCCGGCTCAAAAGACTGCTCCCCTCCTATAGAGGCCCTTCCGAACACAAAGGACGATTCTACAAGAACGTCACGGAGTCCATTCTGCTGTATGCCGCCAAGTTGGGGGAACCCTCAGTCCTGGAGAAGAAAATGTACGTCCAGAAAATGCTACAGGCGCAACGGAGACTAGGCATACTGTATGTATTTGCGCAGCCCACAGAACCGTCTCAACGGATTCGAGTCTGGTTCTCTACAGAACCATTCCCATTGATCTCCTTATCCAGGAGATCATCAGTAAAGAGAGAGTCCTCGAAGTGCCCAAAAACGTCACAAAGATAAACACGGTACAGAAATGGGCGAATAGGTGGCAATTAGCCACTCAGCTGGGAGCTCGCACTCGCAAGCTCATCTCGGATCTGGTATCGTGGTGCTATGGCAAACATGGTGACATTGGCGGCCCCATCACCCAATTTCTCACTGGGCCATTTCGACAGCTAGCTTCAGCCAAGGTGAAGAAGCGCGAGAATCTTAGAACACCCCAGAGCACACGTGGGACAAGTGCCCCCTGTGGGAGTAGCGGAGATCTCAGCTGAGAAGGACCCTGGGTAAAGACTCTCCATATTGGAAAATAGTCCAGGAAATGCTGCGGAGCCCGTCGCCGTAGGAGGCGGTGTCGAGCGTGTTGCGGATCATTATGGGGAAAAAAAAACATTTCTGTGATGTGTTCGTGCGTGTGTTATGTGTTTCGAATTTATCTTATTTCGTTTTTTTCTCGTATTTTAATTAATTTTTTTCGTATTCATTTTGTTTTTATCGTTATTTATTTATTTGTATTTCGTATTGTCTATAGTTTTTCAAATCCTGAAGAGAGCCTCCAAGAATTCCAGGGAAAAAAAGACCCCTTGCCATGTTTTTCGGTTTTGGGTAAACCCCCTATAGACCTGATATTGATTTTTATAAATTTGTCCCTATAATGAAGTAAATTTTTTACTTCGTAGGTATTCTTATAAATAATATATGTCTTTATATCATAAGATAGTAAGTAATCATAAATAATATCATAAGATAATGTAAGTAAATAGGTGCTATCAGTGTATGTTGACATTCACTGTCGTGGACCCCTATTTTTATTTTATAGACCCCTACATTTTTTTTCTCTGACGTAGACCCTTGGGGGTCGATATAGACCACTTTGGGAATCACTGATTTATCGTATTTATAAGATCTGCATATATGAAAAACCGTTGAGAGCTGTTTGGAGTCGGAGTTGAAATATAAGATGAAAACAATAATCAATCAACAAATAATTTGTCGTCATCAAGTAATGAGGAAAATTTGGTCAAAGTTTAGCTTTGAAAACAATTATAAATAAACAAATATGGCCTACCTCAATATTAATAGGGATAAAAGTAATGGGGATGTATTAATTTGAATTAAATGCTTACTCTGACGTTATTGGTAAAAGTCAAAACTCGTAAGTTAAGATAAATGAGTTACGCGTGAAGACGGAACAATTCTTTAATAATAAAAAACATGCGTTAGGACGACCCTAAGTCAGGGATGGCGAACCTATGGCACGCATGCCACAAGTGGCACGTTTGAAAATTTTGATGGCACGCACAATAACAAAATTATATTATTTAATAAGTTATCTTTTTTGATGGAAATTAACACTATGACTCCGCAAGTCTCATGTAAATATTTTCGTCTCGGTGTCGGTGGATCTGACTCGTGCTGCCTGAGCACCAATATTTTAAATTCACAACATATGAACTTCAGTGGTAGTGGTCCATATGTGTAAATAACTATAAGATTGCCAGCGACGCATGAGCAATAATTTCCGGATAATATTTCATGGCACCACTGTGGGGTCGTCGGCTTTCAACTGTTGGCGTTTTATGGCCCCACAGTGGGGTCAGCCGACGTCATAGTGTTAATTAAAAATCATTAATCTACACTTGATTTATAATATAAATTTCTAGTACTGTATACCAATTTTAGTACGTTAACTACAACTGTCAAATTATACATTTTAGTATTAAAATATTGCATGGATTCTCTCAAAGTATATAAAGATGCGCATTAGATAAAATTGTTCAAAGAAGCATTGCTTTTACTGTACTTGTTTATTTAATTATACTTGTGTATAGTTTTCATTACGCATTCATTTCGAATGAAATTTTAATGTGGCACGTCACTTTGACATCAAAACTTGACTTTGTGGCACGGACATCAAAAAACGTTCGCCATCCCTGCCCTAAGTCATCACTACTTATCGATCAAGATTGACAAGATAGATATTAGTCAACTTAAAGCCAGTGGAAGATATAAGTGACTGGAAGGGCAGTGCTGTTCGACCACCTACCAAAGATTTAACAAGAGGGTTTTTCAAAGATTGCAGCCAAAATATTCAGTTACAATGTCAGGTAGACTTAAAACCATGATTGTGTCACTCACAGGAGTGAAAACTTTCATGTGTAATGTCAGAAAGTATTGTAAATGTAAAAAACTACCTTTGTAATAAAAGGAATCTACATAATTAGTAATTTAACAGTCTTTAGCAAAAAACTTAAATGAACAATTTTTGTCAACAAACTTAAAATAGGTTGTAAAACCGCATACTCTATAAAATATGAATATTATAAAAACTCTTATAACTCAACTAAATAAATGTTGTTTTATGCAATATGGTTATCGTGTTAACTGTTATATTGTTTTAATAACACAAAACACCTCTTACTTCACCCAGACGTATCCGTTTATTTAGCAGTTGATTATGTGCTCATGGAAAGAAACCAGGTTTTGACTTGGTGATAGCAGACTTTTCTATAACGGTCACTTTGAAGTATAAACAAATGGGTAAAGGTTGGAGTGGACAAAATGTGTATGAAGTTATAACAGCTAAAACTGTTCAGTGTGGCTTAAAAGTATATTTGAAATGTAACTAGAGCTCAAGATGAAATTTACCTCCCCATTAAAATTGTTCGATCGCATAACGATCTCAACAGACTTCTTGTAAGGAAGAATAATAGTATTTGAGATCTTGGTGTTTCGGAAGAGATAAAATGATTGATGTTGAGGATTGAAATTACCTGTTTCTATGGTCAGACAACAAATCATTACTAATAATAGCTGCTAAAAATTCAAATTACGTACGGTTTAGTGTTTTCTTTTCTACTTTGCTTATAGAGTTAAAGCTTCTTATTCACGGTTTCGTTAATCAGGTTTTCATTATTAGTGGGTTAAAAAATTGCAGACGGTTTTGGAAATTTGAAACATTTCTTTATTTGCGGATACAAGCGGTATCGGTGTTCTAGTGATCGTGTGTCGTCATCCTTTGGGTGCTGCTGGCGCCTGCCGAGGCGGAAAATATTGAGAAAATCTCGAAAAATCTGAGTGAAGGTATACGAATGACAGACAAGCATTTTTAATAATGAAAATTCATTTATCGAAGAAGTTTCATAAGTCTCAATTTTGAAAGGCAAATTATGAATTTCACAGCTGAATATCATTCAATATTGAAAACGTTTTAAAACAATAAAAATTACAAAATTCTTTAATTTCTTGCCCAAGACTGGAAATAATCATTAGTAGATATATTTAACAATCACGCATTCAATTTAATTTATCCTACCTCTTCTCAGAAAACTCCAGCCTTCCTTTAGTTTCCTTCAAACCATTAAGACACTGGTGTAAGACACTGGTCTGCTCTCCAGGCATAACCCCTCAAATATAGTCCAAACAACTACATAGTGTCTCATGCTTGGAGACGAGTGGTAGTTAGCACGGAGAGTTAAATAAATAAATTTAAGAAAAATTGTTTTGACATTTTACTTAGAGCCATGGAACGTGCCCCCTATTCCCCTGAACAGTAGACGATTCCCCATGCAAAGTTAAGAAACGTATTCCATGCGAGTAGAGACTGTTACTGTACTTTGGTTTTTAAAATAACCGTTGGAAAAAATTTCTTAGCCCTTAAACGTAGTAATTTTATGCAATGAAAAAATTGTCCTAAGAAGTTAACATTCCATTTGTGTTTGTTGTGTCCCGTCAACCGACTACATAAAGGAATTTCCCTAAATCGGCGATCCAGTATCAATTTCAATAGTTGGAAATTTTGCTAAATACCAAAATAAAATGTATTCTTTAATTTAGATTCATATCTTCATTTAACAAATGTATGTTACTTTCGATTATCTCTATATGATTGTAACAAATCTCAGGGCTTTCAAGTAGGGTCAGTTGAGTTATTTTTTTAAACTCTAATTTGTACTCTCATAATAATCGTAGAATAATCTCTACCTCAATAAAATTTTTTTATAGAAATGCATAACTGTTTTATCATGGATAAATTAAGAGAATTTAAAAAAAAAATTATATTCATAAATTAGTTCGAAAACAATGAGTTATTTTATAAGTTTTGTAATGTCACAACAGAAGTAAATAAATGGTTTAATTTTTAAATTGTACTGGTTTAGAACCACCATTTTGTCCTTGAAAAATAACGAACAACATTAATGAATACAAATAAAAGAAATACTTGGCTTAATCATTTCTGTAGAAATAAAAATTTTGGAGGAAGATATAGAAGGAAAAATACAATTGCCGGTGAAAAAAGCACAGAAGCTGAACAGAACTATGTTTCATTCTGTTTTTTAGATTTTCAGAGGAAACAGTGTAGTTTCTTCGTCCTGCATGTAGAGATGCCAGGGAAGTTGATATTGCCATGGCAACGTAAGAAGCATGCTCTGTTTTTCATCACTGAGTAAATCCGTGAGTTTGTTATCAAGGGGCACATTGTAGAGGGTGACTCCCTCCTGTTTATTATCAGCATTCTATATTATACACTTAATCGAACTCATTTTAGGGAGGTGACCGAATAAATTGTGAAAAAATGTAGTTCTTTGTTTAAAAATTTTTTGTGGATTTTATTCGGGTAGTAAATTGATTCGGGGAAATGATTCGAAGTTTAAATTGTTTGAAAAAACTGTACATGGAAGTGATACCCTTTCGTGCACTTCCTTATATCTTTAACAATTACTGACATAAATTGTACTTAAGTTTTATAATAATTTTAAAGGCTTTTAGTGCTATGTGGATTTTTTTTGTAAATGAAGACTTATATTCTTAAGTCAATGTGTATTCTTGTGTCAAAAATTCACCTTGGTAAAACATGATTTGATGATTTATTTGTTATAATTTCACCTTTATTAATTTTTAATCCATGATGTGTGACATGTTTTGGTAGTTTTTAAAATACAAATATTTGTCCATCTGTTGGCCTTGGTTAATTTTTTTGTTTACTTATTTAAAAGAGGCAGTTTGTATTAATATTATTTAATGGCAAGAATATTTATTAATATAAATGAACTCGACACATTATTACCTCTGATCGAGAAAAAAATGAGAACATTAATTTTAATGATATCTTCTCATAGCTTTATCTTTTTATAATGAATACTTGCTATATTATTTATTCATTCCGCGTATTTTTACCTAATCGCTAAGACCTTCTAACTAAAGTTTTTTCTTATTTAGGTACGCAGGCTTTGCTATTTAATTTGATACGGGATCCATATCTCCTAGAATAAATTCAAAATAAGGTCGAGTGATACTATACAGAATACAAACCTTTGTACTAAATTACTTAGTATTACTCATTTTCTACAGCTGTTCTTAGGTGTCGTGCATATTACATGAAACGCCAGAATATTTCTATCTGAAACTGTATTGCAGCAGTCGCGCCGAACTCAATAGTACCTAGTTCCTCATTTGGTTCTAAATTCGAGTGCGGTTGGTGCGGTTATGCATTGATTAAAGTTACGACTTTATTTTTATTATCTTGGAAACTCAGCATAGTGTAAAATGCTTAAAATAACTTTGAAAATATTATTTATTGGTTTCCTCACGACCGTATTACAGACATCATGCTTAACTTATCAAGCATCTTTAAAAGATACCGAAATTAGGCGAAAGGCCGGTATAATGCTAAAAAATGTCGGAGTGACACGCGGTGATTTCGACTTTTGGCGCGGGAGAGAAAGATTAAAGGAAGGGAAAAACGTTGTACAAACATCCACAACCAAAACATCCAATATAAAAGAAATTAGAAGCCAAGAAAAAACATCCGGTTTTGCACAAAGTGCTTTAACCACCAATACGGATTATAATAACATAACTATTGCAATTATTTTACCACACACTAATTTCGGGGTTCGCGAATACAAAAGAGTTACAAATGCTGCAGTGAATAATCTTCGTCGTGGCCGCGGCCAAAGATTTGAATTCCTTAAAAAATATAACTTTGGTTCAGAACAAGTGAAGAGTACCATGATGACGTTAACACCCAGTCCTACAGGTATGTAACTATTTGACTCTTAGGTTCCTTCCTATTTTCAAAATGTTACCCAATTTATACCATTTATTAATTTTCCCAAATTTCAAACCCTAATGTTCATTTCCTAATGTTCATTTTTGTTTATCCTTCTGATGTTAGACTGTTGTAGATGTAGTTTATTAAAATAATGTATCATCGTGGGTGGAGTAGTGTAGTGGTTAAAGTTCTTGACGTGGACCGAAATGTTTGTGAATTCGAATTCTTCTCTCGCATCCTGTTATACTCAAAACGGGATTTAAAAACCAAAAAATTTTAATCCACATGCATCAGTCCTGCTTTATTATCCTTAATATGTGAACACCTCGAAGTTGGCGTAAGGTTGGATTCTTTTTCGAAGTGTTTTTGTTTGGACAATGTTTTCCCTTTTAAACTAATCTTATAGTTCTTTAGACTTTTTAATACAGTATAAATGCTCAGCGTTTTTGAAACCTCTGACCCAGTTTGGTACAACCCAGAAGGTTGTTGTGTTTAGAAATGGTATTATCGACATGTTCTAGGCCTTCGTATACATTTTTTTGAATACAACATATACATACACAAGCAGTGTTCAGTATATATACATATATGTTATGCCTGAAAATTTTTCATTAAACAGTTTACCATTAATTACATTTATTACAGTAAATATAAAAAATAAATGAGAGGGAGACTTGAACCAAGGCTTTTAAATCGTTCATTTTCGAACGGAATCGACTATTTTTACGGATACCTATCAATGAAAGTAAATAAGGTAATCCTCTAACTTTCGTACTTTTGTGCTCCTGAAGGCACTCCATTTGTTTCCTCATTCATTCTATAATATACTGCCCCTCCTCAGCTATTTTGAAGTCTCTATAGAGATTTTCGTTCTCAGTACACCATGACGCGTTTACTGTGTCTCTAAGAACTGTATTCTGGAAACGGTAGATCATGGAAACATTAGTTATGTTGGTGCGACCCCATAGTTAGGCCCTATATGCTTGAGCTGGTTTTAGTGCCTTCTTGTAAACCAGCAGTTTACTAACTGAGCTTTAACAATAAAGGCTTTGCTTTACCGTATTTGTTTTGTTCCTTGTACTTTACGAAATCGTGATTACTAATATTTTCTTTTAGTATGCGGGAGATCTGTGGTATAGTGCTTAAAGTGTCAGACTAAGAAGTTATAGTCGCGAGTTCAAACCCTCTTTCCGTATCTTGTTAATCCCAAAAAAAAGGTGAAAAATGGAATTAAAAACCCAGCTAGAAATTTTCTTTTAATATAAGTAAAGCTTCTACTTGAAATTCTCTCTCTTCCTAGGAATTTTTTTCCTAGCTGTTAATGGGGTAAACAAACTTTATTGGACTGATTGGATTTAGGATTCGAATTGTTCTAAATCCCTGACGGATCATAATATCCTGGAACTGAGGACCACTAACAGTTTCGATAATGGTTGCAGTTCGAATAAATTCGAATATCTATAGTAATCTGTCGAAATTCAGCATTCGTTGGCGCCGTCGGTGAGGCTAGACTGTCAAAAGGATAGGTGATTGTCTGGATTTTGACGAGTAATTCTATGTTTAGAAATAAAGTTTCCTTTTTTTGGTTTTTGTTTTCTGTTTTTCGAGTTTTCGAGAACTCAGTCTTGGTATGTCTGTGATACGATAAAGACGTGCGGTAAGTCGGCTCCTATGCGGTGTTAGAGCGATTGGTCCGGACATTTTTGGTTTGCTCATATGTGGTTTAGAGCAGTTGGGCCTCAAAATTTTTTGATTGCTAGTTCGCATGTAAGAATAATAAATATATAACTCTTAAGAACAGTCGGTGTTCCTTTCATTTTGTTAATTTTTAATTCTTACTGCTGCAATTCAATTATTTACTGGAAACCAAAGACTTTTAAAGAACATGTGATCAAATTTTTAATCGAACCTAATTGATTTATTGTTTTAGCTATTTTAAATTCTTTATGCCAAGAGTTCCTGACCGTGAATGTGTCAGCGATCCTATATCTTATGAACTACGAAAAATATGGTCGAAGCACGGCTTCAGCACAATACTTCCTCCAGTTGGCAGGTTATTTAGGCATTCCTGTTATCGCCTGGAATGCAGATAACTCCGGATTAGAACGGGTGAGTTAAAAATAATTAACAACAGATTGCTATTAGTATTTTATAGTAATAGTAAACGTGAGTTCCGTCTGTTTGTGTGAACAGAAATGAATTAATTGTCACCCTGAGAAGTTCGGTGAAGCCAGTAATAGAGCCCTTCAAACTTTGACAGTCGGAAACGATGGCGGGACTCAACTCATCTTTTTTGTAGGAGAAGAATTATCAAAAAATGTCAGGCATAGTTGCAACAATTATAAATATTTATATTTATACGTTATTTTATTGTGTCGCTAAGGCAAACCTTTAGTAAATTATAAAAACAGATTGTAGTCGGTAAATTTTTGTTTCATTCCTATGGAATCACAAAATTAAGATAACTATTAATTCCACAGTCGTACGGACTTTGTTAATACAATTTACTTTTTATGTGAAATAGATACTTTGAGTTGATCTTTCGGGTTGTTTTAAAATTAGGGGCTGTGTTTTGAAATTGGTCAATAAATTATGAAGTAGACACATCGTTATTTCCTCTTACCAATCAAGATTTTTATAATTTGAAACTAAAAATTTATACCAGTAAAAATTTTCAACTCTTAATTTTAGAGAGCATCTCAGTCGAGCTTGCAGTTACAATTGGCTCCGTCTCTAGAACACCAAACAGCAGCAATGCTTAGCATTTTGGAGCGATACAAATGGCATCAGTTTTCCATTGTTACTAGTCAAATAGCTGGGCATGATGACTTCATACAAGCTGTGAGGGAAAGCACCACTAATATGCAGGACAAATTTAAGTTAGTCAACAGCCAAGTTTTTAAAAATTATTTTAGTGACACCAGTGGTAAAAGTTAGGGTTTGATTTAAAAACAATTCTTTCAGTGCGACAAATTAAAAAATTATGGTTTCATCTCTCACTTTTCAATGAATGGGTGTTCTGACTGACATTATGTGAGTAGTAAGTGGGTCGCGAGTCCCTCCAGTTTTATTCTTAAATTTGAATTTTAAGAAATTATGCAGAATATATTAATATTGTAGCAACAAAAAATTCTTTTTTGATGACCACAATAACTGTCAATTACATTTGTTAAGGATTGTTGATTATCGCTAAAACCTTGATTTTTTTTCATCATATTTATTTTATGAAAGAGTGGCCTTGGTATACCCAACAGTTACTCATCTTTTAAAAGTGATGGCATAAAATTAGAGTTAGATGGTTTTTCGGGTTTGGAAAGAATATAAGTTTTTTGATCATTATATGATTGATTCATTGCAGGTTTAACATTTTGAATTCCGTAATAGTGACTAAAGTTCAGGATCTTCTTGAATTAGTAAATAGTGAATCTCGAGTCATGCTGTTATACTCAACCAGAGAAGAAGCTGCTTATATTTTGTCTCAAGCTAGAGAGTACAAATTAACAGGAGAAAATTACGTTTGGATAGTGACACAATCCGTTATAGGAGATCTACAGGTTCCTGGAGAATTTCCTGTTGGAATGCTGGGTAAGGATAATATTTCGTAAGTTTAAGTTTCATTCCTCTGAATTATTATTATGAAGTTTTAAATATAAACCTTGTTTGTCAGTTTAAGTTTAAAAGTTTAAATTTTAAACTATAGAGTTTCAATTCTTTCTAAAATTTTCCATTAACTTCTATTTAAAAGAGGTTTTTAAATTCTAGTGGTGGTTTCAACCCGGTTTTTCACCGCTGTTTTTGGGTATAGCGGGATGCAGGAGGAGGATTTGAACTCACGAATCCCCTGTTCTAAATTTATTTTCAGGTGTTCATTTCGATACGTCCAGTCAGAGTTTAGTAAATGAAATCACGACGGCTATTAAAGTGTACGCTTATGGGGTCGAAGACTTTGTAAATGATCCTAGAAATGCAGACAAATCTTTGAACACGCAATTATCTTGTGGAGAACAAGTCGGCGATGGAAGGTGGAAAACAGGGGACCGCTTCTTTAAGTACTTCACTTTCTTACTCATGTTTTTACTTTCCATAATTAAAAAAAGAAAAAAACATAAAAGACGAAAGTCTTTACACTTGAAAAAGTACTTTGACATATCTTATGGGGATGAATTTTTCCAGCTTTTAAATGTTTTTTTTGTTTTGACTTGTACTTTAGAGCTCCGCACCCAGATTTAGGAGATTTTCTTTTGTTTTTTCCCCACACAAGCTATCGATTCCTTCTTGCATCGTACTTGTGTTTGATGTTTTCAAAAATAATATTTCTCACTGTTTCTTCTGAGGCACCAGTTTACAAGTAGCGTCATTGTATTTTTGGGGTTCTTTCCAATAGTCACATCTAGATGAATTAACAGTGGATGTAAAGCTCTCGAACTTTGATATTTTTATTTAATTTTCATTTACATGCATTTTCGTTACAAACCACGAGTGCAAATAATTTTGCGAATTTTAAAAACTAAAATGTTAACAACTTCTATTGTCTGAAGGCAACTTTTCTATCATTGGTTATAAGGCCACGTCAAATCGATAGTTTGAGGTGAAAATAAATTCTTCCTTTAAACTAACATGACGCGGCGTAGTAGGTAATATAATAGTGACAGTACCATCAAGATCCGCGAAAATTTAAATATTCAGTTAAAAGTTTCTATTTAACCCAAAATATGATGAGAAAATTTCACGGAGTAAGTTAGATTATTATTACTTTAGATATCTTCGAAACGTCAGCGTTGAAGGTGAACCCGGAAAACCGAACATTGAATTCACTGCCGATGGCGTTTTAAAATCTGCTGAACTGAAAATAATGAACTTAAGACCTGGAACCAGTAAGCAGCTAGTTTGGGAAGAGGTACTTTGGTTTGTTTCAATTTTGGCATTTTTTTAAAATTAAAGATAAAAAAGAACAAATAAAAATTTATTTAAAATTTTTTGAGTCATTGATGTTACATTTTTTATTCCTTGACAATTTAAATCAGTGAATTCAAAAATAAACGTTAGAGTCCTGTTTGATGAAGGTAGCAAAAAAAAATGATTTTGAGTTAATTCTACACTGCTAAAAAGTTTTGCTTTATTGGCTGTAGAATTAAGTAAAGAAACAAGTTATTTAATAACTAAAATCTGATTCTACCCTGAAAATAAAAACAAATACTAATTGCTTTAAAATTTAGTTACTGATTTTCGTTTTGCTTCATTTAGTTATTCTTTTAAAAATTTTTTAAAATTAAAGCCTTTCCTTAAAAAGTACTTTCTACACTCCAAGAAAGGGGTTTAATTTTTTACAGTAGTTTTCACAAATTTTCCTTTTTTCGTGACAGATTGGAGTGTGGAAATCATGGGAAAAAGAAGGACTAGATATCAAGGATATAGTTTGGCCGGGAAACAGCCATACTCCTCCACAGGGAGTTCCAGAGAAATTCCACATGAAGATTACCTTCCTAGAGGAGCCGCCTTACATTAACCTGGCACCAGCAGATCCGGTTACTGGGAAATGTTCCATGAATCGAGGAGTTCTTTGCAGGGTTGCCAGAGATGTTGATATGATCGAGTAAGGTTTTTAAATTTAGTTGGTAGAAACACATATTGTTAAAGTATATAGGTAGTTTGATTTATGAAGTGTAGCATTAGATTTTTTACATCAAAAATCAGAGCATAAGTCTTTGATAACAAAGGCTTAAAAAAAGGCATTACAGGAAGGCAGGGTCGAGTGTATAAATATAAATTCCCAAATCTCTTACATAATGCGTGGACGACTTACGGTCCTGTGGAAGATTTTATGAACCTCATCAAACAATAAAACCTTTTTTCCTTGTACTACTAAACACACAGATAAAACATTGGTATAAAAATTTATTTATTTTTACCTTGATTTGTATTAATATTTAAATTTAATTAAAAAGAAACTATTTAAGTTACATACTATCTTACAAAATGTCTGATTAAGCGGTTGCTTAAAAATGGTTTTTTTTTAATGGGCCACCGTTGAAAAAAGTTTACTAATCTTTATTTAAAATCTTAAAGTCACTTAACTTTAGATGATTTCATTTAGACAGATTAGACTGGCTGACGAAATGGCGTGTCAAGGTTAATGAGACAATCCCTCCACATTATCGTCACCCTCTATAGAGATGATATCCTGTCAGTCTTCCTGGATGATAACTCCATCTCAGAGTCGACCGAAATTAAATATCTGGGGAATCGGCTTGACCGCAGATAGATTTGGAAAAACCACATTAAAGCTAAACATGTCGAAGCTAAGCTCGATATAAACAAGCAGCCCTGTCTTATGGGAAGATGATCAGAACTATATAGTTTTAATTTTTTTTAAAATTAACTCTGCTTCAATCATATCGCTTTATTTCAGAGCTGAAGTATCCAGTGCTCATCGCAACGAAAGTTTTTACCAATGCTGTAGCGGTTTCTGCATTGATCTTCTTGAAAAATTTGCGGAGGAACTTGGTTTCTCATATGAATTGGTTCGGGTTGAAGATGGCAAATGGGGAACAACAGAGGTTAAGAAATATTATCTGCTGTTTTTATTAAAGATTTTATTAAAGGGCAACTTTTGGTCGAACGGTAAACTTCGAACTTTTGCGAAGTAATGGTTGAAAGATTAAGACATCTTTTCACATCTTGTTGCACCAAACATAAAATCAAAATTCAACGCATTTTAATTATTTTTAAAGTTTTATTAATTCTCTTTATTGATTTTCATAAATATAAGAAATATTTTATTACTTCTGGGAATTTTTATCAATGTATATGAATATTTATTTTATTATTTCAGAACGGGAAGTGGAACGGTCTTATTGCGGATTTAGTCAACAGAAAGACTGATATGGTCATGACATCATTGATGATCAATTCAGAGAGGGAAGCAGTTGTCGACTTTACCGTCCCATTTTTGGAAACAGGAATAGCCATCATAGTTGCCAAAAGAACGGGTATCATTTCTCCCACAGCTTTTCTCGGTAAACAAAGACGTCTATTTTTATACTAATCGTAAAATAAGTCCATTTTCCATAACGAGTAATCACTTGTCACTTTTGTTGTAGAGCCATTTGACACTGCTTCGTGGATGCTGGTTGGTTTAGTAGCAATACAAGCAGCGGCTTTTAATATTTTTTTATTTGAATGGCTCAGTCCTTCCGGCTTTGATATGAAGGTATGATTTTGAACTTTATGGGTTAAGAAAAATTGATTGGCTCATTGTAAAAAACACTCCTATTGAAATTTTGAGCCCTAAAAGGAATATTGAACAATTGAAAAAACTTAGAAATTTTTCACGAACAAGTTAGAATGCAAAAAAATGGAAGAAAAGAACTGTTGCACTGCTAGAATCATTATTGACTCCCTGCCGTCTCCGCACATTCGAAACATTCACTTTAGAGTTTTATGAAAATTTGATAAAATATCGTAAGTTTAAAGTTTTTTTTTTTTAGAGTGTGGCACCCTCTCCGACACACAAATTTTCACTTTTTCGAACTTACTGGTTGGTGTGGGCTGTACTCTTTCAAGCTGCAGTCCACGTCGATTCTCCCAGAGGATTCACTGCTCGTTTTATGACTAATGTTTGGGCTATGTTTGCTGTTGTCTTTCTCGCTATTTACACGGCTAATTTAGCTGCTTTTATGATTACAAGGGAGGAGTTTCACGAATTTTCTGGTATTGATGATCATAGAGTAGGTATTAAAAGAAATTTTTCATGTGACTCATTGCTTCAGAGCTAATGTTTTATACATTCCTTTAGACCCTTGGTACTCAAGCTTTTTTCCCTGGCCAAATTTTCGCTGCGACCATCGCGATTGGACCACAAGATTTACCAGAAAGAAAGAAGCTTTTATACTAACGTTTTAATCAGACTTTTGGTTGGGAGTTTTCAGATAAGCCTTTTTAAAACATTTTCCTCTGTTTATTTGTTTAGTCACCTTAAAGCATTATTCGAGAGCACATCGCTTTTCTGCTCGTCCAATCCTTGGAACAAAACTTTAAATTGTCTTTTATGATTTAATTCTCTGGCCCTAATAAAATTAACTATCCCTGCAGTTGTTATCATTACTAAGTTCAGTTCAAGCTGAATCTGAACTAAAAAAACTTAACAATGAGCAATTGACCTTTCACAAATTTTCACTCAAAGAGTTTCCACTGGGCCACTGGGACACTCGGTAGAGCTTGGCGGGCCGCACGCGACCCGCGGGCCACAGTTTGAGTACCACTTTTCATTTAAGGTATTTATTTATTTTTACTGTATCTTACGGAAAAATATCCGTGTTCCCTATATTTTTTGTGTTTTATAATTTAAAATATATTACGCTTATAGATTGCACAGGTTTCATTGTATATTTAAACTTCTAGAATCAATCTCAAGGAAGGGTTAGGACTAGGAACTGAAAAACCCATCCGAAGTGTTAAAGAAAACTAGTTATTAGCAAGGAAAATAATGAATTTGATCTAAACTTTTTTAATTTATTTTTTAGCTAGTCAAGCCTTTTAGCCATAAACCAATGTTCAAGTTTGGTACCGTGCCATTCACTCATACAGATACAACCATCAAAAAGTACTTCAAAGAAATGCATAATTACATGCAACAATACAACAAATCCCTGGTGGCTGATGGAATTGAAGCAGTTTTGAGTGGGTCTGTATTTCTCGCCATTTCTCATTAACACTGGTCTTCACCAATATGAAAGAATAAGTAGCTGACACATCTTAAAAGAAATGCTTTAAGTGAAAGAACAATATGGTACTAGCTCGAAGTATAACGGGTATAAAAATGCGGATCATGTGGGTGGTAGAACTATTCCTTTTTAAATCTGTAGCCGAGTACTTAACTTTTCGACTACAGTCGACACTTAAGTGGACCTATGGTTCACTTAAAAAATGGAACTAGAAGTGGAAAGTGGACCTTTCTTGCACAAAGATGCATTTCCATTTTTTATCTTTTGATCTAAATCAATTAGGATGTTATGTGTCATTGAGTGTTGGTAGTTTATATTAGGTAGCTTTTAATGTGTAATGAACGACAGCTTTCACTCCCAAATCTCTAGTCGGAAGAAAAACCCCTTGTTTTTAATTCTATCCACGATTTCAAAATTTTTAGCGCAGTGTGCATCTGAACTTGGCCAGTTTTTCATTAGTCCGGGTTATTCGATGTTTTCCATTTACTGTAAATTGGAAATCATTCTTTAAATATAATATTTATTGGGAGAAAACAATCACTTCCAGCCTTTTCACGTCTCTTACAGTGGAACCTCGCATAACAAGCAGTATGTATTGTAAAAAAAAGACTTGCTTAACTAGTGATGTTTCGCATAACGGGTGACCTGGATAGGGGATGAACCGCATAGGCATTGCCACATAAGTCTGTTTAGAAGTTGTTGCCCTAGCATCTTAGTGTCACGTGACCTTATAAATTTTTCCATACTAGTTTTTACATATTATTTGTGATATTTTGTTTGCAAAGATTAATAACTCTTGTACAGATGTCCCCGAAAAACAAGAGGGCTTTTATTAATATTTTTATGCATGTTTCTTTGTCATAAATGTCACTTTTTAGTTCTTTCTGAAAATTTAAAATTTTGAGTATATTCGCCATTTTCGTCGTAGGACGGGTGTATTGTACTTTACATCAATTTATGTGGTAAAAACTATTTCGCTTAACGACTGTTTCTTATTGCAAGGAAGACTGCAAAGTGATTTATGTTCGTTGTGCGAGGTTACCCAAAGACCCGTACTATCGGTAGTGTCTGAATCTAACCGACTAAAAACTCTTCTCCATTTCACACGCGAGCCCTTTCGATAACTTGGAGCCTACAGATTGCAATCAGCTGCTCCTACTACTACTACATTTAATACTTAATAAATTAGTAACTCTGTATGAGTCTGGAGGGAACTGTCTGGGGAGGAACGGCGACCCCGACTGTAACCCGAACGGGGAGAGGTTGTTGGATTTCGGCTGTGCCCATGGCCTGGCGATCATGAACACCTTCTTCCAGCACAGGGACGTCCACAAGTACACTTGGTACCGTGACACGCTTGGGCAGAAGTCTATCATAGATTTAGTCATGGTGCCGATGTGTGCGAGGCGGATCGTGTGCGACGTGAGGGTTATGAGAGGGGCTGAGCTGTCAACCGACCATCATCTGGTGGTGTGCGAGCTCAACCTGGACGGGACGGGGCCGAAACCACAGAAGCGCGCGGTCGGAGTACCGACTCGTGTGATGTGGGAGAAGCTCCAGAACGAAGAGGTTCGGGAGTCTTTTGCGCACCACATAAGGGATAGATTCGAGCAACTCCCACCGCTCGTGGCCGAAGTGGAGGAGGAATGGCGTCTGTTTAAAACAGCCGTCACCGAATCCGCGGAGGCAGCTTGTGGGGTGAAGCGGCTTGGCGTGGCGGCCGGTGGCTGCAGGCGGACTCCGTGGTGGGGAGACCCGGAGGTCCGGCGGGCCATTAAAGAGAAGAAGGAAGCCTTCAAGGTGTGGTTACACCGGAAGGACGAACTCTCTCGAGGCCGGTACGTTGAGGCGCGAAGGACTTTGGCTGTGAAAGCAGCCAAGGCTTGGAGGGAGTTCGGCGAGCAGCTTGAATCCGACTACGGATCTGCCAGAAAAAAGTTTTGGCAGACCATCCGCCGCCTCAGAGGGAGGAATCCGGGTGCCGTTGGAGGGGTAAAATCCAAAGACGGCACTCTCCTCTTCGAGGAGAGGGCCATCCTTGCTCGTTGGAGAGAGTACTTCTCGGAGTTGCTCAATCCAACTCAGGGCACCGAGGGTGACAGAACCGGCGCCACACTTGGGGCGGAGAATAGTCCCACCATGGCTGAAGTCGCTCGGGCGATTAAATAGCTCAAGAGCGGCAAAGCTGCTGGTGTGGATGAAATCCGGCCCGAGATGTTGAAGGCGCTAGGGGAAGAGAGAGTCCTTTGGCTCACTCGCGTCATTAAGGTGGCCTGGCAGGGAGGAACAGCACCGGAGGATTGGCAGACCGGGGTGATCGTCCCAATCTTTAAGAAAGGGAGCAGGAGTGATTGTTCCAATTATAGGGGCATCACCCTGCTAAGTCTCCCCGGGAAAGTCTTTGCGAAAGTGCTGGAGGCCCGTTGCAGATCCGTGGTCGAGGACAGGCTGGGGGAGGGTCAATGTGGATTCCGTCCCGGAAGAAGCACGACCGACCAGCTCCTGACTCTGAAGCTCATCCTCGAGGGGTCCTGGGAGTACGCCCGACCAGTCTTTGCGTGTTTCATCGACTTGGAAAAAGCCTACGACCGGGTCCCTCGCGGCAGACTCTGGGAGTTCCTCCAGACATATGGCATCGGTGGTTCCCTCTTGAAGGCCATCGGGTCATTGTACGGGGGATGCAGGAGTTGCGTTAGGGTAAATGGCGTCACATCGGAGCCTTTCGACGTGTCCGTTGGACTCCGCCAAGGGTGCATGCTGTCGCCTCTCCTTTTCATAATTTATATGGATTGGATGCTACAGTGCAGCCGAGGAAGTGAGTGTTTCAGATATGGGGACCTGGAGGTGGGGCATCTCGCTTATGCGGATGACCTCGTCCTTCTGGGATCCACCCAGTCTGAACTCCAGCGGGCACTGGACTGTTTCGACGCCGCATGTGCCGAGGCCGGGATGAGGATCAGCGTGACCAAGTCGGAGGTGATGGTGATCTCGAGGAAGCCTGTTATGTGCGACATCCGCCTTCACGGAGCCGCGCTGGGGCAGGTGGAGAAGTTTAAGTACCTTGGGGTCTGGTTCACAAGTGATGGCAGGACGGACGCAGAGATCGCGTCTCGGATCGCCCAGGCTGGCGCAGTGATGCAACAGTTGAGGGGGGTCCGTAGTGAGGAGGACTGGGCTGAGCATCCAGGCAAAGCTCAGTATCTTCCGATCCGTGTATGTTCCTGTCCTCACTTATGGTCATGAGGTGTGGGTGATGACCGAAAGGATCAGATCCCGGGTACAAGCGGCCGAAATGAGGTATCTCCGAGCGGTGGCTGGTGTGTCGAGCCTGGATAGGTGTCGTAACACAGCCATTCGCGAGGGGCTTCAGGTCGAGCCGCTTCTTCTCCGGATCGAGAGATCCATCCTCCGATGGTTTGGGCACGTTCAAAGGCTCCCCCCAGAACGTCTGGTTCGTCGGGTCCTGTCGGAGCACCCGGGAGGAAAGCGACCCCGTGGCCGTCCGCGGCAGGGGTGGCTCAGGGAGGTGAAGGCCTTGGCCGAATCCCGCCTGATAACCCCGGGTTCTCTGACTTCAATAGCGGAAGATCGTTCCAGTTGGAAGTCTTTGATTGCTTCCCCTCACCCCGTGACCCTAACGGATAAGCGGGTTCACGAAAAGTAAAGTAAAGTAAAGAAGATTAGTAACTCTTAACGTATTAGTAAAAGCTCCATTTTACCATGTGCGTAGCTTTGTGAAAATTGATGTTTTC
This sequence comes from Columbicola columbae, assembly GCA_016920875.1. Taxonomy (NCBI): domain Eukaryota; kingdom Metazoa; phylum Arthropoda; class Insecta; order Psocodea; family Philopteridae; genus Columbicola; species Columbicola columbae. The sequence continues at coordinate 11,443 of JADMLL010000003.1, read as the reverse complement.
ATATAAGATTTTGTTTTAGGGAACTGGATGCTTTCATTTATGATGGTTCTGTCCTGGATTATCTAGCTTCTCAAGACGAAGACTGCAAACTTGTGACAATGGGATCTTGGTACGCCATGACTGGATATGGCATTGCATTCTCGAGAAATTCAAAATACGTTCAACTTTTTAATAAACGACTTCTGGATTTCAGGGAAAATGGTACGTAAATAATTTTACCTTCAAGCTAGGTTTTTTTGAAATCTTCAGTGCCTTATTTGGTTTTAATCAAAGTAATTTTTAAAATATACACCATACATATATAAACTGAAATTGAAAGCTAGATTAAAGAATTTCGTCTTGAACTGATAAATTAATTTTAGGTGATCTAGAACGTCTCAGGCGCTACTGGATGACGGGAACGTGTAAACCCGGCAAACAAGAGCACAAATCAAGTGACCCTCTAGCATTAGAACAATTTTTATCGGCTTTTTTACTCTTGATGTCAGGAATTCTTCTTTCCGCGTTATTACTTCTCTTAGAATATTTATATTTTAAATACGTTCGCAAACATTTGGCTAAAACTGATCAAGGCGGATGCTGTGCTTTAATTAGCTTGGTGAGTTTGATTTATGTAATATTTTATTTAAAGAGAAAGACATATTATTCAGGAAAAATATTTAATCAAACTCTAAATAAATCGGAAAAGGTATTTATTTACATTCGTCAGCGTTCTGGATACCAAACTTATCTCCTCCACGCGAGAAGAGGCTCTAAACCTCTGAAAACCGTCCTAACCGGTATCAAATTCACTAAATTAGGCAAAAGGTGGGAGGAGTAGTTTAGTGGTTAAGTTCCTGACTTGGACGCAAATGGTCGTGGGTTCGAATTCTCCTCTCGCATCCTGTTATACCCAAAAAGTAAGGGTGTAAAACGGGATTAAAACCACCACCAAATTAGGCAAAAGGCAACTTACTGAGTGGCAGCTACTCCTATCCTAACACGTAATATTTACGTAAAATACCTTATACGAGAGTTTTCACTTACAGCATCGGGCTCTTCCAATGCAAATTCCCACTGTTCTCCAAAAATTGCAACGAATAATTGACTGACTTGAGATCTCTTACCACCCAATCTATCAATTTCCATAATTATCGTTGACGGACAAAATAAAACTTCTGATGGCCAAATTATAACTGAATATGAAATTTTTGACGACAAAACTATCACTCAGCGTAATTTTTTGTAAAAAGCATCGAAACAACAGAAGGTATTTACCCTTCACGACCCCGCAATAAACAATGCAAAGATAAAATTTGTTGCCTATTTTTTTGCCTATATTTGGCGCCAATAAAACTTGTTTATTTTCTCTGCATTGACAGGCAATTTTTGGCAATGACAGCAGATATTATTTGCGCATTTGTCTGGAACAAATGTAATTGTTTCGATTTTTTTTGTTTAATGAAAGTGGATAAGTATATTTGTAATAAATAATCTGAAATATGCAAATTCAGTCGTTCACTGCTAACAATGCTGTACGGCTGACAACCAATATGAGGTCACCCAATTTATGAAGGGTCAAGGTCATTTAGACAGCTGCCTTCACAGGATAAAGAAGAAGGTAAGCATACTGCTACGTAAGAAAGGACTCACGGGAACACGTGTAGCGCACATGTCCTCTTTGGGAAAATGAAAGGACACAGTTGCGTGGGGTCGTCGGAAAAGACATCCCTTCCTGGAACAAAGCCAGTGTCATTCTAGAAAATCAGAAGAACGGGGAACCATCGCAAAAACTGTGATTGTCATAATGGCAAGAAAAATCAGTGTTAACCTCCACAGCCCGCTGTAAATGTAAACTTAATGCGATCCCAGACTATAAAAAAAAAAGCTCTACGGCTGCTGCTACTACTTTTTTTGCGTGGGTAGGAGAAATGCTCATGCACACCCAAAGACCCGTACTATCGGTAGTGTCTGAATCTAACCGACTAAAAACTCTTCTCCACTTCACACGCGAACCCTTTCGATAACTTGGAGCCTACAGATTGCAATCAGCTGCTCCTACTACTACTACAGCTCTTTCTATAAAATATATATTAAAAAAGCACAACACGCATGTATTTTATTTTTCAGAAAATTGTCTTTGAACATAAGTACTACTTTTTTAATTCTAAAAGCAAACCTCCGTAAATTGCATTAATAATTTGCTGAAATTAAAAGCTAATCTAAAAATTTTTCAACGGAGGCGATCTTAAACAGTGTTTTTACAACAATCCTCGTGGAATTATCTAGTTTAGTGGAAAATAAAAATAAAATAAAAACAAAATCCCCTTCTTCTTTTGTTCGTTCGGCCTATTTTATTTAGTTTTTTTTACCGTACGTCATTTTATACATATTTCCATATTTTTAGAACCATTCCATTCTATTTCGTCTTTCAACCTTCTTAAGTCTTAATGTATCCATCCATTGGCTCACCTGTCGTGTTTCCTCAAGAATTAAACTAGGCAATTTTCTTTAACCTACTTTGTATATTGAATGGTTTGTCAGAAAAAAGGAAAACCTCTCTTTTTCGATCTTTCGTGATTTTCTTTAAAAGACTTTAAAAATCAAGTAAATTACGTTTGAATTACTGGTTTTACAGTTTTAGTTATATAGTATTACCGCTATAGATATATTATGTAATTGGTAATGTCAGATACTTCATACGTACTCCATTTTTTGCTTCATTCTGATTAATTTGAAAATTCAGGCAGAACTTGGTTGGTGATATAGAGTTAGTTATACTAACACACGCACACCAATACAAATAAATACTTTTTTATTATATTAGTTCAGTTTTTTTCACACGTTTTTAATTTGGACAATAATACTTTTTAGAGTATGGGTAAATCTCTAACTTTCCGAGGAGCTGTTTATGAAGCTCAAGACATTCTAAAACATCATCGGTGTAAAGATCCTATTTGTGACACTCATTTGTGGAAGGTGAAGCACGAATTAGATCTTGCCAGAATGAAAATTAGGCAACTATACAAGGAAATGGAAGCTCACGGAATAAAACCCAGTCGAAGGTATTGTACTTTTAACGCAGGCATAGTTTGAGAAAAACGTACCTAAAAACTTGAATTTTTCAAAAGGGTTACTCGTAGGTTTAACGATATCGTTTTGTGAACCCTTTGGGAACAAAAATAAATTACTCTTTTTCATAACTATTGATCTTAGTTGTCAGCATTTTTATTCTGCGTCAGAAAGAAATCTGAGAGATCCGTAACAGAACCTGTTGTTTGTGCAAATCTATTTAGATTTTTTCAAGAGCTGAAAATAATAAGTCTGTTAATTCTTTTTAGTAAGACTAATTTTGAAAGGATTGTAGTTAACTTTCAGTCGCTTAAACTTCATATTTTTCCAGAAAATTCCCATTCAAAATTTTATAGGACTCTAAATTATTTCCAAAAGAAGGAAATAAAATGGTTTTTAAGTACTTAAAAGTCATTTACTTTTAGTCAATAAATGGTAAATTTACTAAAGCAGTCATTTTCTAACTCCGTGCCTATGTTCGTGTTCCAAAGCTTTACAACAGATTTGGATTTTCATTTATTTTTAACATATAATCTGCCTGTAATCTGATTTATATCGTACCTATGTTCATTTTTATCTGTACTTTTATTCAGGGTAGGATGCTTTAAACAAATCCTAATTCATAAATGATACCGGAGCTTTAAAAAGTTTTTAAATTACTGAACTGTAGTAAATTATGACTAAATACTCATTTAATCTAACTGTTAAAGACGAACATCAGACTAAAAACTGGGAGACACTATTAAATTAAAATAATGATATAGGTTATTTGCCCATTTTATAAGCCTTTATAATCATGGTAAAATATTATGTAATTGATTTAGAATTTTTCTTAATGACAGTAATATCTAAAACCATCTGGTGATTTGAATTTTTATTTCAATAAATGATGAAGAGGTATGTCGGTTATCTGTTGTACACAAGTACAGAAGTAGTGCTTCAGTGTCTGATCCCCTTCCTTGCAAACTTTAAAATCGCATTATATCCTAGGATAAACATGAATTAAAACTTAAAAATCATATAAGAAAATTAATTCAGTACACTCCTCTAAGCCTTTTTTTTTTGTTAGTAAGGTTATTTAGTTGACTTGCTAAGGCAAGAGAATTTACTTTAATTTGCCCACACGTTTTGATCAAGTCTTAATATAAGATTAGTGCAGGGATGAGCAACACGAGACCCATTAAACATGTTTATGTGGTCCGCCAAGCATTTCTAAAATTGAATTTATTTTATCGACTTTCTCCCAAGAATGTAGGCCTATTACTATGAAATTAGTTATAGTAAAATGGTAGTACATACTAAAGCGAAACAATTTTTTGTGACGAGTTGCTCACTTGCTGGCGATTTTATATGTGGCTCGCCAAAAGATTTTAAAATTTATTTGGCCCGTTGATTGAAAAGGTTGTTCATCCCTGGGTTAGTGTAGGTTTGGTTTTGATCTGACCTTAGGTGCCCTAAGCCGTTAAAGGCGAAATAAACGTCTGAGCAAGGGAAGAATTAATTCTCTTGTCTGAACACAAATTTCGAGGCATAGCAGTTAAGACAATAACAATTCTAGCGACTGTAGTGATAGCTACGAATATTTCAATTTTCACATTATTAGTCTTTATGTTGGTAGCAGTAACAGCTGCCTACATTTAATTACGTCTACTTTTCTTAGGGTTTGATGAAAAAATTGTGTTGAACTCCAAGATTTAGCAAATTGTCGCCTCTTCAATTTTTTTTTTAATAATTAAAAATAATATGCTAGTAAATTGCCTTATAAAACTAATGACATTAATAAGACACTATATGCATTGCACAGGAGTAGAAAGCCCCGCCTTTGCTGGGGGATATGCCTCGATGAGCCCCGAAGAATTAGGCCACCTTGTGTTGGAGACAGGGATTTTAAACTCGAGTAAGTCTGGAAAAATATTATGTAACCAATTTTTTTTAAAATTTTTTCTTTATTTTTTTAATGTAGCGGTTTAAATTCATTTTTATGAAAAAAAGAGTTTTCAGTTTTTAATTCCTTGTAACGACTTGATTCAACAAAATTTTGTTAAAATTCACTGTTTAGATTGTTAACCTTAGCCTTTCTTATACGTATTAGAGTAAAATTTAAACATTAGAGGTACCAGAGATGTAAACAAATAAACATAAGCTCTTTTATGATAATAATATGAGTTTCAAGACAGTTAATGAAGCTGACAGCTAAACACACTTATACAGAGTTGAAACGCACAGAATCAGAGACAGAAACATACTTATACGCACTTATACAGAATATTTCTAGCGGCTAATATTAAAATTATAAATAAATCCATTAAAAGTTATTATTGGGACATAATTAGTTGAATTCGAAATTCGAATTCGTTGAATTAGTTTAGCTGAATTCGAAAAGGCATTTTTCAATCAAATTCACTTATTTACCGTGTCTCCCGTTCTCAGAATAAAAAATTTTTGGACTTTTATTTAATTTCTCTAAATGTAGAAATTGTACATTTTGAAATTCTTCTCAAGTGTTCATTATTGAAATAAAATTTTTGAATATTGAAAACAACTCTTAAGAGGTGTAATATGAAATAATAATTAATTTCAAATGCTTTGTCTTTTGGAACAATTATGGATAGAGAAAAACAGGCAAAACCTACAACGGTGTAAAGAACTTAAAAACTGCTTACTGTGTGTAACATATTTGCGACTGAAAGTCAACTGCCCCTATTTTTCCTCCTACTGTTAAAAAGCAAAGGTGCTTATTTTTTCACTGTAATGTCGAAGACTCCCTATTGATCTTAGTTTTTTGAAAATTTTTACATAAACTTGACTTTACGCATTTTCGTTAATGTGAGAAGAAAAGCAGAAGATAAAATAGAAACTCGAGAACTTAAACTCACATACAATGAATAGTTTTTGCCTAATAAAATGATTTTTTCCTACTATTTATTTACAGATTTCTCAATAGCGCAGACCTTATTAAACCAAAAGATTTGGGCTTTGGAAATTGTGTCTCCCTTCCTGATTACAAAGATTGTTACTCAGAGCCATACTCAATTTATAGGTGAGCTTAATCAACCATATGAGATACCGCAAGGCTGGAGTACAGGATTCTCAACTTTACAAAGTTACATTTCTTTATTTATTTATTTGAAAAGCGTTTATTAATTTTTTTTAAGAAAAAAATTTTTTAGTACGAAAAAAAAGAATAATAAGAAAGGCAACCTTTCGAGTGTAGAACCCTAAAGGTTCAATCTTCAAGGCACGTGCAAACCCGATGAGACGAATGAGGGAAGAACTATTAAGCTTCAAGGGTAAGGGACGCATTGAAGGTTCAGTTAATGAAAGAATACGTGATAAAAAAAACATGCAGTCTGTGCTCTTCAAATATTTTGACTGTAAACCTATCCATCGAGCTGTCTTTTGCATTCTCGATATTGGCAGCTCTAAAATTGGAAACAAAGATATTCTTTATGGCCCTCCAGGGTGGTTTGCTCAATACCTGTGTATGCGACGGAACCATCCTCAACCAGAGATGGTCTGCGCTTATTGCAACTTTGCAGCTCCCTCCTGGAGACAGCACTCCCATCATGTTAGGTGTCCTAAGGTGTCTCTATGCATCTCGAAATACAACGCCGCTCCACTGGCCGTATGTTTTTATACCCGAGATCAAGAAGAAACATGCATGTCTTACACTCCTATTTTTCAACGAGAGGAAACTGTACCCGCCCTCTTTATGGAAAAGACAGGAGGGTCTATCGTGGGTTTTTACCAAGGAAAATTTCTTGGTGGACGCCTTTTTCTGAAGCTCATGTAGAGAGCCAAAAACGTGTTAGTAATATTTCACAGAACTCTGCTCTCGACGTAACAAACAAGTCCCATTTTTTTGATGATTTGATGACACATGCATCAGGTAGCCGTGACAGATTTGTCACCCGACCAGAGATCGCACCACGATCCCTGGCCCGTGATCCATCCTGTCGTGAGGAAAGAGAAATAGGAAAGGCAAAGATTATCACTTCCACCCTAAAGGCTCCTTCTGCAGGAGGATCGACCCGTGTCCTCTGTACAGCGTTCTCAAAGCTGAGTCCGTGTTACTGCAGGAAGGTGAACCTTTAGAAAAAAAGAGGTGTGTGAGGATGTCAAAAAAGGTGGGGATGAGGAAAGGGTTTTGTGATCTTAGTCTTCTGCTTCACCTGCTAGAAAATCCACTGACCCAAGCCGTCCGCCAACGCCAAGGCGATTCGTACCATAATTTTCTTCAACCTGAAGAGGAATAAGTTCGATCAAAGCACGTGCTTCGCCATAGTACTGAGTTTCTTAGGGAAATTTTTTTACACTGCATTGAAATTTATGAGCTAGAATATTTATCTCGAAAGAATGGCATTTTAATTTAAATAAATATCATTTGCAGGCCTTACAATCCCTCCACAGAAATTGCAGAAATTGAGACGGTTCTGTGATGGTAAATCATTGACAGAAATCTCTCAGGTCGACATTTGCTAAGATGTATGTTCAGCGAGAGCCCATCTCAATCTCGAAGAAGTGTAAAAAATGAAAATGAAAGGAGCCTCACCACCAATGAATGGTCCAACAACAATTGTTTTATAAAAATGCCATTTACGTGGTGAGAATGTATACCTTCCGAGAGAGTTCTAATTAAAAGTCAGTTGTTAATATTATTCAAAAGTCTAAATCTTCAAATTTGAAGCTACTTTTGTTCTTGTTGTACTTGTAGTTTTTGATGTATATAAAGTTATTTAATAAAAACAAATGTAAAAATAATGCAACAATTTTACGGCTTTAAACGTATAAGGAATTTTAGTGATCTCAAATTTTATAATCTGGTAGTAAAGTTTGTTACGTTCCATTCCTGTCCCTTTTTTTAATTACCTTTTTATATTACCTTTCAAACATTTTGTGGTACTGAAATTCAGTCAGTTGTGTGTTGCTTTAAAGTATCTTATTTTATTTATTCAGTCACTTACCTAACATGTACTTTTATTTATGTCTAGAAAGGAAAAAAAAGCATTCGTAGTAATTGTAATCAGCGATTTTCCTAAATTTGGTGCGCATTTAAAATGCTCACCTTTTCTAAATCGTTTGTATATCTTCATCTTTAACGTGCTGCTTAAAAAAATACACCAGGACTTGTTTTAAATATTCAATATTCGTGTACATAACAAAAATTTATATGAAAGTAAAGAGAATGAAACTGAATGAGCCGAACTTTTTTTCTGATTTTAAACTTTGTTAAAGTAGTTATTTTTTCATAGTGTGATAATTTCTAAGTGAAATTTTAGGAAATGTATGTATCTTTTTCATAATGTAAGCCATAACTTTTTGATTTTTAATCAAGCCGAATAATATTTTTACTAAATTATTTATTTTATTAATCAATCACTTAAATTTTTATGCCGCACTGCATTGTATTGTTACTGGTTTCAATTCCTCATTACGTAGTGACAGCGTCAAAAAATTGGAGGAGTATTAAAGCTTACATGTAAAAAACAAATCTCTCGTTTCCTGATCAGTTTGGAAGTAGAATAAATAAAATTACTACAACATAAGCTTGACACATTGAGTGTTATAAGGCATTTCTTCAATGAGTCAAATTATCGCGTATTTTTGTTGCGTCTATTTTATAATTAATCATTGTATCAATTCTGTGAACACATTATTATTAAACTATTATATTTGATGATATTGATGTTAAAATTTTATATTTGTTGAAGCTATATTGTTGAAAAATGTAAGGATAGAATTCGTTAATAAAGTAACGTTAAAATAATAATAATAAATTTTATTATAGTAAATTCATACCAGTAAAACCAAAAACTTTAAGATAGAACTGCTTAGTAGATTTGGCAATTATTATTATTATTATTATTATTATTATTATTTTATTATTTTTATTGTTGTTATTATTATTAACAACCAATATTGATTAATTTTTCTACAATTATTACAAGAAAATAATACCAAATTGTTTTTTAAGTAAGTACCGTTTGAAATTAAATAAAGACATGCTAAGATATGTTAATAATTTTATTTTAACATGAAAGCCTGTACCTTAATCTACTTTTCAACATAATTTCCGCCAATATTGAGTCACTTGTCACAGCGTTGTGCCAGTTTTTGGATGCCCTCCTCATAGAAGTCTTCCTCCTGACTTGTTAACCACTGCATCAAAACTGTTTTGACTTCGTCATCGTCTTGAAGACGAAAAGTCATCCCGCAAGGACGAAATCGTATGCTTTCTCACACCTTATTGTCCACTTCATGCACCAAATTTTTATTAACGAGCGAAGGACGCCCATTCCGTTGTTCATCCTGCACATTTGTGCGTCCACCTTTGAATGCTCTCACACACTTTCTTACCATTCCATCACTCATAATGTTTTCTCCGTAATCTGCATAGACCTCACAATGAATATCGATTGCTTTTAAGCTTTTAGCACTAAGAAATCTTATAACCGCCCGCACTTCACAGTCGGCGGTACTCAAGATTATCGGAGCTATCTTAAACACTCAGTACACAACATAACCGAGGAAGAATCAGACTGTAATGGCGTCAGTGCGTAGGCAACAAATGTAGGTACCCGGTCCACATGCAAAGAACTCCAACCGCAGCTCTGCGGCCGCGGTGTGGCAAAATGGTACTTACTTAAAAAACACGCCTCGTATAACAAACTAAATAAATATTATAAAATTATTTGACCCATTCAAAGGGCAAAAACGTCTGCGACTTCTCTCCATTTGGGCTTGCCTCCTGTAAGAAGGTACAGTTTCGTCCCTGCATGTCTTTTGATGTCATCTTCCCATCTATTTCTTAGCTTTCTTTTTTTCCTTCGTTCAAGACGACCATTTTTTGTATATTGTGCATATAATGTGACTTGCTTATTTCGATTTTAAATTCTTTATAGTGTAATGAACCTGAGAGCCTGCTTTTTTTTTTACCTGCCGCTTTTTCTTTGCGTAGTACTTCATCCGATTTCGAAAAATGGAATGTAGTTAAATGGTCGCCACAACACTGTGTGCTGTGTACAACTTTTTTAGTTTTTCATAAGGCATGTAGTTAGATAATTGACTATTATCACACACGGTATATTTTCCATTGAATTTTTAATGTTATTTTGAATTATGTTGATAAAATTGTTAAAGATTTTGCATCAATTACTTTTTAAAGTAAAATAGGATGAATCGAATTTGTTCTATGTGACCGTGAATAACTAGTAATTTAAAATCTTGGTGTGATCGAATATACTCTATGTGCTCACGTTTTCACGACAATAATTTTTTAAATTGCAGCATTTTGGGAGTGGGTATGTGGGAGTGGGCCCAAACTCTCATGTGCTTGCCTTGAGGTGGATTCAAGCATCCCCTGCTAGGTGGCAAACTAGTGTTTCCTACCGAGTGGAAAAAGTACAGGAAGCCGTTTCTCAAGCGCAGCGGCTCTATGTGCCGACCAAGGAGAATCCTGCAGATTGCATCTCCCGGTCCATACGACCCTCGCAATTTCGTTTCTTGCCCTCTGGAATCTTCAAAATCGTCATTGAAAGGAAATTTTCTCCAATTTTCTCAAATTTTCTACCTAACAAATAAATATTTCCTCACCAACAATATTTGGCACACTGGAAAGCAAGTTCCCCTGAAAGTAAATTGATAGTAAGACAATGATTAAAAAACAATAACCTGCCTGAAAATTCAATTTGCATTTGAAAAGTCGGCGTAATACTAAGCTAAAAAAGTAATAATAGTTAATAAAGTAATAATTCTTACTAAAGTAAAACTATTATAAAAAAAATTATTATTAGAAGAGAAAAAAAAATAAAGTCACTTTTTCTTTTTAATTGACATAAAAAATACAGTCTTCTTATTGCGAGATTTCCAAAAATCAACAATTATATTATACAAAAATATTTAATTGTACTTTTAAAAAAAATAAATGACGCATATTTAAAAAACTTCGAGACAAGTTAAAACCTTTACACTATATTAAAAAGTCCAAATTATATAAAAAGAATCCTAACTCCTAGAAAAAAGTAAATTAGTTCCTAATTTCGCCACAATATTATTGGTTTCAGTTTTCTCCGCCAGATAGCATTAAAGCGAGTACTGGACACTCGTAAAAATACAAACGTAGAAATATGCTAATTAATATAAATTTTTTTAAAGAAAACATTCAGATAAAGGTTCAAAACGCGCTGAGAAAATAACGCATGCTACTACTCCAAAAAAAATGGCTCGGAAAAAAAGGAAAAATCATACCGAATGTAGAAAATATAATATATAAAAAAAGGTTGCGACTTAGTTTGGAGTCCACCGAACGGGTGGGTTGGGTTGGGTTACGACTTAGTTGAGTCCACCGAACGGGTGGGTTGGGTTGGGTTACGACTTAGGTTCGAGTCCACCA
>JADMLL010000029.1:0-36537 GCA_016920875.1 Columbicola columbae | reverse complement strand
TCAAGCTTGCTGAGGATGGTCCAGTTTGTTTACTAGTGACCCCCTGCCACCCTAGCTTGAGGACTCCGGCTTTGAAGGGCCCGGGTTCATTTCAATCCCACTCAATTATTAATAACATTAATGTTATTAACAGATAAAAAGCTTTCCAGGGATGCGAAGCCTCTTTCCACAGACTTCACATAGCGCTGCCTGCTTCCTTCCATATCGACGTACATAATAACGAGCTTTATTACTATTATTATTAGCCCTTTACCTATTTATTTAACTTCTAACTTACGCTGACCGCCACTGAGAAGCTGCAGCTCCGAGGAAAAAACTGCTTTAATGGTTCTAGCTTCACTTAACGTAATTTGTTTTGGCTCTCGACTACCTTTTCTCATGCGCGCGCAGAATTGGAACACTTATCGCACCACTTTGCCTACTTTTCCCGTATAATATTTAGCTTACGGCGCTTCAAAATCTAAATGTTTTACTCAGAATAACTGTCACTTTAGGTCCCAGATCTAAACTTGTATAAAATTTCTTATTTTTCAGCTTTTATCGTAAACTAAGACTTAAATTCATAAATTGTCACTTCTACTTTAATGTTTCACTAACACCAAAATTTAAAAAAAACTATTTCACTAGGAAAAGCACTTCGAAAACAACACTAGCTTTTTCGTGTAATTACAACAGCCTGCAGTCGAGTATGATTTCTGGGATTCCGGTAGCGGAAGAAAATTATCAAATAATGTGGAGTTCATTAACCGAAAAGTTTGAAGACAAACGCAAACTTGCTCTTGCCTACCTGTCCAAGATGTTCAATTTTCGTTCGGCAGGTAACAATCAACTCGAGGCCTTTATAGAACATTTCGTGTCATCATTCGATTAAAGCGGTTAAACATTACGGATTTGGCAGATTTCATTGTTTTGCATCTGGCCTCTACCAAGGTAGATTCAGAAACTTTCCAAGAATTTGAGATGTCGGAAGCTATTCGAAAGACTGATTTTCCCACTTTCGCGGAGTTTACTCAATTTTTGAAAGAAAAGATAAGAGTCCTCGACAGAGTAAAAGGATCTTCGAGCAGTAATACGCACCCTAAACAGGTTAAGCATAACCCGCATTCTTTCGTTATTCAAAATTGTAAACCTAGGAACGTTCAAAGAAAATGTAAAGCATGCAAAAGGCGGAGTTTCATTAGAAGGGAAAATCTTTGTTTTAATTGTCTAAGTGCATTTCATACAGCTAAGGAATGCAAATCCAAATCCACTTGCAAAATCTGCCAAAAGTCACATAATTCACTTCTGCACGTGGAACAGGCTCCCGTGGAACACGTTTCCGTTCCTGATCTCACCACATGTATTAGTTTATACCATGTGGCCGCATCGGTCCCAAGTTCGACTCTTCTATCAACTGCTGTAGTTAAAGCTGTTGGACATTCAGGAATTGTCCGCAATATTCGTGTTCTTCTGGATTCCGGCTCCCAGACTAATCTCATTACTCTCAACTGCGCAAGATCGTTGGGGTTAAAAATCGACAAATTTTTCTCTTCCGCACAAGGGATTGGAGAAACTGCTGAAAAAATTATCGGCAAAACAAATTTTTCTTTCGGCCCACATTTTCCATCAGAACCTCTGCCCTTAACTCCAGGTCACTTTCTCACGACTAATCCGTTAGTAGGTCTGCCCGCAAGTCAGGTTCCAGATGAACCCTTAAATCGTATGACTCGTCCACAGCTGCTGGACGCTATGGTCCGGCACTTCTGGAAGCGTTGGAGTCGGGAGTATTTACACACATTGCAACAAAGGCAAAAATGGATTACGCAGTCGCCAAATCTTACTCCAGGCAGTTTGGTTCTGTTAGGCACCGAGAACTCACCCCCTTTGCAATGGCCACGAGGAATTGTGGAAGACGTATTTCCCGGTGATGACGGAGTGGTAAGGGTGGTTCAGATTCGCACCAGCAAGGGATCGTATAGGCGACCCGTGGCGAAGCTGTACCCTTCCCATACAGAATTAGTTTTTCTTTCTTTTCATTTTTATTTTGCATTCATTAGTATTATTATTTTTGTTTTTCTTTCTCATTATGATTGCGCATTTTGATTTTGATTTTTGATTTTTTCTTCTTTCTTTCCACATTCTCACGGGCGGGAGGATGTTAGGTACAAAACTCATTTTTAGATCAAGCTGTGACAGGCGTTGTTCGGGCCGATCAGACTCGACGGCGATCACCTGTTCAGTTCAGTCTATTCCACGCATTGTTCAGTCGCATTTACGCATTGTAGTGTCAATAGGAGACAATTTACATTTTTATGTAGCATTTTTTTGGGGTAAAAGAATACCTTTCATTACAAAGTCTAACAATTAGTCAAGTTTAATTTATTAACATTATAATTTACCCTCCCCAATTCCATTTGTAGTTGTATTTTTTAGACCCATTAAAATGAATTTTTTTGAAAGTTGGCAAATAATAGTTGATGTTACGGATTGCCGTAGTTGAAACCACCGCCAAATCCAAATAAAGGATGGGTTCCAGTCACAAATTAATAGTAGTCTTAATAACTTTAACTTATTTATATTTTTCTTATTAATGCTTACAAAACTGATTATTAAACTTTGTAAATAACGAACCTTTTTTGAACAAACTATAAAACGTGTGTTATATCTACGACTTCCTTGTTTAAACTGATTTGAGTGAGGCAGGACGAAAGACTGACCAAAAGACCTAAGATCGACCTACAAAGGCTAAGTATGGGCGCAACCATCCTGCTCATATACGTCATTTCAGTCACCTTCGACCTTGTTGGATCCTGTCCGCGACTGTGGATCAAGATCTCGACTCAGGTGCGATTGCACCTGACGACTATGCATTTTTCCCTTTCCACCTGTTGATCCCATATAATATTATATTAAGTTATTATATTCATATTCTTTATTCAGTTCACAATTTCTAATGATTAATTCTTTATCAAAATGATTTTTCAAACTCTGTTTCTAGTTAACTTCTGTTTAGATATTTAATAAACAATCAAACAATCTAAATATTACATTTAAAAAAAAATGTTAATCAGTTACATGTAATAGTGAAATATATTTAAGCACTAAGATAATGAATGCTAGTTAATCAATCACAAATTGAACCCATCATTATCTATTCTGTACAGAGCCTGTAACAAAAAGTATAAAGTTTTTAATTTCTGGAAACAAATGTTTATCATTGTAACTTACAATATTCTTACATTATATCCTTATTCATCTCAGAATCTTGGGCTTTTAAGGGACAGGCACATTATGAGAAAATCGAACGGCAGTGTTCACTAAAGCCTTCTACAGCTTTAAAAAAAGAACCCAAAGGCTCACAGGCCTGATTATAGGTATTTGGTTATTGTCTACTTGACTTCTGGCAATGACCCTTTGGCCCAAAACAAAATGCGCTAACGAAAACCTAGTATTGTATTTAAAAAAAGGATGGAAATGATTATATTGTATTACTTGTAAAAGAGCAAAGCAAGAGCGATGCCAATTGCAAGGCTGCAAGAGTAAGGCTCGCACGTATTGCAAAAAGTGCAATGCCATTTTCTGCTTATCTTGCTTCGATCCTTTTCAGGACGGGTGAAATGTAAAGTGGTTATGCATGAAGGTTTTTATTTGTAGAAATAAATCTTCTTTCTTTCTGGGCTTGGCCCATTTACTTGGGGTCCGCTCTCCTTATTATTCTTTAGGTGTCCCATGCCTGGGTCGTCAGCACATTCGTATTAATAGTTTTGAGGTCATTTCTGATGGCAGAACAGCCAAGTTTGAAGGGGCCTACCACGTCTTCTTGGTCCTGTTGTGAAGATGAGTACTCGTCTTGTCGTGTGGTCTTCAGGTCTTCTCATCTCATGACTATACGATCAGAGGCGTCTTTCGCGGAGCTTCTCTTTTATGGGCGATCTTTGAAACTCCCACGAACCCATTTCTCACTCTGTCGAGCAGGGAGATACCTCCCGCCCATCTCATCATCCTCATTTTCATCACATGAAGGTTTGATAGATGAACATGAATCGAGAACTTGATGAACCATGAGGGGATTTTTAATTTAAAATTTTTGAATTTTAAAAAGTTAAATTTTCATTATTTTAACTTTCAACAGCACAACCCAATGCGTTCCACTGAAGTTACACATCGCCTCGGCTCTACCATGAACGTGTTAAAAAAAAAATAGTGAAAAATTTTGAACACTTGCATCATCCCATGCCTTATGTATGGATGGCAAACATGGACCCAATGCACTATAATTGTGTCCTTATCAGGTGTAAACTACTTAATATTTTAGTATACCTTATTACAAAAAAACCTATTCTAATCAATATAGCTTATAACAATGTTAATAATAATTTAAGAATGAATAGAGCTGGTCCCAGGAGACTGATGGATATTAAGGAGTATTTTTGTTGTCACTCTTAGTCGTGTCCTGAATCGTGACAATGGCTAATAAAAAACTAAATTCTTATATGATATTCTGCCAACTTTCCTAAACTTTTTACAAATTTCTATTTTTTTACATGTAAATTCTACCAAGAGATACTAGAAAGTGCTTAAATTTAATAAATGTCATTAAATTTTATAATTAGGTCTTTTCAGATTTGTAAATGCTCTCAAGTTTTGGTTTCCAATAAATAACACATTTCTAAGAAAAACCTTAATTGTGAATACTTTTTTGTCTCACTTAAGTAATACTATTAACCTAAAAATCCTTACATTTGCTACTTAATTTTAATTGTGTCATATTCAGGCCCTTTTTCACATTACCATATACAATTTGATCAAAACTGTTCAAAATATTTCCAAAAATAACTTAAAATTATTTAATTAGCTAATTGCTTCATAAATTTTTTTTAATATCTGATAATTTATTTATCTTAATAAATATCTAATATAATAATTAATTTATTATCGTAATTTATTTTAGAGTAGTTTCAGTCTGTACCAGCAAACATAAGTTGACTCTGCAGTTGAATGTTTCCTTTAGCAATTTCTTAGTCAGACCTGCAATAAGAATTTTTTTATAAATTGATTAAATAATTTAACTACTAATTAACTAACTAATTAATCAAATCAGTTACACTGACCTGTTTGTTTGTCTTCACAGGTTTAGTTTTCCTTTTTTGAGGTTTTACCACACCCTTTGCAATAAAATCAAAATTTTCATTTCATTCCCACAAGCAGTCCTACTTTCATATATCAACCACACACACTCTCTCAATAGAATTCAGGCCTTCAGGTTTTGGGTTGCTGGAATTAGGTGACAAATACTTGACCATAGTAAAACAAATTTTTATAATACTCCATTCTTGTAGTTCATCTTCTATTGTACAAAATTCTTTCTTAAATTGCAACCAAACTGTGTATAATAAATATCACAAATTGACTATCTTACCTCAAGTCAGTTGCAACTTCATAAAGCAATCACCTGTTGTACATACCTTACCCTTAATCCATATTTATGCAACAGTCTACTCACTCAAAACAATTGTACACAAGTAGGCTATCTGAAATAATTTCACTAAATTTCTGATTAATTTATATTTGGTTCAAAATTGTTTTGGTTGCCTTCAATCAAACTAAGGACCAAAAGTGAATGAGTCATACCCAAATCAAAATTCCAGCTTTAAAGAAGAATTTATTTATAAACAATTTTTTTTCAACCTATAAATTATCTGTATCTTTGAAATAAAATAAAAGGAAGAGATCCAAAAATAAAATTTTAACCCTTTTAAAATAAAATTTGATGAGTATTCAATTGTTCAGTTTTGTTCTCTTAGTTATTAAATTCAAAATCTTCCTTCTGACGCTTTACTTCTTAGTTTGTAAAATTTTCTTTTCTCTCTATCATCTGGTTAATTCTCTCAAAATGCTTTGCACCCATTTCTGAAATTTATATGGGTTTTTCTCTGACTCTAGTTTTTCCCAAAGTAGTTTCACTTCCATCTAATGGTGTTTCATACTTTCCCTGAATTCGAATTCGTCGCGAATATGCGTTCAGTTTTGTTCCATAGTGTAGTTGTATTATTGTTTTAGACTTCAACATTAATTCCGGACCCGTTGAAAAAAGGAGCAACAACAAAAATACATTTGATAATTTTCTCACTTTGTGGATCCGTTGCAATCATTTATTACAAACACCAAAATATAAAAAATTCTTATCTCAGTTTCTTCGTGTTCTAGTCAGAAATCTTTAGTTAATTGCTTAATCCTTCGCCGGAAAATCAAGTATATTGTCAATTGAAAAGGAAGATGGTGTATAAAAAAAAGTGACAGTCAGTAAATAAAGGAAAAAATTTAACTCCTGAAAGTTAAATTTGTATTCAAAGAAAGCAGAAAGTTTTTTAAACCTTCAACAATATAGTTCCAAATTTCACCACTATAATCGTAGTTCGTAATTTAGCCACCAAAACATTTGTCCAAGTTTTCATCGCTAGATGGCATTAAAGGAAGAATGTATTATATCAGAAGAAAAAAAAATGCGAAAAATTATGAAAAGTGAATCTCGTACACCATTCCACAAAAATTCTTTCCGACAGAATAAACATCCCACAACATTAAACTTCAATCCTAGCGTTAAAGTTAAAAACACAAAACCAAAAATTAGGCCGCTGTAAAAATAAAGGAAAATATTAACAACGGTAAAAAAATAAAATAAACATTTGAGGGCCGAACAAAACAAAGATTTCGATTTTCACTGGAGTCGGACCATGGGTTGGGTTGGGTTGGTTTTCGACTTTCACTAGAGTCGGACCATGGGTTGGGTTGGGTTGGTTTTCGACTTTCACTAGAGTCGGACCATGGTTGGGTTGGGTTAGACGACACCGCTCCAACACGCTTGAGGGTGTGCGACGTGGAGCAGCAGCGACGACATCTACGCGATAGGATCGGTCGGACTTGAGTTTGCCGAGCGTCGTTCGATGTTAACAAGCCCGGAGAGGTGGAACGCGGTGAAGGATTTCTGCGAGTCCGTACTCTTGCAGAAAGAAGAAGCAGAGCAGTTACGAGAGAGAGGCGGGCTCGACGACACCGAGTCTGACTCCTCAAGACATTAGTTTACAGTGGTGTGAGTGTCGAAAATGTGTGTGGGGCGCGAGTGAAAGTGTAGTGCAGTGCTTTTTGTTTAGTGCGCGAGTGATCACATGCGCTTAGTGCCATGATAGTTACAAGCGTATTGTGGTGTTTCATCAACAACGATCCGTTGACTGATGGAACGCCAAGTGTGTGCTGTGTGCCCGTTTCGTGCCGTGTCGCCCCGGATCGTCCCGGGATATCCTGATAACTTGGAGCCTGCTTACTGTACGCTACATGTTATCGCTGTTAGGGATCGCGTGTGCAGTGTAGGGAGGAGTTTTTAGTCGGTAAGAGTCCGACACTACCCAATGGTACGGGCCTTTGGGTGTGCATGAGCATTTCTCCACCCACGCAAAAAGGGTTGGGTTGGGTTGGTTTCGACTTTCACTAGAGTCAACCGGACCATGGGTTGGGTTAGGTTAGGTTGGTTTTCGACTTTCACTAGAGTCGGACCATGGTTGGGTTGGTTTTCGACTTTCACTAGAGTCGGACCATGGGTTGGGTTGGAGTTTTTCGACTTCACTAGAGTCGAGACCATGGGTTGGGTTGGGTTGGTTTTCGACTTTCACTAGAGTCGGACCATGGGTTGGGTTGGGTTAGTTTTCGACTTTCACTAGAGTCGGACCATGGGTTGGGTTGGGTTGGTTTTCGACTTTCACTAGAGTCGGACCATGGGTTGGGTTGGGTTGGTTTTCGACTTCACTAGAATTGGTTCATGGGTTGGGTTGGTTAGTTGGTTGGGTGGGTTGGGTTAGGTTGGGTTAGGTTGGATTTGGGTTGGGTTGGGTTGGGTTGGGTTGTTGGGTTGGGTTGGGTTGGGATTCCAAGGCTGTAGTTGCTCAAACAACTGAAACCATGCCGAACCTCATCGCCAAAGCACTGACCCAATGCTTCAAGGACAGAAAATTTCCAGCAGGATGGAAGCTGGCGAAACTCATCCTGCTAAAGAAACCCAAGAAGCCGGACAAAGATCCATCATCGTACCGGCCAATCTGTCTTCTGGAGGACCATGCAAAGCTCATGGAGCAAATAATAAGAAACAGGGTAATCCTACACTTAGCTAACACCCCAAACGACTTATCTAAATTTCAGTTTGGTTTCAGGTCAGGCTACTCGACAGCAGACGCCATCAAGCTGGTGAAGAACACCATCCAACAGGTGACAAACGAAAAAAGAAAATCACCATCGCGATAGCCCTCGACATTAAGAACGCCTTCAACTCTCTTCCATGGAGGCACATAAGAGATGCGCTGCGAACAAAGGAACTTCCGGAGTATCTGGCAGCAACTATCGAGGACTATCTTCATGAAAGGCAAATAACATTCCTAGATCGGCAGCACAAGAGACACACACGCCGGATGACATGCGGAGTTCCACAAGGATCAGTCCTAGGACCCCTCCTGTGGAACATTACCTACGATAAGGTACTCCGAACGCCCACACCACACGGCACTACAGTGGTGTGCTACGCAGACGACACCCTCATCTTAGCCACGGGGAAACACACTCCAGATGGCCATAAGTATTGCTGAGACGACCACCAGCATAATAATAAACGCCATAGAGGAACTTGGTCTCACGGTAGCAACCCAGAAAACGGAAATAACAGTTTTCGGAAGGCAAAGGCTCCCAGCCAACACCACCATCACCGTTGGAACTACACAAATAGCCCCCAAGAAGAGCATGAAATATCTGGGGCTACAGATAGATAATAGATGGAGCTTTGAGGATCACTTCACCAAAGTCGGAGAAAAAATAGACAACACGACAAGGATCCTGTCTACGCTACTGCCAAACCTTGAAGGACCGAACCTGCGAGTACGACTGCTATACGCCAACGTGGTGACAAGTATTGCTGCATATGGAGCTCCCATCTGGCTGGAATCAGCCGAAAACAGTAGGAAGGTTCAACAAAAGATCACGGCTATACAACGACGGATAGCCCAGAGAGTCTGCCGTGCCTACAAAACCACATCAGCCGCAGCCTCCATGCTCCTAGCAGGAACACCTCCTCTCGCAATATGGGCAAAAGCAAGAGAGGAGGCCAAAACACTGGCGCAATCACAAACACAAGTTCGAAAAAAGACAAAGGAGATTGTCTACAGAAAATGGAAAGAAGCACTCGAGACATCAGACGCGGTGCAAAAACCAATAGTCGCTGCCATCACCCCACGCCTTCAACAATGGATGGAACGAAAACACGGGGAACTCACTTTCCATATGACCCAGATGTTGACTGGACACGGCTGCTTCAACGCGTTCCTTCACCGGATCCGTAGAAGAGACACGCCAACTTGCGATTATTGCAAGACAGAAGACGACACAGCAGAACATACCCTGCTCAGATGTCCAGTATGGGTCTAGAACGTAGGACTCTCCAGGAAAATTCCAGGAATTAACAATGGAAAATATCATCGAAGGACTTCTGGACTCCGAAGAAAAATGGCAGACCTTCCACAACTTCTGCCAAAGAGTCCTCTCCACCAAAGAAGACGACGAGAGATTTCGGCAAGGACAACCAAGGAAAAGGCGAGCAGAATAATATTCTACCTCTCTCTCTTCCTTGCAGGTATAAGACATAAAAACCAGAACGAGAATCTACACCACCGACGAAGTCTATCGACGCAGAGCTGAGGAATCCTGGAAAGTATTGTCTTCACGGACGGGTCTTCTAGAACTCCTCAACAGCTCCACTAGGACTGGTAAGCAAAAAGGTTGGGTTGGGTTGGGTTGGGTTGGGTTGGGTTGGGTTGGGTTGGGTTGGGTTGGGTTGGGTTGGGTTGGGTTGGGTTCCCCCCCGCGGTGCATCACCTTGTCGTTGGTGGGGGGGCTTGAAGGACCTACTTACCTTTCCTTAGTTTCCTACCTGCAATTAAAACTTAACCTAATCTTCTCCACTTACCTTAATACTCCTACTTACCTTTTTCTCCTCCTAACCTGGTCCGACTAAGAATGCACCAACTTACCCTCCCCCAGAACAAGCTGTGTTCTGGTCTCCTTTCCTAAAGCTAATCCTATACCTACCTATATTTACCTATACCTATACTTACCTAAACTTACCTACACCTATACTTACCTCTCCCTGTAGAAGTTCCCTCTGCGTACCTATCCTGATTGCAATTCTCCTTCCTTCCTGTGTCCTATGCTGATGGATTATCTCGATGAAGACTGAGCTACGAACCTGGAAAAATAAAAATATATAAAAATTTTAAACAATGAATGATGAAGCAAAACACTAGGAAAACTACCCCAGGTGGGTCGGAGGGTTCGATTCCCCTCCCAATCCCACCCGGTCCGAGGACCGGCTGCCCCACGGATTCTGGGGGGGGGGGCACCTTCATCAGAAGAAGAGGGCTGTCTACCGTTGCCGGCGAGCGGTAGCAGCGATTGGACTATCGCTGATTCGCGGATATCTTACAACGGAAACGACATGGCTATGGAAAACAATGATATGTATGTTAATGATGACGACCTGGAAATGAATATGACTATGAATTTGAGGAAGAAAACTACTAGTGAAAATGGTGATCAGAGTAGCACTTTCTCCAAACGAACTGCCAGAGAACATAAGAAGAAAGAACTTCAACTCACAGGTGAATTATATGATGAAACTTTTGAAGATATTTTAGAAAAATTGATAGAACATGCAGAAACTATTGAGTATGTTGTAGCAACGAGTAGTAACTTAAAAGGTACTTACCGTGCAAAACTGAAAAACGCAGCAGCTTTTATGCGAGCAGCTTCCACTGTCTGCAAACTAAAAATAGAAGAAAAAATAAATGAAATAGAAGTTGATAAAATAAGAATGGAATATTCTAAAGAGAAAAAAGAAATTACAAATGCTACAACACAAACAACTGAGCCTGTCACCTGCTCAAAAAAATGTACAGACAGATAGAAGAATCAATACTATTTCCTCTGATGAGGAAACGGCAGTTCCTCTAGATGATTTTAGATTTGTCTCAACCAGAAGAAAAAACAGAAGATCAAAAGAACTGAAAGAAAAAGAGAAAATAGAAAGTAGCAATAGCAGTAGCGAAGGAGAAATGCATAAGAACGAAGCACAGAAAAAGCAAAGAGAAGATGATAAGAAGAAAGAAAAGCATAGAAAGGAAGATCATAGGAAAGAAAAGCAAAAAGAAGCAGAGGAAACCAACACCAACAGAATACTTACCTTTGCTGAAGTTGCAGGCACGAGCTCTGGAAATCCGCCACCTAAAAACAAAATTAAAAATTCATCAGCTGTTACCATCAATGGAATAAATTCAAATAATACTTACCTGGAACTTGTCAAAAAAGCGAAAGATAGCATCAATCTTAACGAATTAGGCATAAAAGTAGAAAACATCCGACTACGACGTGCTGTAACTTCGGGAGGCGTAGTATTAGAGATTCGTGGACCTGATCACCAACAAAAAGCTGATCTTCTCGCGCGAAAACTTCAGGATACCTGTAAAAAAGAAGATTATAATATCAGAAGACCACGAAATCTTGCAACTGTTCGAATCTCTGATTTGGATCCGACCATTGAGAAGAATGAACTCATCGGGCACGTTGCGAATATTAACAACTGTGCTGTCGAGGAGATCAAATGTAGTGAGATCAGGCCATCACCGTGGGGAATGGGAATGGCATGGCTCACGATGTCACAGGAGTTAGCCGTTAACTTGCTCACTATGGGCAAACTCAAAATCGGTTGGACTCTTGCCAAGGTGGTTATGGCCGAACAACGCCAGAAAAAATGCTTCAAGTGCCTTGGCACGGGGCATATTACCTCAGCCTGTACTAGCCCTAAAGATCTGCGAGGGAAATGTTACCTGTGTGAACAGCCCGGACATCTGGCTAAGGACTGCGTAAATCGAGCGGAGGTCGATAAAAATCCTTCCACATCATGAAGATCATACAGATCAACCTTAATCATGCGAAGGCAGCTCAGGATCTCCTATTCCAGAAATGCTCTGAAGAATCTACTGACATATGCCTTATTTCGGAACCGTACAGAGTGCCTAAAAATAACACGACATGGATTGCAGCTAACAATAACCTTTCGGCTATCAGGATAAATCCGACAAAAAATCAATACATACCTACTGTCGTTCATCGAGGAGATGGTATCATTGCTGCCCGAATTAATGATATCATATTCCTCAGCGGATACTTCTCACCGAATGACAGGAGACAAAATTTCGATGCTTACATCTCATCTTTGGATTCACTTTTCGACCGATTTCAACAGGAGCCCATCATTTTCGGAGGAGATCTCAATGCCAAATCGAAACTCTGGAACAGTAAAGACGAAAACATCAGAGGCCACATTCTTTCTAGGTGGATACAAACTAGAAATCTCATAGTGATCAATACTGGACATTCACCTACCTGCGTTAGAGCTCAAGGACAATCCATTATCGATCTGACTATCTGCAATCACAAAGGCGCACAAAAAATCTCATTTTGGAATGTTGAAAAAGCTGAAAGTCTATCCGATCATGCATACATTACCTTTCTTGTCGGTCGAACATCTGGTGTAGCAAATCCATCTCAGCAAACCGCAACGTCCTGGAACATAAACAAAATTAACACAGAAATTTTAGATACTTACCTGGAATTCGAAGCCTGGAAAATAAAAAACCTGAAAAAGAAAAATGAAAATATTAGTAAAAATGTCAAATGGTTAGAAAACATGTTAGAAAATGCCTGCAAAATTTCGATGCCGAAACGGAAACAAAATCTAAAAATAATACTACATATTGGTGGTCTCCTGAGTTGAATGAACTTCGTACTGAATCTTCTAGGTGCAGACGAAAATATCAAAAAGCATGTCGGCGAGATTCCCCGGATAAAGATGAGTTGTGTACCTTGTGGAAAAATTCAAGAAGAGCACTCAAAATTGCAATTTGGCAGGCTAAAGAAAAATGTTGGACAAAACTCGTCGAAACAGTTAATTACGATCCTTGGGGAAGACCGTATAAGATCGCAATTAGAAAAATAAAGCCGTACTCACCATCTGTTTGCAACACCTACCCGAACGATGTGATCGGAAACATTTTGGATGGCCTCTTTCCACATGATCCTGATGAGCTCGTTCGTGCAGTTACACAGTCTCCGCCTGATGAAGTACCTGAAATCACAAAAGTAGAATTAATGAATGCCATTCATCGCTGTACCCGCAAAAAATCTGCACCGGGTCCTGATGGTGTTCCGGGAATAATATTAAAACATGCAGGTGAAATCCTTGGCGATCATATTTCAAATATACTTACCTGTCTTCTACGAGCTACACATTTTCCTACCGCCTGGAAAACTGCAAGAGTTGTTCTCATTCGAAAACCGAATAAGCCTGATGATAATCCAAGCTCATATCGGCCACTTTGTCTCACAAATACTATAAGCAAAGTCTTCGAGCGTATTCTGGCTAATAGGATCAGCGAATTTCTTCGAATCTCGGAGAGACAGTTCGGATTTCAGCCTGGTCGGTCCACTATCGATGCACTTTTGACTTTCAAAAAATCTGTGAAAACTAACACGCATCAAGGAAACAAAACAATTGCTGTTGCACTGGATATTAAAAATGCATTTAATTCTCTTCCGTGGTCTATCATCCTTTCGGCACTCAAGGATTTCAAAATTCCAAATTACCTTCTGTATACTATGCGCGATTACTTACATGATCGTTTCATAATTTACTGGGACAAAGACTCAATCCTGCAGAAGCGGCAAGTTACCAGAGGAGTTCCCCAGGGATCAGTTCTTGGACCGCTCCTGTGGAATGCTGCGTACAATAGGATACTTTCGTCATGCATACCAACGGAGGCATCGATCATTTGTTTTGCTGACGATACTCTGGTTCTGTCTCATAACAAACACATCGAGTTGGCTAAGGTCACTGCTGAAATCGCGGTCAAACAAGTCGCAAAAAAATATTGAAAAATTAGGACTTACCATAGCTAGTCAAAAAACAGAGGCAATAGTCTTTAATCACGACAAACCCATACAACTGCGCATTTTGGATACCCAAATCGAAACACAAAAAAACATTGAAATACCTCGGCGTCATCATAGATCAAAATTGGACATTCGAAAACCACTTCACGACTTGTCTGGAAAAAACCCAACGAATGAGAAACGCTCTTTCTGGTCTCCTTCCAAATCTCCGTGGGCCGTGTCGAAGTGTGCGACAACTATACAGTGCAGTTCTCTATAGTATGATACTCTACGGTGCACCTGTCTGGGCAGAAGAAATCAAAAGACGATCATCTATCTTACAGAAGTTACACAAAATACAACGAGCTATTGCGCAACGTACCATCTGCTCGTACAGAACAGTTGCGTATGATAGTGCGATGATACTCTCTCGGCATCTTCCTCTCGAACTCGTGGCAGAAGCTCGTATGGTGCTGTTTGAAAACAAAAAAGAAAAATATCAAAACTGATGTCAAGGCTCTAAATCAACAACTGTATCAAAAATGGATAGACCAACTACAAGATCAAAATTTCAAGAAATCAAAATTTACTCAACTGATAGTTCCGGTCCTGCCTTCCTGGTTTCAGTGCAAACATGTTAAACTTACCTTTCGGCTCACCCAACTTCTTACCGGTCATGGATCATTTGGAAAATTCCTATTCGACATCAAGAAAATCGCCTCGCCAAAATGTGCACACTGTGGAGCTGCTTTGGATGACGTGTCTCACACCCTCGAACACTGCCCGGCTTGGGATATTCCTCGGCAAAATCTGAAACAAAAAATAGTAAACATTAGGATAGAAAATCTATTACCTGAAATGATCGCAAAACAAGAAATCTGGACAGCAGTCTTGACTTTTGCTGAAGAAGTACTCACCTGCAAAGAAGAAATGAACGTCTTCGTGATAAACAAAGACAATAATTATAAAATAAAAATTATTAAAAAAAAATCAATTAAAAATTAAAAAAAATTAAAAATTAAAAATTAAAAACCTAAAAATCAATTAAAAATCTAAAAATATAGTATGAATGAGTGAGAAAATGTTAAGTTGTGAATGAATGTGTGAGTGTATGTGTTCATGCATATTACTGTTGTAACGTTAGTAATTATTATCCTATTGGATCCATTAGAAGTTAACTCATTCCCCCAAGTATACAATGCTATGTGAATAACAGGAACATTGTATGCTTGGTTCAATAGTGAGCAACAGGAGGAGGTTTTCGAAAGTTTTCCTCCTCCATGCAAAAAGGGTTGGGTTGGGTTAGGTTGGGTTGGTTTGGGTTGGGTTGGGTTGGGTTGGGTTGGGTTGGGTTGGGTTGGGTTGGGTTCCCCCGCGGTGCATCACCTTGTCGTTGGTGGGGGCTTGAAGGACCTCTTACCTTTCCTTATCTTCCTGCCCAAAGTCAAAATCTTACCCATCCACTTACCTTGCATTCCTACTTACCTTAACATCCTCTCCGGTCTGGACTAAGAATGCACCACAACCTCCCCCAGGAAATAAGTGTGACGTCCCGGTCACTTCACTGGCTTCCTTCTCCTTTTCCTTCCGCCTCCCACCCTTCCTTCCCTAATCTCCCATCAACTCATCTTTTACCCTGCGGAGTCTTCCTCGTTTCCGCGCCTTACCTGATCTCTTCCTTCTCCTCCGGACGGCTCATGGGATCAGGACGGCGGCGACTTCCAGCTATGGACACGGATCACGCACACGGATAACGGATCAACTATCCTTTCCCCCCAGGAAATGTCTTTCCTGGCTCCATTTCCTACGTTACTCCTTACTTGAACCCCTTACCCATCCCCGCGGAACGCCTTTCCGTGCTCCCTTACCTAGCGAGAGAGTCTTCTCGTTTTCCTTTCCTGTTCCCCGGATGGATCCCACTGATGACGACTTGGCTAGCGAAGAGGTAGAAAAACCTATTATCATCATGGTGAAGACAAACGTACGGACTACTACCCCAGGTGGGTCACGGGAGGCTTCGTCCTCTCAATCCCACCCGGTCTGCGGATCGGCTGCCCCACGGATTCTGGGGGGGGCATCTTCACTAGGAGAAGTCGGCTGCTCACCGTTGCCAGCGAGCGGTGACAGCGATCTGGCTATCGCTGATTCGCGGATGGATGTATACCAAGGACCTGACCCGGCAAAGTCAAAAAGGAGGATAACCTACACTGACGACGACTCGGACACGGATAGGATGGATGCAACGCAAGACGACCCCGCTAAGAATTGGATGGATCACTCTGTTAACGACCTTGCAATGGAAAAAATGGCAATACGAGACACGGACACGGCCAGGGACAGTGACAGTGAAGAGGAACCACGTTTCTCACAGCCACATAAGGCAGTAGAACCCATGAAGGGGGTCAAAAGAGGTCGCGGGAGGCCTCCCACAACGGGTGAATATGTCGGCTTGGCTAAAATGAAGCGCCGCATAATCGAATTGGAGCGCGAAAATGAACGCCAGACTAGGGAGACACGTGCCGAAGAGACGATCCAGACCCGTCCGGTCGTCATCATGCCGGACATGGATCAGCAGGACGTGGATGAACTCAGCAAAGTCATCCAGACCTCGCTGGAGACCGTCACCAAAGTGGCCTCCAGCTCGTCGAACTTGAAGGGCACCTTTGTCAAAGCCCTGAAGGACGCGACGAAAAACATATCCGCAGCAACGGAGGAACTGCGGAAACGCACAGTCGCTGACATAGAGCAACGCCGACTTCAAGAGTCAAATCGCCGCCTCAAATCGGAAGTCGAAGAACTGCGGACCCAAATCAGTATTCTCAGGGAGGAGCTGCGTGCGGCATCGAAGGAAGTCCGGCAACCGGCACCTGCAGCACGTCAAACAGTGGGTGCCGATGATATTGCTCGCAGGGTGGAAGAGATCATCGACGCAAAGATTGCCCTCCTCAAAAAAGAGCTGGCTCCCGCTCGACGTCCTCAACCTCCACCCCAGCGTGGCCCAATCAAGAACCCCCCCTCCAAGGGAAAATCCAAGATTGCTCCGGAAGCACAACCTCCTGCTGTGCAGGAGAGCCAAGCATCGATGGCATCATCCTCTGCTGTGCAAAAGGAAACAGCGGAAGTCCCGTGGACCAAAGTCCTCGGACGAAAAGAAAAACGAAAAGTGGCAAAGGAATCCGGAAGGAAGCAACCCAAACCACCCCCCGTAAATTCGAAGGCCCCTCCTCCAGCGGCTTCTAGTAAGAAAACGGGGAAGAAGGAAACAAGGCAGGTAAAACCTGCAGGGAAGAAATCGGCCAAACTACCACGACCACCCAGAGGGGCGGCAATAGTACTAACTGTCCCCCAAACCAGCGAACTGGCTACCACATCACAGGCCATGAGACTGGCAAGGGAAAAAATTAATGTGGGCGAGTTGGGTCTCGCTCCAGGAGACATCAGGCCGAGGGTTGCACAACCTGGCGCCCTCATTCTGGAGATTGGAGGAGCGGACAGTGCTCAAAAAGCGGATGCGCTTGCGAAAGATGCGGGAGGTGATGGAGCCTCAAAGGCACGGATCACCCGTCCGTCAAAATGGCGGAAGTAATCGTCCGCGGATTCGATTCTGTCAGCACTCGGACATAGCAGCTGCCCTAGCCAACAAAGGGAGCTGCTCCAAGGAAGACATTCGGGTAGGAAATCCCAAATTCCTACCCCATCGATTGGGATCAGTGTGGGCGCGTCTCCCACTCACGGCCGCCCGAAAGATCATCGAAGGAGGGAAGCTCGTCGTCGGATGGATCTCCGTGACCGTCCAACTCCTTGAATCCCGTCCTCTCCAGTGCCACAAATGTCTTGAAAAAAGGGCACGTGCAGGCCACGTGCCCTTCAGGAATTGATAGGAGCTCTTTGTGTTACCGGTGTGGGAAGCCGGGACACAGGGCAAGCGAGTGCCAGGAGCGTCCGCACTGCCCCATCTGCGCGGCAGCCGGACGCAAAGCGGATCACCGGATGGGAGGGAGAGCTTGCTCCCCTCCCAAGAAGGGAAAAGGTAAGTCAAAGACGGCCAAGCCGTCGTCTGCCAGCAAAGCTGGCAGCTCTAAGCAGGTAAGTGGTCAGGAGGAGGCCATGGACACAGTCCAATAATGGCCGACACCCTCCTACAGTCCAACCTCAACCACTGTCGTGGCGCACAGGATCTTCTTGTCGCCACCCTTCGTCAGTGGGGGACCGGATTGGCTGTAGTGGGGGAACCCTACACTATCCCCGACCATCCCCTCTGGTTCGGGGATACCCTCGGCGTCGTTGCCATCGTTTCCTCCGATGGACCGGACTCCTCTCCCACCACTCTTCTACATAGGGGTGGGGGTTTCGTCGTGGTGGAGTGGGGAGCAGTCGTCGTTGTGGGGTGTTACTTCTCCCCCAACAGGAGTCTCGCGGAGTTTGACAACTTCCTGGGCGAGGTCGGTGACGTCATTCGACGTTATCGGCCTCGTCCCACTCTCGTGTTGGGCGACTTCAATGCCAAGTCCCGGGCTTGGGGTTGCCCCCGCACTACAGCGAGAGGCGAGTCACTCAGCGATTGGACGGCCGCACACGACCTTAGGTTAGTAAATTGCGGCAGAACCCAGACTTGTGTGCGGCAGGCGGGCGGATCCATTATCGATTTAGGTTTTGCATCCCCCAATGCCGTCCGCCTCGTCTCCGGTTGGGAAGTCCTTACAGGGGGTGGAGACTCTTTCGGATCATAGATACATTAGGATGAAAGTCTCCACCCGACCTCAAAGGTTAGGGAACGCCCGCCAAGCGGGCACTTCGTCCCCTAGATGGAAGATCCGAGGTCTTAACGAAGACCTTCTAGAAGCAGCCGCTCTCGCCTACACCTGGCCGGGCGAGATCGACGACGGGATGGACGCAGAACGTGAGGCATCTCGCTGGCGAGATGTTCTCACAACTATCTGTGATGCTTCGATGCCGCGGGCCGGCAAACATCGTCGTAGACGATGCGTGTATTGGTGGTCGGAGGAATTGGCCAACCTTCGACGTGATTGCGTCCAGGCCCGTCGTCGATTCACACGATCGAAACGATGGCACGGACCCAACGCCGACATCGAAAGGGAGGAACTGTACAATGTGTACAGGACAGCCAGAGATCGTCTTCGGGTCGCGATACGTCGAGCCAAGGCGCAAGCGTGGGACGAACTCATCGGGAGTATCGACAGCGACCCGTGGGGCCGACCATACAGGTTGGTCACCGCCAAACTGCGACCCTCCGGGCCGCCTGTCTCTAGGCGATTGGACAGCGACTTCCTGCAGCAAGTCCTCGATTCTCTTTTTCCCCAAGTGGAGCCTTTCCACTTTCCTCCCGTTCCCCCCGAGGACGTGCGGAGGGGGCAGGACTTCGCTGTGACTCCCGGTGAGTTGGAGAGGGCACTCCAGAAACTCAAAGGTAAGAGGACCGCTCCCGGTCCTGATGGAGTGCATGGTCGCGTCTTGGTAAGGGTGCAACCCTTCTTCGAAGGCGATCTTCTGCGGCTGATGGGGGGTTGTTTGCAGACGGGCAGGTTCCCGTCCATCTGGAAGGAGGCCAACCTGGTTCTCCTCCAGAAACCAGGCAAACCTCCAGACGTTCCGTCGGCGTATCGTCCAATCTGTCTTCTCGACGAGGCAGGTAAGTTAATGGAAAGGGTTATTGCAGGTAGACTCGTCGAGCACCTGGAGAACACCGGTCCCGATCTCAGCGACTGCCAGTTCGGGTTCAGGAGGGGAAGGTCAACCGTGGATGCCATACTTAGGGTCCGTCAAACGGCAGAGGGAATAGTTCAAGGGGAGGAGTGGCACTGGCTGTAAGCCTTGACATAGTCAACGCCTTCAACTCTCTCCCCTGGAGCAGTATTCACAGGGGTCTTGTCAGGCACAACGTTCCACCGTATCTGATACGGATCATAGGGGATTATCTCCGGGACCGGTGGATTCGAGTGGAAGGACGGTACGGCCGACTTCAGCGTCGAGAAGTGGTGTGCGGTGTTCCTCAGGGGTCGGTCCTAGGCCCCCTCCTGTGGAACATCGCATACGACACGGTTCTGAGAACCTTTCTCCCGCCCGGTGTCACGATCGTGTGTTATGCTGATGACACATTGGTCTTGGCATCGGGTACCAAGTGGGAAACGGTTCTCGCACTCGCCGAGGCGTCTACGGAGCGTGTCGTCGGGCGCATTGGAGAGTTAGGGCTGCGGGTGGCGCCTGAAAAGACCGAGAGCATGTGGTTCTTCGGTCCGAGGCATCGTCCGCCGCAGTCCTTCATCCGAATAGGTGAGACCAGGGTCGAGGTGAGCTCTCAGATGAGTTATCTGGGTCTCTTACTCGACGGCAGGTGGCGTTTCGAGGCACACTTCCGCAAGGTGGTGCCCCAAGCTAGGAGGATGGCTCAAGCGATTGGGTCACTCCTTCCGAACCTTGGCGGCGCGGAAGGCAGGGTCCGTCGCCTCTATTCGGGCGTGGTGCTGTCGAAGCTCATGTATGGGGCCCCCTGTGTGGGCGGGAGATCTGTCCAAGTCCAAGACTTCTCTTCGGCTTGCCGAGGGAGTCCGAAGACTGGTCAGCTCCCGCATCGCCCGGGGGTACAGGACCATCTCGGGTGCGGCGGCGGGCGTCCTGGCCGGGGTCCCTCCGGTGGACCTCCTCGCGGAGTCGTACAGGTCCATGTATGACATGCGCCGGCGACTCCGTGGGGGGGCAACCCATTCGGCAGCGGATACTCGGCGCCTTGAAACGTCAGGCTCGGAGGATCCTGATCAGGAGATGGCGAGATCGGCTGACTCCGGATCGAGGTCCGGGTCAGAGGACTCTCCGAGCCATCCAACCAGTGCTGGCTCGCTGGTTGGAAAGGAAACATGGAGGTCTGACCTACCGGATGACACAGATCCTGACGGGGCATGGTTGCTTCGGAAGGTTCCTGTGTCGGTTAGAGAAAGACGACGGCACGTTGCCACCACTGTCCATCTCTGGAGGACACGTCGGAACACACGCTGGTCGTGTGCCCGGCGTGGGCGGAACAGAGGAGCGCTCTGCGGGGCCGTAGGGGGGGATCTCTCGCTGCCGACGATAGTATCGAAGATACTAGACAGCGAGGATAATTGGGGTGTTTTTGCCGCTTTCTGCGAGGAGGTGATGGCGCAGAAGGAAGAGGCGGAGAGAGTGCGTGAAAGGGAGGGACGCGGAGCCCTCCGAGGTCGTATCCTCGACTAACTTGGATGGGTTAGTCGGGGCTGCACGCGACACGGAGGAAGACGACTGCGGGCTAGTGGATGGCCGGGTCGTACGGGATGGGATTTCCGACTTGTGAAGTCACAGGGTTGAGAAGACCGCGGATGATTTGTAAAGTGACCCCGGGTCTTCTCTCTAAGCCCTTAGGATGTCCACTCAGGGGTTTGGTCGGTGAGAACCCGACATAATCCCTCCTTCCTCCCCAAAGGAAGGACGGATACTCGAGAGGAGTTCCCCTGGCTAAAAAGGGTTGGGTTGTTGGGTTGGTTCCCCCGCGGTGCATCACCTTGTCGTTGGTGGGGGCTTGAAGGACCACTTACCTTTCCTTATCTTCCTGCCCAAAGTCAAAATCTTACCTAACTCATCCACTTACCTTGCATTCCTACTTACCTTAACATCCTCCTCTCCGGTCTGGACTAAGAATGCACCACAACCTCCCCCCAGGAAATAAGTGTGACGTCCCGGTCACACTTCCTGGCCTCTCCTCCCTTCCGCCTCCCACCCTTCCTTCCCTAATCTCCCATCAACTCATCCTTACCCTGCGGAGCGAGTCATCTACCTCGTTTCCGCGCCCCTTACCTGATCTCTTCCTTCTCCTCCGGACGGCTCATGGGATCAGGACGGCGGCGACTTCCAGCTATGGACTGGACACGATTACGGATTACGGATTAACTATCCTTTCCTCCCAGGAAACGTCTTTCCTGGCTCCTCTCCTTACGTCAATCCTCACCTGCTCCCCTTACCCTACGAACTATCCTTCTCTGCCCCTCCCCGCGGAATGCCTTTCCGTGTTCCCTTACCTTCTTCCTTTCCTGTTCCCCTGGATGGATTCCTTTGTCGACGACCTGGCTCCCGAAGAGGATGGAAAACTTTTAAAAATATGATGAAGCAAAACGTAAGGAATAGTACCCCAGGTGGGTCACGGGAGGCCTCGTCCTCTCAATCCCACCCGGTCTGCGGATCGGCTGCCCCACGGATTCTGGGGGGGGCAACTTCATCAGTAGAAGTCGGCTGCACACCGTTGACAGCGAGCGGTGACAGCGATATGGCGATCGCTGCTTCTCGGATGGCTTCTTCTGGAAACGACCTTGCAAGGAACAGGAAAACATCGAACGTGGTGTACGATGATGATGACGACTCGGCTTCGGACTCGATGGATGTAAACAACGACGACCTGGCAATGAATTCGACGGATCGCACAGTTGACGACCTGGACATGAATAGGATGGTCCTTCGCGACGACGACGAGCGCGACTCTGACACCCTGTCGCGCTCACAACCGGACGAAAGCACGAAGAAAGGCGTGAAAAGAGGCCGCGGGCGGCCTCCCACAACTGGAGAATACGTTGGCCTTTCAAAATTAAAACGGCGTGTAGTGGAGTTGGAAGTTGGAGAGAGAGAATGAACGCAACCTCAGGGAGCGCCGGGTTGAACAATCTCTCCAAACACGTCCGGTCGCCACCATGCCGGACTTTGAAGCGCAGGACGCAGATGACCTCACACTGACCATCGAGCGCTCACTTGAAACAGTGATGAAGGTTGCCTCAAGTTCCACCAACCTCAAGGGCACGTTCGTCAAGGCCCTCAAGGACTCGGCCAAGATCATCTCGACGGCTGCGGAGGAGCTGCGAAAACGTTCTGTGACCGACCAGGAGCAGCGGCGACTCCTAGAGTCTAATCGCCGCCTAAAGAGTGAAGTGGAGGAACTCCGCATGCAGGTGAATGTCCTGCGAGAAGAGCTGCGAGCTGTCCCAACAACAGCTCAGCCAACTGCAGCATCTGCACCAACCACTCCAAGTGCAGACGAAATGATCCGTCGTATGAAGGAGATGATTGCCGACGAGATCTCTCTCCTCCGAAGGGAGCTGGCTCCCGCACAAACGCCGCGACAAGTGCGCAACGTTGGGAAGGAACCCCAACCCAAGGGACGGACGAAAGTGACGTCAACAGGGACACCTCCCGCTGGACAGGAGCCTCGAACGACGTCAGCAGTAGCAGCTTCTGCGACCCAAGGTCCACTGGTGGATGACACTCCCTGGACTAAAGTGTTGGGCCGCAAAGAGAAGAAAAAGGCGGCGAAGGAGAAGACGAAAGCCCTCCATCAACCAGCCTCTGCCTCTCGAGCTGCCGCTCCTCCGACGGCAGCTGCTACAAGAAGGGAGAAGAAGACGAAGAAGCAGGCGGGACCTGCAAAAAAGAAGCCAGTGGCGAAGTTACCACGTGCGCCACGGGGGGCAGCAGTCATACTCACTGTCCCCCCCGAACAGCGAGCTGGCCTCGACCTCCCAAGCCATGCGTCTGGCAAGGGAGAACATCAATGTGGGCGAGCTGGGTCTCGCCCCCGGGGACATCAGGCCGAGGGTTGCCCAGACGGGTGCTCTCATTCTTGAGATCGGCGGAGCCGATAACACGAAGAAGGCAGACGCACTAGCCGCCAAAATGCGGGAGGTAATGGAGCCGAGAGGAGCCAAGATCACGCGTCCCGTCAAGATGGCCGAAGTCGTAGTTCGCGGGTTCGACGAATCGATCAGCGGACAAGACATTGCAGCAGCCCTGGCGGACAAAGGTTGGCTGCTCCGAGGAGGACATACGGGTAGGAAATCCCAAATTCCTACCCCATCGATTGGGATCTGTGTGGGCGCGCTTACCTCTCACGGCCGCCCGGAAGATTGCTGACGGAGGAAGGCTCGTCGTCGGATGGATTTCCGCGTCCGTCCACATCCTCGAACCCCGTCCTCTCCAATGTCATAAATGCCTTGAAAAAGGGCACGTGCAGGCCACGTGCCCTTCAGGAATTGATCGGAGCTCTTTGTGTTACCGGTGTGGGAAGCCGGGACACAGGGCAAGCGAGTGCCAGGAGCGTCCGCACTGCCCCATCTGCGCGGCAGCCGGACGCAAAGCGGATCACCGGATGGGAGGGAGAGCTTGCTCCCCTCCCAAGAAGGGAAAAGGTAAGTCAAAGACGGCCAAGCCGTCGTCTGCCAGCAAAGCTGGCAGCTCTAAGCAGGTAAGTGGTCAGGAGGAGGCCATGGACACAGTCCAATAATGGCCGACACCCTCCTACAGTCCAACCTCAACCACTGTCGTGGCGCACAGGATCTTCTTGTCGCCACCCTTCGTCAGTGGGGGACCGGATTGGCTGTAGTGGGGGAACCCTACACTATCCCCGACCATCCCCTCTGGTTCGGGGATACCCTCGGCGTCGTTGCCATCGTTTCCTCCGATGGACCGGACTCCTCTCCCACCACTCTTCTACATAGGGGTGGGGGTTTCGTCGTGGTGGAGTGGGGAGCAGTCGTCGTTGTGGGGTGTTACTTCTCCCCCAACAGGAGTCTCGCGGAGTTTGACAACTTCCTGGGCGAGGTCGGTGACGTCATTCGACGTTATCGGCCTCGTCCCACTCTCGTGTTGGGCGACTTCAATGCCAAGTCCCGGGCTTGGGGTTGCCCCCGCACTACAGCGAGAGGCGAGTCACTCAGCGATTGGACGGCCGCACACGACCTTAGGTTAGTTAATCGCGGCAGAACCCAGACTTGTGTGCGGCAGGCGGGCGGATCCATCATCGATTTAGGTTTTGCATCCCCCAATGCCGTCCGCCTCGTCTCCGGTTGGGAAGTCCTTACAGGGGTGGAGACTCTTTCGGATCATAGATACATTAGGATGAAAGTCTCCACCCGACCTCAAAGGTTAAGGGAACGCCCGCCAAGCGGGCACTTCGTCCCCTAGATGGAAGATCCGAGGTCTTAACGAAGACCTCTTAGAAGCAGCCGCTCTCGCCTACACCTGGCCGGGCGAGATCGACGACGGGGATGGACGCAGAACGTGAGGCATCTCGCTGGCGAGATGTTCTCACAACTATCTGTGATGCTTCGATGCCGCGGGCCGGCAAACATCGTCGTAGACGATGCGTGTATTGGTGGTCGGAGGAATTGGCCAACCTTCGACGTGATTGCGTCCAAGCCCGTCGTCGATTCACACGATCGAAACGATGGCACGGACCCAACGCCGACATCGAAAGGGAGGAACTGTACAATGTGTACAGGACAGCCAGAGATCGTCTTCGGGTCGCGATACGTCGAGCCAAGGCGCAAGCGTGGGACGAACTCATCGGGAGTATCGACAGCGACCCGTGGGGCCGACCATACAGGTTGGTCACCGCCAAACTGCGACCCTCCGGGCCGCCTGTCTCAACTAGGCTGGACAGCGACTTCCTGCAGCAAGTCCTCGATTCTCTCTTTCCCCAAGTGGAGCCTTTCCACTTTCCTCCCGTTCCCCCCGAGGACGTGCGGAGGGGGGCAGGACTTCGCTGTGACTCCCGGTGAGTTGGAGAGGGCACTCCAGAAACTCAAAGGTAAGAGGACCGCTCCCGGTCCTGATGGAGTGCATGGTCGCGTCTTGGTAAGGGTGCAACCCTTCTTCGAAGGCGATCTTCTGCGGCTGATGGGGGGTTGTTTGCAGACGGGCAGGTTCCCGTCCATCTGGAAGGAGGCCAACCTGGTTCTCCTCCAGAAACCAGGCAAACCTCCAGACGTTCCGTCGGCGTATCGTCCAATCTGTCTTCTCGACGAGGCAGGTAAGTTAATGGAAAGGGTTATTGCAGGAAGACTCGTCGAGCACCTGGAGAACACCGGTCCCGATCTCAGCGACTGCCAGTTCGGGTTCAGGAGGGGAAGGTCAACCGTGGATGCCATACTTAGGGTCCGTCAAACGGCAGAGGGAATAGTTCAAAGGGGAGGAGTGGCACTGGCTGTAAGCCTTGACATAGTCAACGCCTTCAACTCTCTCCCCTGGGATAGTATTCACAGGGGTCTTGTCAGGCACAACGTTCCACCGTATCTGATACGGATCATAGGGGATTATCTCCGGGACCGGTGGATTCGAGTGGAAGGACGGTACGGCCGACTTCAGCGTCGAGAAGTGGTGTGCGGTGTTCCTCAGGGGTCGGTCTTAGGCCCCCCTCCTGTGGAACATTGCATACGACACGGTTCTGAGAACCTTTCTCCCGCCCGGTGTCACGATCGTGTGTTATGCTGATGACACATTGGTCTTGGCATCGGGTACCAAGTGGGGGAAACGGTTCTCGCACTCGCCGAGGCGTCTACGGAGCGTGTCGTCGGGCGCATTGGGGAGTTAGGGCTGCGGGTGGCGCCTGAAAAGACCGAGAGCATGTGGTTCTTCGGTCCGAGGCATCGTCCGCCGCAGTCCTTCATCCGAATAGGTGAGACCAGGGTCGAGGTGAGCTCTCAGATGAGTTATCTGGGTCTCTTACTCGACGGCAGGTGGCGTTTCGAGGCACACTTCCGCAAGGTGGTGCCCCAAGCTAGGAGGATGGCTCAAGCGATTGGGTCACTCCTTCCGAACCTTGGCGGCGCGGAAGGCAGGGTCCGTCGCCTCTATTCGGGCGTGGTGCTGTCGAAGCTCATGTATGGGGCCCCTGTGTGGGCGGGAGATCTGTCCAAGTCCAAGACTTCTCTTCGGCTTGCCGAGGGGAGTCCGAAGACTGGTCAGCTCCCGCATCGCCCGGGGGTACAGGACCATCTCGGGTGTGGCGGCGGGCGTCCTGGCCGGTGTCCCTCCGGTGGACCTCCTCGCGGAGTCGTACAGGTCCATGTATGACATGCGCCGGCGACTCCGTGGGGGGGCAACCCATTCGGCAGCGGATACTCGGCGCCTTGAAACGTCAGGCTCGGAGGATCCTGATCAGGAGATGGCGAGATCGGCTGACTCCGGATCGAGGTCCGGGTCAGAGGACTCTCCGAGCCATCCAACCAGTGCTGGCTCGCTGGTTGGAAAGGAAACATGGAGGTCTGACCTACCGGATGACACAGATCCTGACGGGGCATGGTTGCTTCGGAAGGTTCCTGTGTCGGTTAGGGAAAGAGACGACGGCACGTTGCCACCACTGTCCATCTCTGGAGGACACGTCGGAACACACGCTGGTCGTGTGCCCGGCGTGGGCGGAACAGAGGAGGCGCCTCTGCGGGGCCGTAGGGGGGGATCTCTCGCTGCCGACGATAGTATCGAAGATACTAGACAGCGAGGATAATTGGGGTGTTTTTGCCGCTTTCTGCGAGGAGGTGATGGCGCAGAAGGAAGAGGCGGAGAGAGTGCGAGAAAGGGAGGGGACGCGGAGCCCTCCGAGGTCGTATCCTCGACTAACTTGGATGGGTTAGTCGGGGCTGCACGCGACACGGAGGAAGACGACTGCGGGCTAGTGGATGGCCGGGTCGTGCGGGATGGGATTTCCGACTTGTGAAGTCACAGGGTTGAGAAGACCGCGGATGATTTGTAAAGTGACCCCGGGTCTTCTCTCTAAGCCCTTAGGATGTCCACTCAGGGGTTTGGTCGGTGAGAACCCGACATAATCCTCCTTCCTCCCAAAGGAAGGACGGATACTCGAGAGGAGTTCCCTGGCTAAAAAGGGTTGGGTTGGGTTGGGTTCCCCGCGGTGCATCACCTTGTCGTTGGTGGGGGGGCTTGAAGGACCTACTTACCTTTCCTTATCTTCCTGCCCAAAGTCAAAATCTTACCTAACTCATCCACTTACCTTGCATTCCTACTTACCTAACATCCTCCTCTCCGGTCTGGACTAAGAATGCACCACAACCTCCCCCAGGAAATAAGTGTGACGTCCGGTCACACTTCCCTCCCTTTGCTCCTTTTCTTTCCCCCTTCCTTCCCTAATCTCCCATCAACTCATCCTTACCCTGCGGAGCGAGTCATCTACCTCGTTTCCGCGCCCTTACCTGATCTCTTCCTTCTCCTCCGGACGGCTCACGGGATCAGGACGGCGGCGACTTCCGGCTATGGACACGGACACGATTACGGATTACGGATCAACTATCCTTTCCTCCCAGGAAACGTCTTTCCTGGCTCCTCTCCACGTCAATCCTCACCCGCTCCCCTACCTACGAACTATCCTTCTCTACCCTCGCGAATGCCTTTCCGTGTTCCCTACCTTTATTCCTTTCCTGTTCCCTGGATGGATTCCTTTGTCGACGACCTGGCTCCCGAAGAGGATGTAAACATTTTTAACAATAATGGTGAAGCAAAACGTAGGAATAGTACCCCAGGTGGGTCACGGGAGGCTTCGTCCTCTCAATCCCACCCGGTCTGCGGATCGGCTGCCCCACGGATTCTGGGGGGGGCAACTTCACTAGGAGAAGTCGGCTGTTCACCGTTGCCAGCGAGCGGTGACAGCGATTTGGCTATCGCTGATGCACGGATGGATGCTCCTCATGGATACGACCCGCAAAGTCAAAAACAAGGTTGTATATCTCGACGACGACTCGGACTCGGATAGGATGGATGAAACATATGATGACCGGCAAAGGACCCGATGGATCAAAGTGTTGACAACCTGGCTATGGATAAGGCTATACGAGATGAGACACGGCAAAGACAGCAGAGAAAGCGACGAGGAAATAACCTCTCTGCAATCGCAAAGGTAGTGGAACCCAAAAAGGGGTAAAGAGAGGCCGCGGGCGGCCTACAACAGGGAATACGTCGGCCTGAAAATGAAGCGTCGAATCATGGAACTCGAGCGCGAAAACGAACCCAGGTCGGGGAAAGGAACGCGCTGAGAACAGGCTCGTCCGGTCACCACCATGCCGGACATGGAACAGCAGGACGCGGAGGAACTGAGCAGAGTCATCCAGAAGTCGCTGGAGACAGTAACCAAAGTGGCCTCCAGCTCGTCCAACCTGAAGGGCACGTTTGTAAAAGCCCTGAAGGATGCGACGAACATTCCGAGGCAGCGGAGCTGGAAGCGCTCAGTGCTCGACTTGGAACAACGCAGACTTCAGAGTCGCCTCAAGTCTGAAGTCGAAGAGCTACGAGTTCAGATTAGCATTCTCCGGGAGGAACTGCGGGCAGCCTCCAAGGAAACCCCGCAACCAGCACCTGCAGCACGCTCAACAGCAGGTGCCGATGACACATGCACGCAGGGTGGAAGAGATCATTGACGCAAAGATCGCCCTCCTCAGAAGGGAGCTGGCTCCCTCGACCGCCTCAATCTCCACCCCAGCAAAGCACAAGATCCCACAAGGAAGTCCAAGGCCATCGAATGCTCCTGCTGTGCAGGAGAAGCAATCATCGATGCCATCAACCTCTGCTGTGGGAGAATCAATCATCGATGCCATCAACCTCTGCTGTGCAGAGAGAGAGTCCGAGGTCCCGTGGACCAAAGTCCTTGGACGGAAAGAAAAGCAGAAAGCGTCAAAGGAATCGAAAAGGCTCAGCCAAACCACTCCGACGACGCAAAGTTCCTCGGCTTCCCAAAGAAGGACGGGAAAAGGTCAAAGCAGGCTGGACCTGCCGGAAAAATGGTGACCAAGTTACCGCGGTCGCCTAGAGGCAGCGGTGATACTAACCGTCCCTCCTGACAGCGAGCTGGCCTCGACGTCGAAGGCTATGAAACTGGCCGGAGAAGATCAACGTGAGCGAGCTGGGCCTCGCTCCCGGTGACATTCAGCCGAGGTTGCACAAACTGGCGCCCTTCGGAAATCGGCGGAGCAGAAAGTGCTCAAAAAGCAGACGCACTGGCGTCCCGGATGAGAGAGTTGATGGAGCCCCAAGGAGCACGATCACTCGATCCATCGGCGAAGTAATCGTCCGAGGGTTTGACGACTCGGTAGGCGCTTCGGACATCGCAGCTGCCCTAGCCAGCAAAGGGGGCTGCTCCAAGGAGGAAATACGGGTAGGGAACCCCATGTTCTTACCCCATCGGTTCGGATCAGCATGGGCGCGTCTCCCACTATCGGCCGCCCGAAAGATTGCTGACGGAGGAAGCTCGTCGTCGGATGGATTCTCGTCCGTCCACATCCTCGTCCCGTCCTCTCAATGTCATAAATGCCTCGAAAAAGGGCACGTGCAGGCCGTGCCCTTCAGAAATTGATCGGAGCTCTTTGTGTTACCGGTGTGGGAAGCCGGGACACAGGGCAAGCGAGTGCCAGGAGCACTGCCCCA
The DNA here is from genome assembly GCA_016920875.1 of Columbicola columbae. Classification (NCBI taxonomy): domain Eukaryota; kingdom Metazoa; phylum Arthropoda; class Insecta; order Psocodea; family Philopteridae; genus Columbicola; species Columbicola columbae. The sequence continues at coordinate 6,327 of JADMLL010000029.1, read as the reverse complement.
TCTGCGCGGCAGCCGGACGCAAAGCGGATCACCGGATGGGAGGGAGAGCTTGCTCCCCTCCCAAGAAGGGAAAAGGTAAGTCAAAGACGGCTAAGCCGTCGTCTGCCAGCAAGCTGGCAGCTCTAAGCAGGTAAGTGGTCAGGAGGAGGCCATGGACACAGTCCAATAATGGCCGACACCCTCCTACAGTCCAACCTCAACCACTGTCGTGGCGCACAGGATCTTCTTGTCGCCACCGTCAGTGGGGGGACCGGATTGGCTGTAGTGAAACCCTATCCCCGACCATCCCCTCTGGTTCGGGGATACCCTCGGTGCCATCGTTTCCTCCGATGGACCGGACTCCTCTCCCACCACTCTTCTACATAGGGTGGGGTTTCGTCGTGGTGAGTGGGGAGCAGTCGTCGTTGTGGTGTTACTTCTCCCCAACAGGAGTCTCGCGGAGTTCGACAACTTCCTGGGCGAGGTCGGTGACGTCATTCGACGTTATCGGCCTCGTCCCCTCTCGTGTTGGGCGACTTCAATGCCAAGTCCCGGGCTTGGGTTGCCCCCACTACAGCGAGCGAGTCACTCAGCGATTGGACGGCCGCACGACCTTAGGTTAGTTAATCGCGGCAGAACCCAGACTTGTGTGCGGCAGGCGGGCGGATCCATCATCGATTTAGGTTTTGCATCCCCCAATGCCGTCCGCCTCGTCTCCGGTTGGGAAGTCCTTACAGGGGTGGAGACTCTTTCGGATCATAGATACATTAGGATGAAAGTCTCCACCCGACCTCAAGGTTAGGGAACGCCCGCCAAGCACTTCGTCCCCTAGATGGAAGATCCGAGGTCTTAACGAAGACCTCTTAGAAGCAGCCGCTCTCGCCTACACCTGGCCGGGCGAGATCGACGACGGGATGGACGCAGAACGTGAGGCATCTCGCTGGCGAGATGTTCTCACAACTATCTGTGATGCTTCGATGCCGCGGGCGGCAAACATCGTCGTAGACGATGCGTGTATGGTGGTCGGAGGAATTGGCCAACCTTCGACGGATTGCGTCAAGCCCGTCGTCGATTCACCGATCAAACGATGGCACGGACCCAACGCCGACATCGAAAGGGAGGAACTGTACAATGTGTACAGGACAGCCAGAGATCGTCTTCGGGTCGCGATACGTCGAGCCAAGGCGCAAGCGTGGGACGAACTCATCGGGAGTATCGACAGCGACCCGTGGGGCCGACCATACAGGTTGGTCACCGCCAAACTGCGACCCTCCGGGCCGCCTGTCTCAACTAGGCTGGACAGCGACTTCCTGCAGCAAGTCCTCTCTCTTTCCCCAAGTGGAACCTTTCCACTTTCCTCCCGTTCCCCGAGGACGTGCAGAGGGGCAGGACTTCGCTGTGACTCCCGGTGAGTTGGAGAGGCACTCCAGAAACTCAAAGGTAAAGGACCGCTCCCGGTCCTGATGGAGTGCATGGTCGCGTCTTGGTAAGGTACAACCCTTCTTCGAAGGCGATCTTCTGCGGCTGATGGGGGGTTGTTTGCAGACGGGCAGGTTCCCGTCCATCTGGAAGGAGGCCAACCTGGTTCTCCTCCAGAAACCAGGCAAACCTCCAGACGTTCCGTCGGCGTATCGTCCAATCTGTCTTCTCGACGAGGCAGGTAAGTTAATGGAAAAGATTGTGCAGGTAGACTCGTCGAGCACCTGGAGAACACCGGTCCCGATCTCAGCGACTGCCAGTTCGGGTTCAGGAGGAAGGTCGACCGTGGATGCCATCTTAGGGTCAAACGGCAGAGGAATAGTTCAAAGGGAGGAGGCACTGGCTGTAAGCCTTGACATAGTCAACGCCTTCAACTCTCTCCCCTGGGATAGTATTCACAGGGGTCTTGTGCGACACAACGTTCCACCGTATCTGATACGGATCATAGGAGATTATCTCCGGGACCGGTGGATTCGAGTGGAAGGACGGTACGGCCGACTTCAGCGTCGAGAAGTGGTGTGCGGTGTTCCTCAGGGGTCGGTCTTAGGCCCCCTCCTGTGGAACATTGCATACGACACGGTTCTGAGAACCTTTCTCCCGCCCGGTGTCACGATCGTGTGTTATGCTGATGACACATTGGTCTTGGCATCGGGTACCAAGTGAAACGGTTCTCGCACTCGCCGAGGCGTCTACGGAGCGTGTCGTCGGGCGCATTGGAGAGTTAGGGCTGCGGGTGGCGCCTGAAAGACCGAGCATGTGGTTCTTCGGTCCGAGGCATCGTCACCGCAGTCCTTCATCCGAAAGTGAGACCAGGGTCGAGGTGAGCTCTCAGATGAGTTATCTGGGTCTCTTACTCGACGGCAGGTGGCGTTTCGAGGCACACTTCCGCAAGGTGGTGCCCCAAGCTAGGAGGATGGCTCAAGCGATTGGGTCACTCCTTCCGAACCTTGGCGGCGCGGAAGGCAGGGTCCGTCGCCTCTATTCGGGCGTGGTGCTGTCGAAGCTCATGGGGGCCCTGTGTGGGCGGGAGATCTGTCCAAGTCCAAGACTTCTCTTCGGCTTGCCGAGGGAGTCCGAAGACTGGTCAGCTCCCGCATCGCCCGGGGGTACAGGACCATCTCGGGTGTGGCGGCGGGCGTCCTGGCCGGTGTCCCTCCGGTGGACCTCCTCGCGGAGTCGTACAGGTCCATGTATGACATGCGCCGGCGACTCCGTGGGGGCAACATTCGGCAGCGGATACTCGGCGCCTTGAAACGTCAGGCTCGGAGGATCCTGATCAGGAAGGCGAGATCGGCTGACTCCGGATCGAGGTCCGGTCAGAGGACTCATCCAACCAGTGCTGGCTCGCTGGTTGGAAAGGAAACATGGAGGTCTGACCTACCGGATGACACAGATCCTGACGGGGCATGGTTGCTTCGGAAGGTTCCTGTGTCGTTAGGGAAAGACGACGGCACGTTGCCACCACTGTCCATCTCTGGAGACACGTCGGAACACACGCTGGTCGTGTGCCCGGCGGGCGGAACAGAGGAGGCGCCTCTGCGGGGCCGTAGGGGGATCTCGCTGCCGACGATAGTATCGAAGATACTAGACAGCGAGGATAATTGGGGTGTTTTTGCCGCTTTCTGCGAGGAGGTGATGGCGCAGAAGGAAGAGGCGGAGAGTGCGAAAGGGAGGGACGCGGGCCCTCCGAGGTCGTATCCTCGACTAACTTGGATGGGTTAGTCGGGGCTGCACGACACGGAGGAAGACGACTGCGGGCTAGTGGATGGCCGTCGTGCGGATGGGATTTCCGACTTGTGAAGTCACAGGGTTGAGAAGACCGCGGATGATTTGTAAAGTGACGGGTCTTCTCTCTAAGCCCTTAGGATGTCCACTCAGGGGTTTGGTCGGTGAGAACCCGACATAATCCCTCCTTCCTCAAAGGAAGGACGGATACTCGAAGGAGTTCCCTGGCTAAAAAGGGTTGGGTTTGGTTGGGTTCCGCGGTGCATCACCTTGTCGTTGGTGGGGGCTTTGGAACCTACTTACCTTTCCTTAGTTTCCTGCCCAAAGTCAAATCTTACCTAACTCATCCACTTACCTTGCATTCCTACTTACCTAACATCCTCTCTCCGGTCTGGACAGAATGCACCACAACCTCCCCCAGGAAATAAGTGTGACGTCCGGTCACTACCAGCCTCCCTTTTTTCCTTCCGCCTCCACCCTTCCTAATCTCCCATCAACTCATCCTTACCCTGCAGACGAGTCATCTACCTCGTTTCCCGCCTTACCTGATCTCTTCCTTCTCCTCCGGACGGCTCATGGGATCAGGATGGCGACGACTTCCAGCTACGGACTCGGATCACGCACACGGATTACGGATTAACTATCCTTTCCTCTCAGGAAACGTCTTTCCTGGCTCCCTTCTTACACGTAATCACCTGCTCCCCTTACCCTACGAACTATCCTTCTCTGCCCTCCCGCGGAATGCCTTTCCGTGTTCCCCTTACCTTCTTCCTTTCCTGTTCCCTGGATGGATTCCTTTGTCGACGACCTGGCCCGAAGAGGATGGAAAAACTTTTAAAAATATGATGAAGACAAAACATGGAATAGTACCCCAAGGTCACGGGAGGCTTCGTCTCAATCCACCCGGTCTGGCTGCCCCACAGATTCTGGGGGCAACTTCATCAGTCGGCTGCACACCGTTGACAGCGAGCGGTGACAGCGATATGGCGATCGCTGCTTCTCGGATGGCTTCTTCTGGAAACGACCTTGCAAGGAACAGGAAAACATCGAACGTGGTGTACGATGATGATGACGACTCGGCTTCGGACTCGATGGATGAAACAACGACGACCTGGCAATGAATTCGACGGATCGCACAGTTGACGACCTGGACATGAATAGGATGGTCCTTCGCGACGACGACGAGCGCGACTCTGACACCCTCGCTCTACAGCCGGACCAAAAGCACGAAAGAAGGCGTGAAGGCCGCGGGCGGCCTCCACAACTGGAGAATATTGGCCTTTCAAATTAAAACGGCGTGTAGTGGAGTTGGAGAGAGAATGACGCAACCTCAGGGAGCGCCGGGTTGAACAATCTCCCAGTCCGGTCGCCACCATGCCGGACTTTGAAGCGCAGCTGACGCAGATGACCTCACACTGACCATCGAGCGCTCACTTGAAACAGTAATGGTGCCTCAAGTTCCACCAACCTCAAGGTTCGTCAAAAGCCCTCAGGATCGGCCAAGATCATCTCGACGGCTGCGGAGGAGCTGCGAAAACGTTCTGTGGCCGATCAGGAACAGCGACGACTTCTCGAGTCTAATCGTCGCCTGAAAAGTGAAGTGAAACTCCGCATGCAGGTAAATGTCCTGCGAGACGAGCTGCGAGCTGTGCAAGCACAGCTCAGCCAACTGCAGCATCACCATAACCACTCCAAGTGCAGACGAAATGATCCGTCGTATGAAGAGATGATTGCCGACGAGATCTCTCTCTCCTCCGAAGAGCTGGCTCCCCGCACAAACGCCGCGACAAGTGCGCAACGTTGGGAAGGAACCCCAACCCAAGGGACGGACGAAAGTGACGTCAGCAGGGACACCTCCGCAGGACCTCGAACGACGTCAGCGGCTGGCAGCTTCTGCGACCCAGGTCACTGGTGGATGACACTCCCTGGACTAAGGTTTTGGGAAAAAGAGAGAAGAAAAAGGCGGCAGAAGGAAGAAGACGAAAGCCCTCCCTCAGCAGCCTCTGCCTCTCGAGCTGCCGCTCGCTCCGACGGCAGCTGCCAGAAGAAGGGAGAAAGAAGACGAAAGAAGCAGGCGGGACCTGCAAAAAGAAGCCAGTGGCGAAGTTACCACGTTCGCCACGGGGGCAGCAGATCGCCTCCTGTCCCCGAACAGCGAGCTGGCCTCGACCTCCCCCATGCGTCTGGCAAGGAGACATCCCACGTGGGCGAGCTGGGTTCCCCGGGACATCAGGCCGAGGGTTGCCCAGACAGGTGCTCTCATTCTTGAGATCGGCGGACCGATAACACGAAGCAGACACTAGCCGCCAAAATGCGGGAGGTAATGGAGCCGAGAGGAGCCAGAATCACGCGTCCCGTCAAGATGGCCGAAGTCGTAGTTCGCGGGTTCGACGAATCGATCAGCGGACAAGACATTGCAGCAGCCTCAGCAATGGCTGCTCAGGGAGGACATACGGGTAAAATCCCAAATTCCTACCCCATCGATTGGATCTGTGTGGGCGCGCTTACCACTCACGGCCGCCCGGAAGATTGCTGGACGGAGGGGAAGCTCGTCGTCGGATGGATTTCCGGACCGTCCACATCCTCGAACGTCCTCTCCAATGTCATAAATGGGGGCACGTGCAGGCCACGTGCCCTTCAGGAAATGATCGGAGCTCTTTGTGTTACCGGTGTGACCAAGGACACAGGGCAAGCAAGTGCCAGGAGCGTCCGCACTGCCCCATCTGCGCGGCAGCCGGACGCAAAGCGGATCACCGGATGGGAGGGAGAGCTTGCTCCCCTCCCAAGAAGGGAAAAGGTAAGTCAAAGACGGCTAAGCCGTCGTCTGCCAGCCAAGCTGGCAGCTCTAAGCAGGTAAGTGGTCAGGAGGAGGCCATGGACACAGTCCAATAATGGCCGACACCCTACTACAGTCCAACCTCAACCACTGTCGTGGCGCACAGGATCTTCTTGTCGCCACCCTTCGTCAGTGGGGGACCGGATTGGCTGTAGTGGGGGAACCCTACACTATCCCCGACCATCCCCTCTGGTTCGGGGATACTCTCGGCGTCGTTGCCATCGTTTCCTCCGATGGACCGGACTCCTCTCCCACCACTCTTCTACATAGGGTGGGGGTTTCGTCGTGGTGGAGTGGGGAGCAGTCGT